>JANRMT010062793.1:32113989-32143290 GCA_026402145.1 Polypterus bichir lapradei
TATGCCTACATTTTGTCATTTACTACTACAATATGAAAAACGTTTCTGTTTTAAAAATGTGTTTACACGGATTACTGTAGAAACGGAACACACGTGAAATACGTGTATTCCAAATAATGATCTATTATTTCCACTCTAAAACTCCACTTCACTCCCAGATAATCAATCAAGGCATAAGCTGGGAGAAGTTTGTGCACTTTCTAAGTCGATGGGGGGAAGGAATAGCCGGCTACTTGCAACTTTTCTTTATCAACACATTTAGATTAACAAAAGACTCTGGCGGAGAGGTGAGAACGGTTTTAAGAAGCGATTTAAGGTGGGACGGATCTAAGAGTTTTTTCGTAGACTCTGGTAATTCTAGTGTTAAGCCGCCATCTTAATCTCTGTAGTGCAGTTTGGTAGCATCAAATCGGCGGGGGAGGGGGGGGTGGGTTGTTAAAATCACGTGATTGCAATTCAGCGCAGCTAAATTGCTGGCGTGTGTTAACGTGTTCTTGAGAACAAAGCGCCATCTAGTGGTGGAACCAGGTAAATGAAATAATAGGGCATGAATGGGCGTGTTTACTGTGAAATCTTGACACGCCTTCTGTTAGTAGAGGGAGGGGGGGATCACGGCGTGCATAGGGCAGCCGTACGCCATTCGCACGCCATTCACACGGCCGCGGCTATTTGACGTGGCTCCATCTGTATATAAATAATAAAACTGCAACTTGCATTTATAGTACTATTTGTAGTATAGTGGGTCCGCGGCTTAAAAAAAAAAAAAAAAAAGGTCTGTCTTTAAATCCAGTTCTCCTTGTCCGTGGCTGCGATTGCATGACCGATGAGGTGATTAGGGCGAGTTGCACCCAATCGTTCTCTATTGCTTCATCGACTTACTGCGGCATGTGAATAAGGCTTTGCGCCCACGGAAACGTGTATTTATGGGCCGGCAGGATAGGGGGAAGCAAGAAAGAAAAGATAGAACACAAGGAGGTTAAAGAAGGGAAAAGGCAGTCATGGGAGATGATCCAGACACCAGGAAGGTGAAGGCAGCACAAACTTCGGCGATCTAGGGGCTGGTTCATCCCACGGACTAAGCATGTAGAGGACATCTGAGGAGTGTCTGAGTGAGCGCGAAGGAAGACGGAGGTGTGCCGATCTCAGACAGTCTGGCTGCGCAGTGTGGTGGCAGCCAAGACAGGAGTTGGCAGAAAGCAGTTTGTGCTGCAAAGGGCTCTGCCAGCAACACCCGTAAAGGGTGAGCACTTGGAGACAGGAGGTGGTGTACTGCAATCGGGCAAGGAGGGAGACTAAATTTTAACCTCGATTTTAACGGATTTATTTATTATAGATTTTATCCCCACATTTCACTGGTTTTATGGGTTTGCTATTTATTTGGATACTGTATTTTTCTGAACACTGCACAATGGACACTTTTGGTTTTACTTTTGACTGTTTTTAACAAAAGCACTTGAGCACTTTCCACCATCCCATGACTTCAATGAGATTTCTCAGCTCATCTCAGTCATAACTATCGACGGTGTTGGTTCAACAGATTCCCATGTGGGAAAAGGAGTCTCTAGGGAACCGGCATTGTCACACTATTACACAGTAACCAGGTACATTACACAGTATTGTAAAAAAATAAATAAATAAATAAAACAAGTACAGCTTGGCTTGCAGTATTATCCAGTAGTACAGAAACAGTATTCACACATTTGAACATAATGGTCCGCATCCAAACTTTTAAAACCAAAGTATCTTTAGACAACAGACATGGCACCTTTTTTCGTCAAAAGTTCTTCTGTGTCATCATGTTCAACTTTATCATCTGCTACAGCTTCCGTTTAGAAATGTTGTCTGTCCATTTTCACTGCTCAATACCTCCACTAACGCATGTACTCTGCTGCAATCCTGTTTAGAGGTGCAGCAGTAAAAAAGGTCCCCCCTTAAACAGTTTCCTGCTGCGTCACGTTCTGAACGTTGTTTAGGCTATTTAAACCGGTGTTCCGGTATAAGAAAAATCCATATCATAACAAAAATAAAAAAACGTTTTTTGGTATGAACCGGTATACCGCCCAGCACTAACTGAGGTATCTGTAATGCACCTAGAAATGCATTAGATAGTGTCTTGTCTTCTTTAAACTCAGAAGAATATAAGGACTTATAGCAGTCTCTAAATGTGTGCATTATATTTTTATGGTCAATGATTTTGTCTCCGTTGGTGTTGGTGATTGCTGGGATTGTATTGCGAACTTCTTGCTTGTGGATTTGTTGAGCTAAGAGCTTATTAGCTTTCTCTCCATATTCATAGTAATGATGTCTTGATTTAAAAATGAGTTGTTCAGTTTCTTTAGTTGTTAAGATGTTGAGTTCTGAATTCAGAGCCTGCCTTTTCCTATGACGAGCCTCACTTGGACACCTGGCATGTCCTTGATCTATTCTAGCAATTTTGGTGGTTAGCTCTGACACCTTCTTGGTTTCAAATTTATTTCTTTGGGAAAGATATGAGATAATCTGTCCTCTTAAGAAGACCTTGAGGGTTTCCCACAGGGCTGTGTAGTTGGTAGGTGAATTCTTAGACCCCAACTCTGACTCCTTAGTTTCCAGAGCTTCTGACTCCGACTCCGCTGTATTTAATATGCTAATATATTTTCCATATGGTTTGAAGGAAGGCAACATGCACGTCATTTAACCACATAACTACTATCTAGGAAGCTGACTCTCTACCGTATTGGCCAGTTAAACAAAAAACAAAAAAGTGAAAACAGTAAGGTTTTATTTATTGTTTTTATCAAGTGGCTATAAAGTAGTAGCATGCATAAAAATCAGGAACAGGAACTTTACTAGTTCAAAAAATATAAACCACATTCTTCGGTAGTTTTAAAACAAAAACAAAGCTTAACAACATGAACAAAAAACAGTTCATACATTAAACTTAGAATAGTTGTTAAGTGCAATCCAAAATTAACTCTATACAATGTTCTAAGAAACAGAATTGCTTCTGCCAGATCCTCTTTCATAGAAGCTCTTTAATCTGACTTGATTATTTTTAGAGCTGAAAGTAGTCTTTCAACACTGATTTGGGTGGGTGGCATTGCTGTTACAGTTCTAGTCACATCACTAATAATCTCTGGATCAACAAGGGTGGCTTCTTTTACAGTCAGTTTCGATGAGTGATCATACTCCAACTACTTTTAATTCTTTAAAATAACCTGCTGTAATCTCTTTACTTGGACATTTTACTGGTTGTTTATCTTTCACGTATGGGTGATGTCAGTTTGCTTTTGAAACTTTCATTTTGTCCAAGTTGGAAACAGTCTAATTCTTCATTTGAAGAGGATGATCCTGAGTTACCATAGCTTCATCCAGTGGTGGTGTTTCAGGTAGTAGTAATCCTTTCATGTGAACTGCTACATCATAGAGTGACTTTTTTCTATTAGCAATCTGGTCACTGCTCAACAAAATTTGGCTCATTGGATCAACATAAATAGCAACTAACAAGAGTTGATTATCCAGTAAGAGACTTTCTTTTCTTCATTGAAGTTATGATGCCATCAGTTATTAACCTTCCACTTTTGTTCAGGCAATATATCAGAATGATTTGCTTGGATATAAATTCTGTACAGGTCTCGTCTGCTAATATAAGTGCGTTAATTTGCCATCTGCGAGATGAGTATGTGGGGCATAATGATTTTAGCTCCAAAATTAGAAGGGCATGGTCAGAAATAACAATAGCGTCATACTTGCAAGATTTAATTGTAGGCAAGAAATTGTTATCTACAAAGAAATAATGAATTCTTGAGTAGCAATTATGCACTGGTGAGTTATAGGAATATGTTCTTGAGTTTGGGTTTAGAAATCTCCAGGGGTCTGATAAGTTGCAGTCAGTTACAAACTGTGTAATTGTCTTTGCAGTGTTAGATTTCATCACCCCTGTGACAGGAGACCTATCTAGGTTCCCAGCCATTATAATTTTATGAGTGTTCACATTGGGAATGGATGCAAATACATTCTGGATGAAGTCCCTATCATCCACATTGGGTGCATAAACCTTTATCAAAATCACTTTACAGTTAAATAAATTACCCATGACAATCACATATCTCCTTTCAGGATCAGATACTACATCTGATACTACAAATGAGACTGTTCTATGTATAAGATTTCCCACACCTCTAGTTTTCTTTGTAAAGCTTGAATGGAACATTTGGCCAGTCTTTTTGCAACCAAAACTGGTCCTTGCTTAGTAAGTGGGTCTCCTGTAAAAATATTATTTTAGCGTTTAGACCTGTTAGGTGAGAGGATACTTTCTTTCTCTTTAATTCGTGATTTAGGCCTTTAATATTCCAGCTCACAAAGTTAACTGTCCCATCTTCGAGACATTGATTCTGAGTTTTTGATGTCATTTTGTAGTCTTAACTGAAAGTGAGACAGCTTTGACCTTAATTTCCAGTTTTCCCAGGAGTTATTGCCATGAAGCCTATTGTTACGTTGGTACTTATCATTATAAGGATTAAAGGATAGATTAGAGATAGCTTGCTTTCTTTCTTTCACCCCATAGTCCTCCCATCCCCCTATTCAGCAAGCCTGTCTCTGAGTTTTTTGCATTCGGAATTCACAGCCTTTGCTTTCCCATTGGCAGTGGATGCCAGATATTCGGCTGTTTCAATCTGAGTCGTAAATGTTTGCTTAACTTCTTTCAACTGATCACCAAGTGCTCTCAGTTTTCTCTCTAATTTTGACGCATTTTCCTAAATGTGTTCCTCATTTTTTTCCAGCATACCTTTAAAGGCTGCCTCAAAACAATTATATACACGTTTCTCCAAGTCTTTATTATCCTGCTGCAGCTCCAGCTTCTCGTTTATCTTGAGCATACCATTTATTTCTTTCTTTATATCTTTCTTGAGCTCAGCGATCATTACCTTCAGTTCGGACAGATCGTTTTGGCCTTCGCGCTCCACATGTGAAGTGGCAAGCCCCTAAACAGCCAATGCTTCCGGCTTGCGAGGAGTAGATTATAACGTGGACGGTAAGGCCAATTCCAGTTTCAAGTGATCTTCTGGAATCGACAAGCTATTGCATCCTGCATCACTTGCACATTCGCTCCCACTTTCTCTCTCAACTGGAGACAATGCAGAGGACTTGGGTCCCAGGAGATTCGTGCTTTTGCCCATCATCTCTGGGTCAGTTTCTGTAAGGCCATACCTTGAGGTTGAACTTGGACTTGATGCCTGTCGAGGCTTGGGTTTATCTTTGGGTTTCTTTTCCGTTTCTTTCTGAGCCCCTTTCTTACCTCACATGTTTATATATACTTGCATATACTTTGGTAGAACCTCCTTGAGTTGGGTAAATACAGGATACCTCAGGATAATAAAAATAAGAGAAAAATTAACGCCGCCACTAACGGAGTTCTGTTTCAGACGTCCATTTCCCCCAATGGATGAGACCAAATCCTTCTAAATATAATTTGATTAATTTCTGGTTAAGCTCAACTTAGCCCTTAAGTCCAGTTGTTACGAAAACTAAAAATATATTTTTTTCATTTTTTTCATTTAGTCTTTTCAGTTACTTTAATAGTTTCGTTTAGTTTTAGTTTTTCATTTCAGTTTTGTTAATTTTATTTCAGTTTATGAAAATGTTTTTTTATTAATAGTTTCAGTTTTGATTTTAGTTTTTGTTAGCTATAACCTTGACACACATGTGCACACACACACAAATATGTATGGTGCAATACTTGGGTGTGTTCCAGGACTAAACTGTTTAGATAGCTAGACCACATTTAATTTTTGTTCATTCATTAAAGACAGCTATGTCACATTTTTTTGGTCCATAAATTATTTTTGTAGTAATATTTTATGTTCTGAAATAATGAGAGTTTAATTACATGTATCAGTACAATAGCATTTTACAGTATCATGTAATTAAAAAGAGCAGCTGATATAGCTTTCAAAGACAGTAGATTCCAATTCAAGTGACGTGAATATTTCATGGATTGACATACTGTTGTTCGTTATTGGTTTGGCGGCTCTGTGACCAATTGTAAATTCATATTTTTTAACAAAAGTTTTTTTTTTTTTTTTTTTAAGCAGCACCTAATGGAGTATTAAAATCTATGTTGAAATCTGCCTGTCTGTCTGCACAAGTGCCCGATATAAAGGAACTTTTTTAATCTAGTGAGAGAGACTTCAACTTGTAATGGAGAGATTTGTTATACTGTCGAGAACATGTGTTGGACATGTAAAAGAGAAAAATATATAAGCTGAATTAACCTCTCTCAGTATAATTTTGAAGGAGTACATTATACATTTTTTGAAGGCACACTGAATGTTTCTCTGTTTTAAAACAGACATTATTGCTAAAGGTTTTTAAAAGGACGTTTTGAAATTTCAAATATTTGTATATATCTTGATCAAAGTTGAACTTTCCTGACAAATTTCCTTGATGAATAAATTGTTTCCTACAGACTGTTAGGTGACAGAAGGCGATAATAAGTACTTTTGTCTTTTATTTGAATGTGCCTAAAAATTAAATATTATTTCATAATATGTGACAAGCCTGGAAAACAGTGTACATTCTGAAACTTTTACTATGCAAACACAGAGGCCAATAGCATGCACCTGTAGTCCCAGAACTATGTAAAGCCTATGTAAGCCTTGTCTTGACTATTTTTCTCTCTAAATGACTGTGTAGACTGGTCTTTGGCTAGTTGGTTATGAAACAAAAATGATAGTGATATGTCTGGAATGTAGTGTTACTTAAAGATAACTCTCCAATTAGTTGTTTTTGGTTTTATTGAGACTGCAGTAGTGTGGGAAATATTTTGTATTTTAATGGGACCAAAACAGAATATTTTCAAAACATCAAGTATGACTTTATTTATACATGACACATCATTCAGCTTACACCATCCATAGACGTGAAATTACATTGCATTATATTTTTTGAATACCTCACAAAATTGAGTTCAGAGATGTCAGTGGAGGTTCAGATCAAGATGATTATTGCCAAATATGTATATCCATAGTGTATTTAACACCCAAGTCATGGGTACAAAACAATGGTTTATTATAATAAGATACAGATGAGACCCTTAATCTAATATGAAAGTTTTTACTAGAGGTAAAACTAAAACTCTCTCTCCACATTGTGATTCTGAGTGATGTGCATATATATGTCCATTTAATTTTGACAACATGTCCAATATTTTTGACATGGAAAGTCAGTTTCCTGACAGATATTTCATTTAACAACTCGATGTGTGAGCTGTACATATCCTTACTTTGCCTGTAAGTTTTCAACAAAACTGGCAGCTTACTTTTATTCATGTCCTAGGTAGGAGATATCCATATACTCCTCAGATATGCTTAGAGATTCCTTCATTTTCTGGAGGAATAACATTTTTGCTCTGTCAGTGGCATGTATATACACAGATGGACAAACACAGTGCTTGCTATTGGATTAAAATTTCAGGTAGGTTAGAAGATCTTTGTTGGGTCGATTTACTCTAAAGGCCAGCAACATGGAGCCTTAAACTCCTGTCAATAATGTGGATATCATATCTGTGGTCAGTTTCATCAGCAGTACTGGTAGAAGATCTGAAGCAGTCTGTTAATGTATTGATCACCTTCTGGTGTTGCTCCTTTGTAGTGACCAGATTTTTGAGTGGTCATCCGTCTTACTGGTCTACTAACGCATCATCTGGAGCCAAGGCTTAGTGGAGCGGCTTAGTCCACAGCTGTGATATAGAGGGTCCGTGGCTAGGAAATCTGAGGTCCATTTTTAAATAAATGATTGTGCCCTAGGAAAGTGCAGGTGCCAATTGACATGGGTGTACATGAGCAAGATTTGCTCCGCAATTAAATGAGGTAGTGGCAGACTGCACCACAAACACATGTGTAGGTGGGTGGATCAGTAAGGCGCTTCAATGATGCCACAGAGGGCACAGCTCCTTGCATCTGTGTCTAATTTGGCAGTAGAATAAAAGGAGTCTGCACAGGACAGAAGGGAGGGGAAACAAAAGGAAGAAGGAAAATACGAAATGGGAAGGAAGAAATCAGACTGGCCAGCGAGAAAGGGAGAAGGATAAAGGAGAGACGGAGCCTAAAGGGAGAGAAGGAGAGAGACTGACACTGGGTGAGAGAGTGCGAGTAAGCAAGCAAGCAAGCAAGCAAGCAAGCAAGGAAGGAAGATTGCCAGTACACCAAGGAGTGAGAGGCAGGAGGTTGGGAGTGAGCTACAGGGCGATAGCAGCCTGAGGCCTTCTACCGAGTGCTTATCTTGGGAGTAGGAGCTGCCTGACATACGGTGTCTCCCACAGATGCTGAGGGACTGGCAGTGGGGGATGTGTGAAGCTGACCCACACCATCCATTTGTTGCCACTGGTGGAATGAGGATCAAAGAATGGAAGGAGATCCAGCAAGAGGGATAGGTGCTTGACTTTTTAAAGAAGTCGGATGAGAAATTTTTACAATTTAGCTTTTTAATGGACATTTATTTATTGTTGATTTTAATTGTAATTTTAAAGTTCTTGTTTCTTTTAATGTCCTGATTTTTAAAAAGGTACCTGGGTTTTGTTTTGAGAATGGGTCTGTTTAAGTGCTTTAGTTATTTGTTTCTTTTAGTGCAGTGACAGGGCCATGCTGTGAACCTGGGCCATCAGTTGCACTGGGTTAGTGGAGGTATAGAACCTTCCTGTGCAATGAAGGTTTAAAGGAGGAGGTATGTTGTATAGTGAGTCCGCAGCTAGGAAATCAGAGGGCCATTTTTAAATAAATGATCATGCCCCAGGAAAGTGCAGAAACCAATTAAACGCACGTGAATGCGATTTGCTCCACGGTTAAAAGAGGCACTGGCTGACCGCACCGAATACACATGCAGAGGCGGGTGGATCAGTCAGACACCTCATTGATGCTGCAGAGGGTGCAACTCCACTCACCCGTGCCTAATTAGGCAGTAGAAGAAATGGATGGGACAGAAGGGGGGAAAATTAAAGGAGGAAGGAAAAAGTGAATGGGGGAAGAAGAAAACAGACTGACCAGCGTGGGAGAGAGAAGGGAGAAGGATGAAGGAGAGATCGAGGTTAAAGGGAGAGAAGCAGAGAGACAGACAGATGGGGAGAGAGAGCGCAAGTAAGCGAGCAAGCAAGGAAGATCACCCATGCAGCAAGAGGCAAGTGGTCGAGAGTGAGCCTCAGGTTGATAGGAACCTGAGTCTGAGGAGAGAATGCTTCTACTGAGTGCTTACTTTGGAGTAGGAGCGGCCCGACATGTGGTGTCTCCCGTAGACACCGAGGGACTGGCGGCGGGGGACGTGTGAGGCTTGGGTGGGGAGGCCTATTGAGAGCCATGGATAATAGCCGAACCCAGGCTCGGGTCCCTTGGGAGCCCTGTTTGTAACCATTGGACAGCAGGGACCTGGACCTGTGGAAGAAGGTTGACCGTATTTGTTGTTGGGCATCTACTCCTGCAAGGTCTGAGCAGGATAAGGGGAGGAGGTGCCAAGTATAAAAGGGCAGCATTGGGGCTCATCATTTTGTGGACTGTCTCTGGCTTTTAACCTCCAGTGTTTTTAGTGCATTATTTATTGACCTGTTTTTAACTTCCACCATCACTTGTTTTTATGGATTGTTTATTTATGAAGAATGTTTTACACACTGCACTGTTTTGGACACCTTGTTTTTGAATTATTAATAATAAAAGCACTTATCACCTTTGCACCTACCCCTGTTAGGTGTGAGTGTCCTCATTTGTCTTGCCCGTCCCTTGGTTGGATTATTGAAGGTGGCAAGTTCAAGAAGCTCCCGGAAGGACTCGGTAATGTGGAGGTGATCGGCGCCACCACAATAGTTAGTCCTTGTCCAACCCGCTACATCCTAACACAGGGTCACGGGGGGTCTGCTGGAGCCAATCCCAGCCAGCACAGGGCGCAAGGCAGGAACAAATCCTGGGCAGGGCACCAGCCCACCGCAGCACCACAATAGTGCCTTGCAATATTAATGCATGGCAAAAATGCCTACAGCATGCTAATGGACCCCTTCCTTACTTCTGGTGACATTTGAGGCCTTATAGAACACACACAAATCTAAGAATGGAATTCGTCTTTCTGTGAGCTAAGCTTTGAGGCATTTTTAAATGTATCCTGATGAGGAACTGTTCCATGTGGATCTCACTGGATAATAATTCACTGAATCAGATTTCATGCGTTTGGCAAATTACCTCACCATACAAACATTTGCTTTTCAGAGAGCAGAAACAAATTCATAGCTGCAGTTTTTGTCATTAAAAATATTTCCTTTTTTCTATCCGTATAGAAAGTCTTAAGCCACACTTGAAAAATATACTGTCTTAGAGAATCCCAGCCATCAGACCATCCTGGGGGCATTGAAGCAAAACGTGGAGAACCAACTTTAGATATAAGGTTATCCTATCATGAGGCATATTGTCACATATGCACATCCATGCAAACACACTTGGCCAGTTGACCTAACATAAATGACATTTGTATGTGGGTGTGAAACCTGTGCACAACCTGAAAGTATGCATTAACTCCACACAGACAATACAGGGATTCAAATCCAGGATTCTGTAGCTGTGAATCAGTATGAAACGCTAAAGTATGGAACACTAGAGCACTTCACATACCCCCTACTACTGAGGAGTGAACCATGGGAAATTTGCATCTCCCAGAGTATGGCACAATTGCAGAAATATTCAGGAACTCTTGAACTGGGATGGGACTGAGGAAAAGCTCCTTAAATATTTTTTTCAGGTAGCAGAAAATATATAAGGGTGAGAATAGTTTAATAAGGAAGTTCATGTCTTAATTTGTATAAAGCACACAGCTAAATTTGGAATATGTAAGGTCAGCACGTTAAGGTTGTTTAATGGAAATAAGTTAATCTTTTGGAACAAATGTGATATATTTATTCTGTTGTTCAGCTTTACTTGAAGTTATAGATATACCACTATCTTTAAAACTGCATGGCTCTTCACTGATAATCCTAACTGAATTATGCTAACATACTAAAAAACTAGTACTGTAAGTCACAAACATTTAAGTAAACAGTAACCATTCTTAACTTCTTGTTTCAAAATGTTGCTGATTATTTGGGACTGTAAAAAAGTGAACAACAGTGGAAGATGTTCATGTGTAAATTTTAATGTGTTATATTTAACCATTAATTAAGATGTCCTGTTTCAAATTGTTCTTTCAGTATCAGACTTTTTTTTCTACTGCAACCATTTTTTGGATTGACCGCTTCATTCCTATGTGCAGCCTCATTATTGTTTCTGAGAAAACTAACCACTGAAGTGTAATCGCTGAGTCTCTAATGTAAAAACTAGTTTACAAAATAATTGGATGTATGGATGTTTTGAAATATTTTTCACTCAGAAAAGTGTAAATCTAAGGGAACCAGGCACTAGCAGTTAAAATGGTAGCTTCTATTGTACTAATTTTGTTTTTTTCCAAAGAACATACTAGTGGCCTTCTATTTACCAGTTATCAAGAGTTTTTTATTTTTTTTTTAATATTTGTCTGATGACTTCTTTCATTGTTGTAAATTTCAGAGTACAAAAAAATCTGAACATTCCCCTAAAGACGATGATTCTCCACTGGTTCCCGAAAAACAAATTCTTAAAGTTCAGAATCCTCAGAAGCCTTTCTTTCCACATCGAAGTCGCAGGTTGGTAATGGGCAATGAACTGATGTATCTCCATTGACAGTAGAATTCTGAAGGTTCAGTGGGCAAAGCTTCTTTACATGTTTGAAGCAGACTTAATGTATTTTTGTAATAAATACATAGTTCTTTTTGAATTTTCTTACAGTAGGCGTATGAAATCTGAATACAATGACAATTTCCGTTCTCCAACGGACTACTGCTATAGCAAGGGAGCCTGGAGGAAACATACTCATCATCGTGGAGAGGTGTGTGGATGTTTTTGTTATGAAAGCATCAGTATCAGTGAATTGAAAAGTGTGACATATTTGTTGTGTTGGGGACAGATAGGTTGCAGTGTAGCAAAGTTATATTAACAGTATATTATTTGAATTAGTAATTAATTGTTCCTACAGCAACCTCCATATCTGTGTTCGTCTGGCACACTTGTTCTCCAAGGAATTTTGACATGAAAGTCAAATGTTTGCTGAGATATGTTGAATATAGGGTGTTGCACAATTAAAAAAAATAAATAAATAAAAATCTCCCGTTCAGAAGCATTGGCTAATTTGTAAATCTATCTTAAAATGGAGAGATTTTCTGATCAGAGCTGTAAAGTTGTTTGAAAAAGTAGCTGCAAATATACTCCTAACCAGGGTCAGACTGAGAATCTTATTCAGGCCGCGGATCCCAAGTCTAACCCAGGCCACACAATATACATCAGTTTTCTTGTACAGGCACAGACTCAAAGCCAACAAACACCATTTTGTCTTAGAATTTTTTATTAATGAGGTGACAGTAGATTCAGATTTTACACATACATTTCACTCTTAAATATTAGTCTCAAGACCTCTGATAAAGTGTGGAACAACGCTTCATAAATAAATAAACCTTGTAGTTCTATAATATTTATATCAAAACAAATGTGCAAAAAGCACTGAAGCACAAAAAGTAGTTGTCAGTGGAATCTACAGTGCATAGATTATGTTTGCAATTTCAACTGCGAGTCTGGAATCTACACAGCCTTTGTCAGTGTCTGAATGGTAATGCTGAATACTCTTGCACAAAGTTTGTAGTGTTGGTCAAAAAAGACCACTTTAAATTTCTTCAATAGACAAAAGACTCAAAAATGTCACAGACTTAGGGACATTGACACTATACTATGCATGAGCAAATTCACACTCTGCGAAATGTTTGTCGGGTAGTACCGGAATGGTTACAAGGTGTCCCCTTTCTAGCATAGCTTGCAGGTCATTTTCAGTAAATTTGTTCTATAGCAGACTGCAAGAACATGCAAGAGGGTATTAAAAGTTTCATGATTTTAGCTGTGCACCCATCCATACAGGATCTTTAAGAGGAGATGCCTTAAGAAAACCCTGTCCATCATGACAGACCCACATACTTCTGCAACAAGCTGTTTGAGCCCCTCCATATCTCCATCCAAAACACTCAATATCGTACACCAGAGTCTGTATTATCTATATCTATTATTTATTTATTATATTACATATCTATTGACTATATTTATGTATCTAAATTGCAAATACCATACATTGCATCAATGTTCATATTGCTAACTACACGTCAATATTGCTGCTACTTCTTTGTCTTGTCTTTGCACAATATCTTGTTTGTGTTTTAATTTTAAATTAAAATTTTAATTCTGTTTTTAATTTATTATTTGCATGTCATGTTGTTACACTGTGGACCCTGAGCTTCACAATTTCGTCTATCTGTATACTTGTATAGGCGAAGTGGTGGCTCTGATGCTAGGGATCTGCACTGGCAATCGGAAGGTGGCTGGTTCGAATCCTGTAAATGCCAATATGGACTCTGCTCTTTTGGGCCCTTGAGCAAGGCCCTTAACCTGCAATTACTGAGCGCTTTGAGTAGTGAGAAAAGTGCTATATAAATGCAAAGAATTATTGTATATTGTTGAGATGACAATAAAGTTCACTTTGACTTTGTTTGGTTTCTAACAGGGCCATTAAAACATAAACTCCTTAGAGATCTCCTGTTTGACTTGTGACTAACACTTTATTATGCAATTTACCTGTACATTCGTTAAGTTTACATTATCAATGCATTTTTGTAATTCTTATTAATTTTTATAATTCTTTGTTTTTTTTTTTTTTGGCTCTGGTAATTATTTTTGTCCACTGTAAGTGGAACACAAGTATGATAATGGTAACAACTTGATTAGCAGTTTGTCGTAAAGATGACTTATGCAATCAGTATGTTACTTCTGACTACCCTGCCTTTTTAGTTAACTTTCTATGAAAGATGATGGTTGGGGGAAGAGAGAAAAAATAACGTAATAACGTAAATGCTTTAGTCCTCTGTCTCTATATAAAAAGTTATGTGCAGGCTGAAGTAATTGCTAGCAACATGATGCTGGACACAGTTAAATTTCCAAGGTGGCATTAAAATAGCTGTTTCCATAAATTGCTAATTTCCTCTCAAAAAATCCATTAAGCAAAAACCAAGGATGCTCATTGTTAATCGTGTTAGTAGCAAGCAATATAGAAACATAATGTCAATGTTTTGATGGCATTTGATATTTTATATAGTATCCTTCAGGGTAAAGTTGAATCTTTTAAATATTTTTAAAATCTGGGGTAACTTTGTTTACATTCTGTTTCAGCAATATTTTTAAAGCACGCTTCTGTATTTAACAGGAGGTTTTACTGTTAAAACAATACATTTTGTGAAAGGAGTGTTAATAGTTATTTCTTGGTCGTGATAAAATAGCAACTCTTGCCAACCTGCTCCATTAAAAAATCACTAGAAAGGATATCCCAACCTAATGCTCACACATATGGTGCAGCCATATTGTTTTCATGCAGAAATTTTGTAATTCCTAAGCAAATGAAATGCTTGAATATCTGTTATCCAAGTGAATACAAGAAGGGAAACTGATTCAGTGCTTTTTTTGTGCATCACTGTTGTGTGCTTGACCCAGTTAATAGTGATGCCATTTTCTGCATTTACTGCTGAAAATATTAATGATCTAAATGCATTTGTTTATTTTTAAATCAGACCTCTATTGAGTTAACGTGATATTTAAGTTAAATGTAATTAATTTTTCCCTTCCTTTCAGGGTTGTCAATTGCCCCTTAATCACTTTTGGTACAATGAGGTAAATGTGTATGTGTGCTTTTTTGTGAATGTGACTATTCGGTTTTATAACCTTCACGCATCAAAAAGACAAAAATGTAAAATGTTACTTTTTACTGTTTGTGGCTGTTCCCACTGTACTAATATTTTTATTCCTTTGCATGTTTGTTCTTTGCTTTTATGTATGTTCCTTAAATTTAATTACATATGTGTTGTGTGTTTGTTCTAGCAGAGTGTCATGACTGCGTAATGTTGAACTTTCTTTTCTTTTTATTTAAGCCTACATGACTGAGGTGGTGTCTCCTGCTTGTTACACAATGTATTTGTATTTCAAATTCAACTACAGTGCAGTATATTATATTATTTGATGCATAATTTTATTCATTACTATCAAACTGTTTTTCAGTTACTGACAGCACTCAGTAACTCGAAATTTAATAAAGCATCAAGGCATTCTTTTTTTATTTTCTGGAACTTGCAGTGCCCATTTCAGTGTTCATTTATGGAACCCTCTGTGGTGGCATACATTTTAAAATCAGTTGGAATTTCATACAATTGGGCTCCTGATCACTGGCCACTGTTATCTTTGCTCTTTTTTGCTTCAAATTAAAGAAGTAAACTTCATTTTATAGATTAATATGACAGTAAGGTTTATTATCATATTAAAAGTAGCTTAGTAACATTAAAGCATTGCACCATGAACCTTTGGATGTTCTATTCTAAATAAAGTCTCTGGACCACATTAATGATGATTGTCCTGCTCATTGAATATTGCATCATTCTTTAAGAATGTATGTTAAGACTGTTTTTGCTATTCTTGTAATTCATCTATAAGTGATGTATTTTTTTGTTTCAAGGCTTGAATCCATCATTAAGAATTAATTAAAGTTTATAGTAGATTTTAGATTTGTAGCTTATTCTTTTGTGGTTAATGAAAAATAAAAAGAGTGCTTTTTCATTTTAGGATTATGTTTTGTTATTAGGCGTATTTCTTAGAGATCTAAATGACTCGTCTCTTAATCAGTGCTAATTACTAGTTGTCTGTTTTAATAGTAGCATAAAAAAATTAAATATATCATAAAGAGCACAAGAAAATGGTTTAGCTTGTATAATGTAGTAAAACCTTGATTAGCAAGACAGTTAATTTAGGATCATCTTTCCATCATGACAGCAAACATTCACAGACTTCTGCAGCCAAGCAGTATATATTGAAGAAAGCAGGCACTTTTAGATTCTGGTGTTCTACTGGGGGTGATAAAGCATTCGTTTTTACCTACCCTGCATTGAGGAAACCGGAGCACCTGGAAACATACTCAAACACAGGGAGAACCTTTATTGTGAGCTCTGGTCTCCTTACTGCAAGTCAGCAGCCCTACTATTGTGGCCACTCTTAACATGCTAAAACAATTGCACATGAGTAAAACATTCCTGCTGTATATTAATTCTTTCTTTTGCTGATTGTCTTTGAAAGACACTGTTTTATAGGAAACTGTGTTACATTAAGCTTCAAACAGATATTTTTTAGGAATAATGGGCATTTGGATATGAACATAATTTAACCCTATAGCAGAATTATAAAAGTGGTAGCTTCAGTCATATTTAAATGTAACACTTTGATTTGTAATCTTTTGCTGGTACAAAGTTTTGAGAGATTTAGGTAAAAAGCAATATACACAGAATTGTTGTTTTGTTTAACTTGTTGCATGCACATTTAACATTTACAGGCTGCACATTTTCATGTTTCATGAAATGAAGTCAGCGTTTTAAGCACTGTACAGATAAGAATATTTCTGTCCATGGAGGATCCCTTTACTGAGCTGAGTAAACACTTTAACTAATCCGGGCATGCCATCACTTCCTGAATGTATACCCAGAGCCTAAAATGATCTGGAGCATAGTGGCCCATTGCACTTTAACCCTGAAGGGCACGCCCTAGTTCTCCACAATATTGCACACATTTTACTAGCAAGCCTGCGAAACCCCCTGTTCTTTGGTATGAGTGCTCAGCAATCAATCCAGCTTAAAAATTAATGTATTTTCTAACACATTGTTAGAGTAAGAACAAGCAACACAGCATGTACCCAAGGAGGCACAACACTTGCTAAGCACATCTCCTTCGATTTTCACCTAAATTTTCTTCCTCCACTTCATAGCTCATTTTCCACACTGCTTATCTTTTTTCATTTGCGGGGCAGCTGTCCTTTTTCACTTGCTGCCAGCCCAATTGGTCTGTGAGATTATTGAATCAGTTTGCTCAGTGATGCTGTTTTGCTTCCGGCAGAAATTTCAATGTAAGCAGACGTGTATGTAAATATAAATCACTTTGGAGGATGGGGATGGGGGTAGGTTGGCCAACACTACAAATCAATCTCCATGTAAAGCACGGATGCAGTTTTGTCATTTCTCCTATATGTGTCTGTCAATTAAATATCAGAACAACCCACACACAATCAAGATGTAAATGTATGTGTTTATCACTTACATTATAACAAATCAGTTTATACAGCATAAAGGTGAAGAAAATCAACTACAGAAAGTCCAGAACTGCTGTTTGCAAACAGCTTGGATAGACATGTGAAGAAAACAGTAAAAATGCATATTATTTGTGGTGCAAAAAGACTTTTAATTGCTTATGATTGTGTTAGGGATGTGTGATGCCATGCTAGTAGCGTGAAGCATGGTGGTATTAGTAAGCTAGAGAACACATTAGCGGAGTAGAGTGAGTGTAAAATATATATGCATATTGCATTATATTATATTGAATGTTGCATATGTTGCCTTAAAAGTGAAGTTAAAATTGTATATGTCAATGGCTGAGCTCAAGACGTGTCAGGGAAAAGCAATATTTAAGTTTTACAGCCTGGGGGTCCCTTTCAAACTCTGTAGATGCAAATGTATATTTCAGTGAAGTAGCTGTTAAGTGAAGTTAAACAAACGGTGTTGGTCCCTCATTCTGTTTTTACTTCACAGTAAAAACTTTTTTCAAACACTGTTAAGCTGTATTTGAAGCTGTTGTGCTCTGAGGTGTATGTCACAGTAGCTGGTGACCCTCACAAACTTTGGATTGTTTAGGACACCGACACTGTTTTTTGTTTTTTTATTTATTTACAATTTCTCTAAGTGAAAGGCCTAACCTTCTAAGGGTAATAATGCTCTCTCTCATTTCATTTGTTAATTACCTTTTTCTTGCCATTATCACTGGAATTTACAACTTTCTACAATGGAATATTGTCCAAGTAGTACTTCAAATGGTGTTGTAACACAGTCATTTCCAATCCTGCTTTAAGACAGAGTTTAAGTAATCTACAGAAGTTGGGACACCTGTGCAAATTGTGTGCTTCAACTTGCAAGACTTAATTTACTTTAATTGCTGCAGAACATCCGTAGGTTGTTACCCATTTGTAATATTATGAATTTTCCCCTTTTTTCAGTTTTTGTTAACCAAACTTTCAGTTTAAACCTCTGCCAGTTTACTGCTTACTTTTACACCATTTTAGGTCATTCGTTGCATTTCAACTGATTACGTTTGTAGAAAAACTGAGGTGTTTTAAAACTTTTGACTGATAGTGTACATGTTTAGCAAAAGAGATTTAAAGCTTAAATGCAGCTGCCACAAGCTGTGGCTGAGAGCTTTGGTGTTGCTTCGCCTTTGAAATTTTTGGTTCATAAAATAGGGTGTTTGTACACCATCAAGTTAGTGAAGGGATGGTTCCTCCGTGTGTGACACCAACTTTCAAACACGGAATACGAAGTGTGATGAAATGCATGTTGGATTTCTCCTGTGCAAGCACAAAACATTTCCAGACATGACCTCTGCTATATTTCTTTACAACGTGTTGATGCGGTGCTGTAGCATCACTACTGTGAGCCATTTTTATATGTGGTATTTATTCATATTTTTATCATGTTTTATTGTGTCTTCTGGAGTAATTTGTCTGCTTGCAGTTATGGATCAATTTGGTATTGCCTTTCTTGGTATTACCAAAACTGGAAAAAAAAAAAAAAAAGTTGGAACTGTTGAATCTTATCGCATCAATACCGAAATATTGGTTCTTGTGCCATCTCTAATCAGTGCATTATTCTAACGCTTGCTTACAGGTTAGTCATCTGTTCTTCTTCTAAACTTGCTTACTGTAATACAGTTTGTATTAGGTGCTTCCAGCATTTACTTTGCAGCTTTGAAGTGGATACCTTGCTCATATATAATACAGGCTTTAACATTTAATTATGTATTTCCTGTAGGTCAATGAACTGAAGGAAAGAGCATATGCTTACAAAAGAAGAGCACTTGGGACCCACTTTTCTAGAGATCATCTGAACCAGATTGTATCAGACAAAAATGCATTTTGGGAAGTATCCACCTCTAACTCTGAGGAATCTGTTAGTGACAATATTAGAGCTCTTGATCTGGCAAGGTATGGACATAACTGGCACATATAGCGCTAAACATTTATACATTCCCTCACTGACCTAAATCTTCATTCCTTCATATGCTTCTTTTTAAGGGCTAATGTGACTAGATTTAGGTTGAACTGTATTGACTTTCCATGTGTCAAAATTGTTTTTTTATTTCTTATATGAACAATGTATTTTCCTGAAATTAAAAAAAAAAAAAAAAAAACAATTTACTGTTAGTTCAATCATTTTGGCTGTTCACATCATGCTCCCTGCCCATCTGGATGTCATAATGAATTGAGTAATTTTTCTGTTTTGCTTTATTATTTGATTGGCTAGCAACTTAAATCAGCAGTTTTGCTTTCATAGTGCATGATCAGCTCATAAATACAGTGTATCTGGAAAGTATTCACAGCACATCACTTTTTTTCACATTTTGTCATGTTACATCCTTATTCCAAAATGGATTAAGTTCATTTTTTCCTCAGAATTCTACATACAACACCCCATAATGATAACGTGAAAAAAGTTTTCTTAAGATTTTTGCAAATTTATTAAAAATAAAAAAACTGAGAAATCACATGTACATAAATATTCACAGCCTTTGACATGAAGCTCAAAATTGAATTCAGGTGCATACTGTTTCCCCTGTTCATCCTTGATATGTATCTGCAGCTTAATTGGAGTCCACCTTTGGTAAATTCAGTTGATTGGACATGATTTGGAAAGGCACACACCTGTCTATATAAGGTCCCACAGTTGACAGTTCATGTCAGAGCACAAACCAAGCAGGATGTCAAAAGAATTGTCTGTAGACCTTCGAGACAGGATTATCTCAAGGCACAAATCTGGGGAAGGTTACAGAAAAATTTCTGCTGCTTTGAAGGTCCCAATGAGCACAGTGGCCTCCATCATCCGTAAGTGGAAGTTCGAAGCCACCAGGACTCTTCCTAGAGCTGGCCGCCATCTAAACTGAGCAATCGGGGGAGAAGGGCCTTAATCAGGGCGGTGACCAAGAACCCGATGGTCATTCTGTCAGAGGTCCTCTGTGGAGAGAGGAAAACCTTCCAGAAGGACAGCCATCTCTGCAGCAATCCACCAATCAGGCCTGTATGGTAGAGTGGCCAGACAGAAGCCATTCCTTAGTAAAAGGCACATGGCAGCCCGCCTGGAGTTTGCCAAAAGGCACCTGAAGGACTCTCAGACCATGAGAAACAAAATTCTCTGGTCTGATGAGACAAAGATTGAACTCTTTGGTGTGAATGCCAGGCGTCACGTTTGGAGGAAACCAGGCACCGCTTATCACTAGGCCAATACCATCCCTACAATGAAGCATGGTGGTGGCAGCATCATGCTGTGGGGATGTTTTTCAGCGGCAGGAACTGGGAGACTAGTCAGGATAAAGGGAAAGATGACTGCAGCAATGTACAGAGACATCCTGGATGAAAACCTGCTCCAGAGCGCTCTTGACCTCAGACTGGGGTGACGGTTCATCTTTCAGCAGGACAACGACCCTAAGCACACAGCCAAGATATCAAAGGAGTGGCTTCAGGACAACTCTGTGAACGTTCTTGAGTGGCCCAGCCAGAGCTCAGACTTGCATCCTATTGAACATCACTGGAGAG
This sequence comes from Polypterus bichir lapradei, assembly GCA_026402145.1. NCBI lineage: Eukaryota > Metazoa > Chordata > Cladistia > Polypteriformes > Polypteridae > Polypterus > Polypterus bichir. The sequence continues at coordinate 32,134,768 of JANRMT010062793.1, forward strand.
ATCTTAAAATGGCTGTGCACCGAAGCTTCCCACCCAACCTGATGGAGCTTGAGAGGTGCTGCAAAGAGGAATGGACGAAACTGGCCAAGGATAGGTGTGCCAAGCTTGTGGCATCATATTCAAAAAGACTTGAGGCTGTAATTGCTGCCAAAGGTGCATCGACAAAGTATTGAGCAAAGGCTGTGAATACTTATGTACATGTGATTTCTCAGTTGTTTTTTTTTTATTTTTAAAAATTTGCAAAAGCCTCAAGTAAACTTTTTTCACGTTGTCCTTATGGGGTGTTGTGTGTAGAATTCTGAGGAAAAAAATGAATTTAATCCATTTTGGAATAAGGCTGTAACATAACAAAATGTGGAGAAAGTGATGCGCTGTGAATACTTTCCGGATTCACTGTAGCAGTTTTATTATTGTTAAAATTGTAACAATATGACAAACTAGCCATGTGCTCCCAACTACGTTGCGCGTGTTAAAGTTGTCTGTGAAGGGCTTCCTGTTTAAACGCGGCTGCCAGTCGTGAACTGGGCCCTTCGTCGCACAGCATTATGATTTTTTATAAGGGAAACAAAATTACAAAAGAAAACTCTTGGACATTGATTTGATAGAAACGGCCTACTCGGAATCACTGTCCGAACAGTAATTATGTGGTGGTGTAAGAGCATTTCTGCTTCTGTCCGTTCAAAGTCCGTCTCGTTTTCACGACGCTATCGTTTCCTCTCACGATGTCTTCTCAACCTTTCTCCAATCTCGCAGGTTGCTTTGTGGCAATCCAAAGAGTAAGGCAGTATACATGGAGCAATGGTTATAAACACGGGACACATAGGTATCCAAGCTCTTTAAAGCATAAATAGGGATCACTTCACTGACATGTGAGCAAGGCACGGTACAATTGTGAGACGCGCAGCACTCACCGGCTACAACGTAACAATAATAATCTCCGGAACGTGCTGTTACGTTGTCATTCATTTTACCCACTGTCTTTCTTTCATTCATATGTTACGTAGGCATGTACCTTTTATCTTCGGCAATCTCATTCTCTAACCAGGCCTCAGGAGCTAACCAGCCTAACACTGTCCACCACCCCTTTCGTTATTCCGGCACATTGTTGACATCCGTGAGTAACAACAACATACTAAACTGGAAGGTGGTCTACGCATGCGTGGAATTCGCGGACAAACTAAGATCAAGATCTAAATGAAGATCTCTTTAGTTAATTTAAAGCACAACAATTTGTTTAGTTTGAATGTCTGTGTTTTGAGGTGTGACTGGAGTACTACAGTCTTCAGTAGTATAAGCCTGGAGGAGATTCTTAAGGCGATGCCTATGTTTTCGCCGTCTCTCTACTGCAATCTAGTGCTTCTTCTTCTAATTCATTCACGGACAAACAAAGATCAAGATCCAAATGAAGATTATATATAGAGATTTGCATGCTTGGCTTTGAAATGTCTTTTTACAAATGCAAAGGGTGAATGTTACCATGTAGTATTATGGTGACAGATTAAGTACTTTTTTTGTTGTGCACAGTAAAAAGAAAAAAAAAAAAAGGGACTTGAATAAAATTACACCACATGGAAAATCCATCCATCCATCCATCCATTATCCAACCCACTATATCCTAACTACAGGGTCACGGGGGTCTGCTGGAGCCAATACCAGACAACACAGGGCGCAAGGTAGGAAACAAAACCCAGCCAAGGGCGCCAGCCCACTGCAGGGCGTGCACACATACACACACACACACACACACACACACACACCCCACCCACACACCAAGCACACATTGGGGACAATTTAGAATCGCCAGTGCACCTAACCTGCATGTCTTTGGGCTGTGGGAGGAAACCCACACAGACACGGGGAGAACATGCAAACTCCACGCAGGGAGGACCCGGGAAGCAAACCCGGGTCTCCTAACTGTGAAGCAGCAGCGCTACCCACTTCACCACCATGCCGCCCCACATGGAAAATTCATTTTGGAAATAGAATCCATTTGAGCTGTGCAGGCTATACTAGCTGAGCTGCACACTGATACATTTTTAGGCATGCACATCTTTTAAATTTTTTTAAGCAACTACAGTTTCAGAAGGGCATATACAAAGTTCTTAATGTAAAACTACTTGGAGAAACTGAAATATTTGTTTTGAAAGTGTATAACTGTGCAATCAATTAATCATGTATCTTAGCAGATGTCGCTGTTTACATGGCTGAAAGCAACACAAATTTCTTTGCATTTCTGTTGTGTATATATTGTAGCCTTGAAATGACAATTCATCTTTTGTTTTGTCCAGATACATATCCTCTGGTCAAAACTGCTTGTATCTATCATCTAAATATCCTGCTCCGGGTAGTCGTTATTCATTTTTGTTTTTTGTAGACCACAGGACTTAAAGAAACACAAACGTCAAACAAAACCTGATGATCCCTCTACTGTAGAGAACCATGCCTGTATAGAAAAACTTTCCATCAAAGACAATGAGAAAAAGGTCTCTGGTTCTGTGCACCCTGTAAGAAGAAAGCTGGCTTGGGATGAAGTAAAAGACCATAGTGAAATGGCAGAGGAGGAGAAGGAGGAGGATCATGCTGTGGAGGTAGAAAACTGGGAAAGAGAACAAAACCAAGACCAGGTGGAAGATAACAGTGAAGCTGCAGCAGATATAGATGTTAAAGTGAAAGAGTAAGCTATTCCTTGCAATTACTAAATGAACTATTTTTCTTCATGATATCTTTTTTTTTTTAAAAAGTGATTTACTCTGTTGTAATACTCATGTTTCCAATTTTTGTAATACTGATGTTTCCTTTTTCCACTTAAATACATTTTGGTCAAAAAAAGTTTTGTCCTCCAGATTTAACAATAGTATAGTAAAATTACAATTGTATGGTAGTGGTTAAAACCAATGTGTTGTGAAAAATTAGGTATGGTAAATTATTTGCTGAACCATTATGTCAGGATACAATGTGGTTTGATATATACAATGGACAATAAAAAGGTAAACCTTGTTTAAATGTTTAAGATATGAGTAATTTGAGGTATTAAGGCCATCAAATGCAATAGTTTGTTTATTGTTTATATGAAACTTTTCACAAGTCCTCATCTTTCATCAGCAATTAGGGTGTTTTGTGTTTTGCTCTCTGGAAGACTGAGAAGAGGTCTGTTCAGCAAAAACAAGTCCTCCTGGCCAAACTCATACACAAACACTGTAAAGCAAACAATGAAGATTTGGATAAATAAAACCTTGTATAACTGATTTGTTGATTTATACGTTATTTGGTATTTAAATAAAAACAAAGTTTATCAACACCTACTAGCAGGATTCTGAACTGTTGCAATTTTACTGTATTTTTTAATGATTTTCTAGTGGCAAGTGAAAATTACCAAAAAAGCATTTGGATTCAAACTAATTTAATTCAGGGGACTTCACCCCCTGCTCGCCAACCACCCTGCCTGTGCAAGCACCAGCAACTTTGCGTCTCTGCCACACGCGTATGTGGATGTCACTTTCACCAAACAACAAATTTTTTAATTCTCATGGATATGCCTCTTCATTGGGAAGAAACACTACTTTTTCCTGATGGCAATACGAATTAGACGATCTACAAGTCTCCAACTTAAAGCTAAAATCTGAACAATATATTTGATCTCTTTTTGCTGTTCCGTTATTTCACCAAGTAATTTCCGTTTGTTTGCGCTAATGCGATCTTTACATAATCATTTTTTGAGACTTTCGATTTTTCGCACTTCCATTATCTCTAACCTGATCTCCATGTGTATCGCACCAATGTTTTTGAATTCTTTCTACTTTGTCATCTACTATTTGTTTTTTATTTCCTGCCCCAGACATGGTTAAATCTCTTGGCACAAAGTCTCATCTCGCGGAACGTGAAAGCCTCTCTGAGAAAATAAGATTTTTTTTATTATAATAGAGAGAGTTAAGTAATACGAAAATCATTAATCACTTGGCAGAAATTGTAAAGCATTACATTTTATTAGTGCTTATGAATCTCTTTATCGCCAAGGTCCTCAATTATGTTCCTGGAGGGCCCCAATGGCTGCACATTTTCTTTACAACTAGTTTCATAATTAGAAGCCAGGCTTAACAGATAATTAAATTGGGTGTTTAATAATTTGGCCTGTTAGTACTTTCATTCTTCCAAGACAATTCTTTATTACATTATGGATTTTTTGTTTTCTTAGAACAAGTCTTATGATCCAGAGCAAATTTATACTTCCTGGTCTTTTTCTGTCATTTATTTCAAATCATTTTATTAACACAGATACTTCATGATTCAGACAGAGGTTTAAACTAAAACATGTTGGCTGGAGAGCCAGTCGTTCCTTTATCATTTGCACTTCATTATTCACTAGTCTATGATTAAGAAAACAGTCAACTTTTGATATCTAAATGCAGTAGTCTAAAACTAAAATGGGCAATTAAGGGTTCTGAATTGTAACATTTAAATTAATTAAAACTAAGCCCAAACAAAACATTGTTTAGCAGTAAATAAATAAGTGTTGATTAAGAAACAACTTAAAGTGAAAATTAGTGGCCACAGCAACCCTCCAGGATGTAATTGAAAAGCCTTGCTTTCTCACTTTTGAGTTATGTCAAAAGAAGTTAACTGTAAATGGCAAATACTATCTAAATTGTCATCTTCCTACATGAGTGTTTGCTTCAGCCAAAACATTGCTAAACAATAAACTACTGAAATATTCAGGTGTTTATTATCTGTATATATTTTGATTCTGAACTTGAAAGGCAAATTATCAATATGTTTTGTGACTTTATTACAGGGTTAAAGCAGAGGCAGAGCCATCAGTTAGGTCAATCTCTGAAGACTCTGCTTTATCATCTAGTAATAATCATGAAAAAGGCAGGCTTCCAACTCCGAGGATGAAGTTGTTTGGAGGTGTGCGCAGAACACATCATGACCTAACTACACCATCTTATGGTAAGAGGTCTCCTTTAAGTTACATATTTAAATCTTACAAGTCTGTCCAACCATTACTGAATCCACTTAATCCAATTTTAGGATTGCGCGGGGCTGGAAGCTGTTCTAGCAGCATCAAGAACAAGGCAGAAACCAACCTTAAGTGGAGCACCAGTCCATCACAGAACACACACACACACATGCAGGGTCAATGTAGAGTTGCTGGTTAATAAAATATATAAGTTTGGGATGGTGAAAAACCCATTCACATACAGGTAGTAGAAAACCTTTCTTCTTCATTATGATTACTTAATAAGGAAGTATTTTAAAAACGTGAATGCCACAGCAAAGAAACAAGAATGTAAGTATGTTAATGTAGGGACTTCACTGCTCTCATTAGACCAAAACAAAATTTGTAGGTCCATTATTTGAATTACAAACCAGTAAATACATCCTTTAAACAGATCAAATAATATATTCATCCACTTTCATTCTGAACTCTGTGTTGTTGATTTTTAAAGATGTTAAAGCATGTACCTTGGTAACATAAGGTACAAGGCAGGGGCCAACTCTATATTAGGGCATTTGTAGGGAAACTAGCTGGAACTAGTTATAAGACAGCAACTTAGACCACTGTGTGGTCTTTATGAATGTTTGAATTACTATTTGGTACACTGTATTAATGGCCAAGTGGAAATCATCTTTTTGCATGACCTTTTGGAAGTCAAATCACAGGGTCAGGCATATTGCAATATTTACATTTTCTCAAAAATAATGATGCATTTATAAAAAATGTCAATGAAAAGTAATGGTTAGGAAGTGCCTTGTGACCAGATACCACTAAGACTCATGCTGTAACTTGAACTTTCAGTGAAATTCCCTTAAATTAAATGCAGACCACATGCTCAATATGCATAAGGTCTTTCCTATGTAATTTAGCCTATACCTGTTCAGGGTGGTAGAGGGGTTTTTTTTTTTTTTTTAATCTGTTTCATTAAAAACCTTTTACAAATATTCTGTTTCCCCATAAATATAGGAAATTAGTCTCTAGAATCAAAATAATAAATAAAGCCTTTCAGCGAGAATGCTGATATTTATGTATGAATACGGACATACTTTAGAAAGTGTTCAGACCCCTTCACTTTTTTCATATTTTGCTATGTTTGCAGCCTTGTGCTACAATCTTTTAAATTAATTTTCTTCATTAAGCAACACTCAACGCAGAGTGATGAAGCAAACACAGGATTTTAGCAGATTTGCAAATTTATTAAAAATAAAAAACTGAATCTCACATTGACACAAATATTCAGACCCTCTTCTCAGTACTCAGTTGAGCTTGATTGTCAGTGATTGCTGCCTGGAAGCGTAGCACACCTTGATTTGGCATTTTTAATTTTTTTTTATTTTTCCCCTGCTGTTCTTCTCTGCATATCTTCTTAAGTTATGTCAGGTTCTATGGAGACCATTGGTGAAAAGCTACTGTATTTCCAGGTCTCTCCAGAGAGCAATTGGATTCAAGTCCAGGCTCTAGCTGGGCCACTTAAGGACATTCACAGACTGGTACTTAAGCTGCTCCCATGTTGTCTTTGTTTTGTGCATAGGGTCATTGTCCTTTTGGAAAGTGAACCTTCAACCCAGACTGAAGTCCGAAGCACTCTGAAGCAGGTTTTCATTAAAAATATCTCTGTTCTTTGCTCCGTTCTGATTTACCTCAACCTTGTCTAGTCTCCCAGGCCCTCCAGCTGAAAAGCAGCCCCACAGCATGATGCTGCTACCACCATGCTTCACCTTAAGGATTGGTATTTCATAGTGGCTTTTGATTTCCTCCAGGCATGATGCTAATCTTGTTTCTCACAGTCTGAGACTTCTTTAGGTGCATTTTTACAAACTTCAAGGATTCCATGTGTCTTTTTCAAAGTAGAGGCTTCTGCCTGGCCCAGTATCATAAAGACCAGATCAGTGGAGTGTTGCAGTGATTATTGTCCTTCTAGAAGTTTCTCCCATTTCCACATAAATTTTGTGACGGTCAGCCAAAGTCACTGTCAGGTTCTTAGTTACCTCTTTTACCATAGCCCTTCTTCATGATATGCTTAATTTGACTGGGTGACCAGTACTAGGATGGTTGTTCCAAGCTTATTCCATATAAGAACACAACTGTGCTCTTGAGAACTTGCAGCGCTGCAGTATTTTTGTACCCTTTTCCAGGTCTGTGCCTTGACACAGTCCTATCTTTAAGCTTTGCAGACTGTTCCTTCAGCTTCATGGCTTGGGTTTTGATGTGATACATATTGTTGATTGTGGCACTTTTTGGAGACGATTAGGAAGAGCACACACCCATGTCCAGTCAGTTGAACTAATGACAGTTGGACTCTAAATAAGGTATAAGAACCTCTCAATGATGATCAATACAAAGGGATGCGCCTGAGACAAATTGTAAGTGTCATAGAAATGGGTCTGAATGCTTGAGTCAGTGTGTAATGTCCATTTTTTTATGTGTAATAAATCTGCAAACATTTCTAAGATCCCTTTTTCACTTTGTCATTCTGTGAAAGAGTCTGAATACTTTCTTAATCCACTTTATACATTTTCTACACACAACTCAATAATATATGTGAAATTAAATGTACCTGAATTTGGCTCTATGTAGTTTTGAAAAGAACAGGAACATATGAATTGCAAATATGCCTGTGGACTTTAAATCAGTACAGGCTGTCATTTCAATGCACATTTGTGGTGCTTCACACCTCGCTACTTACTTAGTTTTTCCAAGTACAGTATTTTAAAAATGCCATTTTTCATATCATTTTTAAATTCTTGCATCTTTCAGTGGAAAATTAACACTAAGTCTCCCATGTATTTTGTACCCCATTTGGAGTTTATCTTGGCAGCAGTGTGTGTAAAAGTGACTGTGATTTATGCCTGTACATATCCACTCTGGGTTAATTTAACAAAGCTAATTAGCCTAACCTGAACCTCTTTGGAATATGTGAAGAAAACCAGACCCATGCAGACATGAGAAGGGGCTCTACCTTTACACAAACAGAGTCCAGAATAGGTTTCAAACCAATTTAGTGTTAACCACTGCACTACCACACTAAACCCACATTACGGCTGTAATGTTTTGCAAATGTAAAACGTAGGCAAAGCCTATTTCCATACTGAGAAAATGAAAAATTAAGTTAGAAACACTCCATTTTGTCTTTTGAGCACTCACGATATAAAATAGCTTCACATATCATACCTGCATCAAACTTAATGATTCTGTTTGGTAAGTATTGGTAAGTTGAAAGTAAGTAATTATTTTGCATCTTAAAAGCACTGCATATTAAATTTATGAAGATCTAGGTATTTTTATATTAGAACATTAGGACAATTTTTATATGAACTTGGCCCAATAAACTCACCAATGTTATTCTCCAATATGTCATGTCAAGTTTTGAAGGTCCAGAGGAACTACTGTTTACTACACTACTTGGTAGCTTATTCAATGAGTCTATGGTTCTCCTTTTGAAAGAAAACCTTTGTAACATTTATGCAAAATCTAATTTAAATAGGAGTCCATCTCTTTCCCAAAAATTCAGCATAATTGTAAATAAT
>JANRMT010062793.1:32143690-32170570 GCA_026402145.1 Polypterus bichir lapradei
TAAAATTGTAAGACTTCCTTATAAATGTCAGAGTTTTATCGTGTTATCAGGTTACCTATAGCCTGCATGTAACATGAAAAGTACCAACTAACCTTTTAGGTTCTTACCTGTCTTTATTACACTGCACATATTCAACTATAAGGACCTCCTTCTGCAAGCTACTTCAGGCTTGTCAAAGGCATTCTTCTTGAGCCCTTAAGGAACTGCAGTTTTTTTCATGAAATGAAGAATCTTAGCTTTTTGGCAGCAATTGGTCACAGGCATTAGCTTAAGCTTTCAGTTAAAATTGTATTTATTTGCATCAAAACCATTTGCTCCAAATACAAGTAATTCAAAGTATTACACAACTTGGGTTAACATATGAACCCATATCTTCAGGGTTTAAAGTCCAAAGACTTAACCACTATGCCAAAATTCCTTGCACAAAGTGTTTGTTTAAGCAACATGCTCCAGGTGACTTAGTTCCTTGGTTACAAATTATATTTCCTTAGTCGAAAAGAAAGGAAAGATCTCTTGCCAGAGAGTGAAACAGAGAGAGCCCTCTTACAAGTGTTGAGTGGCTAAGAGAGTGTTTCATGAAAATGTCTTGTGCAAAATTTTCTAAGGTCCTGCTATATTTTGTAATGGTGTAGTATTGCTTTGACATTAAGCTTTCCTAGAACACAATGCATTACTGTTCAGTTTGTCAGCACTTTCAAGCTTAAAACTTTAGGTTTTTTTTTTTTTTTTTTTTGCTAACTGATCTTAGGTGTCTCCCTCACAGTACGTTTATCAGTGTACTATATTTGTTACTATATAATTTTAAATATTTGCTTTTACATTTTTACCATTTTAGGTCTACTATGTTCCCTAGTCAGCGACAGTAAGAGAAGAGAACAATATACGAGAACAATATGAAATAAGCTCATCAGTGATAGGGTTGGGGGGGGGGGGGGGGTATTGCATAATTACTCTTCAGTGTTCAGTTTTTCTTTGCATTGTATCATAGATACACTAAAGAAGAGTAGCAGGTTTTTATATTGTTTATTTCTGCAGATTTTACTTCAGTCTTTCAAGCAGAGCTTCTGCCAAATGCTCTCCCCACTGAAATTAAAAGATTGAGTTCATTGTTGTTTTCACAGTGTTTCAATAAAGAAAGACCTTACTATGAAACATGCTATTTCCAGGTAGAGAAATTTAAACTAGGGCTGTCTTTCCTACTTTAGCTCGGGGTACCATTGTGATCCGCAATCAATAATTAATATATGTGACTGTAAAGCATTACAGGAATGCACCCCCCACTCCCCCCACCTCATACATTGTTTGATGACAAAATGTTTGTCCACTGAATAGTGTTGAAAATATTTTACTTGTTTATTAATGATTTATTGAGAAAACACAGCTAATAACCTTTATTTACTGTACTTTATGGCAGTATACATTTAGGTGTCCTTATAATTTTAAAAGTCAGATGAATAGGTTATATAAATTGACTTCTTATTGCCAGCTCAGGGAATTAAAATATTTAAGTTGATGAATTGAGCCAAGGGTTATTGCTGTTAAGTATAAATAGATGGACAAATTTAATTTTAACTTTACTTTCAGTCAAATTAAAAGGAAACAGTAATTTGAATAATTTAGTTGAAATAGTTATTGCATTTTTTTTGTTTTAAATAAACTCTTATTAAAATTTTAGTATCTGGACATCATATGATGGGGTTCATGACATTTCCCATCCCTATTTAAAAACAATAGCTCTAACAAGAGTATAGTATATTGAGTTCATTTTAGACTGAAAGAATTTCTATGTTAATCAAATCTTCCACAGATTAGGTACCTTATAGCTAATGACTCTGCCTATTACATTAATTTTAATTATTACTGTAACTTTGAAGAGTCTAATATCTTGATATTGCAATATTAGTCCTTTGCTATAGACACCATTTAGGAATTTATATGTGAGAAGTAAGATATTAAAATCTGCTCCATTTATGATAATCACAGCCATGTTTTGAATTAACTGTAGAGTAGTAAGTGAACAATTCAAATATCCTGAACATAGATGATTTCCATAGTCAATTCTGCTTGAGACAAATTAATAAACAGGTTTTTTAAATTAATGTTTAATACTAAAATATTTGTACGTTTGAGAAGCAAGTTTTGGAAAACACAGAAGTATGATGATTAAAGGTTAAGTCCATGTCAGTTTAGCTGAACCCAAATGAAATTGAGACATTAGATTTTAAATTTCACACCTTTTGGAGTTAAAATATTTAGTATTGCCTTACAAGTTACAGAGACATCTGTTTAAAGAATGTGTTTTGTATTATCTGACTTAAAACAGAAGTAATGATAAAAAGTTAAATGATGTTATTGACAAAGTGTTTTTTTTTTTTTCATTTAAATGAGTACAGCTGAGTGCCATCAACATACTTGTATACATATTACATCCTCTAGTTGCAGCAATATGGAAAAGAGAGAAATCTTAACACTAAATCCAAATAAATATCATGTCTGTCTATGGGCAAGAACAAGGGAATACTGGATTTTGCACTTGTTAAAAATTATTTGTATATGAAGTATACCAACTAAGAACTGTGCTGGATAGGCCAAGTACATTCTTGAGCCTTAAGACTTTTTTGATAGTATTAAAAACAGCACTTGTGAATAATGGCATAATAGTGGCATGCTCAGAATCAGAAAAATTACAATATTATTTATAAAACAGGGCAAGGGATAGAATAAAAGTCTCTCATAAAGACCTGTCTTTGTACAAAAAGATTCTAGTTATATGCTTATAGTTTCCAATAAAACTTTTATTAGTATTATTAATAACAAGATTTATTAATTATGTTCAATTATTATTAATGTCGGTAGGAGATTGGAGAAAACCACAGGATAAACCATGGAGAACTTTAAGTGAGATTGTCAGGTTCTGCACCTTTGTGAATCTTACGCTCAGACAAATACAGCTAAACATACTTAAGAATGTGAATTAAGGCATAGTAGGTCAATAAATTAGAAAAATAACTTTCTTTAATTAAATTTTATTGTCTATCCTTAGGACCTCAAAAGAACTAAGAGACTTTCTTGTAGTACAAGTTGGTCCAAATCCTTATCCTTGCCTTCTAATGTATAGTTTATGGAGAGTGGTAAAACTATGAGGGGACCTTAAGGAATATATGCTATATGAATTAATTAATTTATTTTTAAAATCCAGATTTCAGCTTTCCTAGTTTAGCCACAGTCTTCTCTACAAAGGCAAGTATTGACAATTTCAGTTGAGAATAGATCCATAATTTAGGATGACACAATTATTCCATAGCAGCCCAAGTGCCATTGGGCAAACTAGGAGGCAAACAACAATGGGATATACTTAATAATGGCCATTCAAAACAATTACTATTATTAATATAAAACAAATTCAGAAAGAGATAATGGCAAGCATAAACAACAGCTTTAAAAGAGCATCTAATGCTAAAATAATGAATATTCAGCCCTTGTTTAAAAGGACTGGTAGAGCTTCTCAGTATTGGTAGGTACATCTCTTCAGTGTTGGTATACCCATTACCTTTAAGATCAGCCTCCTAAACTTATGTTTAGTAATCTTTACAATTTAAAGTAGGCCTCAATCTTAAAATCACCATATATGCTCTATACCAGGGGTCCTCAATCATATTCCTGGAGGGCCGCAGTGGCTGCAGGTTTTTGCTCCAACCCAGCTGCTTAAAAAGAAGCACTTATTGCTCAAGTAACACTTCTGCTTCACTGTAGTTGTCTCGCTCGTTAAGATTTTGAACCCTTATTGCTTATGTTAGTCTTAAACAGCTGTATTCTTGGTTTTTAATTTGCTCCTAATTAGCAATAACGTGCAAATGACAAAAAAGACAAGCATTTCTCCATTTAGCTTGTTACCATTTACACCTGTTTGTATTTATCATGAACTATTGGGCTTAATTAAATACTGGAAGGAAAATGAGGGGAAAAAAGTGAAGGACTGAGAATTACTTAGCCATTTTAACCTTCAAATCATTTGAATGATATCCTTAGAAAGGGGAAAAAATTTAGGATGTGAGAATTACCTGACATAGCAGAGTTAAAGCACTAAAAAGCCATGAAATTAAATTATTGGCAAAAATTGCTTTCTAATTAAGCAACCGAGTTAGAACAAAAACCTGCAGCCACTGCGGCCCTCCAGGACTGTGATTGAGGACCCCTGCTCTAGACTGTATAGACATTAATTCTATAAGGACAAGTTGGGTGGAAAGAAACTATTTCTGACTTTATAAGTGAAAGTGATAGCTTTAAAATTGGTTTTAAACTTAATTGGAAGTTTATATGGTAGTATTTCTTCCTTCTGTTTGTGATTGTTGTGTTATGAATTAACTATAGAGAAGCAAATGGACAATTTAAATTGTACAAGTTTAATGTATTACAATTGGTAATTCTGCTTGAGGCAAATGAAAAAAGACTAGCTTTAAAAGATCCTGCACCTTTAAATAACTTTATTTATAGAGTTTCTGCACACTAAAAGAATTTCTGCTTATTTTTCTTAAAAATATAACCATCATTCAATGTTTTACTTCGATAAAGCAGTCAATTAGTGATGTAGCTAAAGACATGCAGTTTAGGAAACCGTTGTAAGGCTTAAAAAAGTATCATTAATGAAAACTGCTTTATTTCCCAGCAACAGAATGCTTTCATGTCAAGAACATAAGTATAATATTATGTGAGTCTTTATTATATAATAATTTATTTTAAATGGTACACTTTCTATAAGATCTTTGTTTTAGATTGAATTATTTACAGTATATTTTAGCTCAACCTTTTTTTTTTTTTTTTTTTTTTTTTTTTAAAAAACTGGTTAAATATTTGTGCCTTTAGGCATATTCGTAGTGACACTACCTAATGCCAAAGTTATATGTCAAAGCAAAATTAATAAGGGATAAATAAATATCTACAGTTAGGATGAGAAACATCAATGCTGGGTGCTTATGCAGTTTGTGTTTATAGATGCAGTCGAGGTCTATATCCAGCAGTGCACAGAAAGCAGGAAATTATAGAGTATATCTCTTCTAAATGAGGTCGATAAGGGACTGGAAACTAGATTTTTTTCTTTTTGTTTGCATATACTGATATAAAACACTTTTTAAATGTTTGATTCCTGAAAATAATACTTGCTTCAGTATGGGCGTGCTCAGTCAATTTGGCATTGTGGACCCCAGCCAATGGAAAGTATTTAATTTTCACTGTTGAGTCTTCCTATATAAGAGTTTTAACAACCGTACTATGGAATTTCAATTTAAGAACATTGTATTTTTACAATTAAAATATGAACAGGTGTATGAATTTCTATTTTTGATCCAGTGAGCTAGATACCATGGGTGTAATTTGTGATGCTTTAGACCCATATGTAATAGTTTTGTCTGTGTTTAGCATTTTGAGCTTGTACACATCCTCCAAGTAGTGTCCAGAAGTAGCCAAATTATCTAAACAAATCAGGCCAGTCCAATTTTTAGTTTGTTCCAGAGCTGCCAGTGTTATAATGTGACCCTCCAATATATGTATAGTTCTGACCAACTCTAAATTAACTAGGTATTTCTGACATGACTATAGCAGTAGAGTGTTGTACTGTGTTAGCCATAGATTAATACAGGAGAAAGTAGGGTGAAATTACACCTTTTATTGGCTAACTAAATAGAGAGCTTGCAATTGTAATCTATTTAGTTAGCCAATAAAAGGTGTCATTTCACCCTACTTTCTCCTGACATGACTATAATGACAGTTTATATATAATGACTATAATGACAGTTTATGCCAGGGCTTCTGTTTCAGAACAGCTTGTGATACACAGCGATACAAAAGGAGTGGAGCCCAAAACTTCAACTCTTGAACAAATGATTAAAATAATATAGTCTGATAAGTTCCCTTTCAGCCTGTATGCCCTCTCTTGGCAGTTTTAAGTTTGGAGAAAGCCCAAAAGGTGCCTTCAACCAACAATGTCTGTTGCCTACTGTTAAACATGGCTATCTGTAAGGGTAGGGGCACAGTTAATGTTAGAGCTATTGGATCCAATGTTTGCGAGCTTGGTCATGTAATGGAATATGAGGCCTTTTCATACAACCAGGTGCATCCTGTGATGCAAAAGCTGTTTTTTCATTGTATTTTCCTGTTCCAGGGTGAAATGTCTCCATACGCTCTAGAGCCTGCCAATCACTTAATCTAAATATTTTTGAAACCTTATGGGAAGTTCTGGAGTACACAGTGGAAATTAGATTTCCATTACCCTCTCTCAAAGAGACGGGATTTTCTGAAAGAATTGTGAAGTATCCTTTCACACAGTCCAGGGCAACTATGGAAGCATTAAATAAAGGCTGAAACTGCTCTGAAGGCAATGGATTGCCCTACTCCTTATTTAGTTCTTGATATTAATATATTAAGTATTATTTTGTCCATGCCTGTATATAAGTATCACTAAAATTGCCTACTCCGGTGGTGGAGTTAATTTACATGTTAACTGTATGTAAATAAAATTAGGCTTTTGTAGATCCCTTGTTTACCTATTTGACATCAAAATATGTTAAAAATGTAAGAGTTCAGTTCATTGTACAAAGCAGTACAAAATGAGTAAGAATATTAAAATTATTTTTGAAAGATATTTAGGAAAAGTGTTAAAGTAATATTTTCTCATAGTGAACGTTATAGTTCTAAGTGCGTGCAAATTAGTGAAACAATCTGTCATAACAAGTGCCAGTATCAGGAACTTGGTAAGGACCCTTCCCTCCACTGCAGGGAACATGTGTCCGTGCAGCCACACTCGCTCTTCATAGGCAGATGTAGAGTTGTCAGTTAACCCAAACTGCATGTTTTTCAAATATGAGAGGAATCCTGAGTACTTGAAGGAAAACACCTGTGGAGAATGTGCAAACTTTGCACAGGCAGTGCTTGGAACAGGATTCAAAGCCTGGACTCTGGAACTGTGATGCAGCAGTAACGAGCCTAACGTGTAGAATAACAGTAAGGTACTGTTTTGATCCTTTAATTAAGAGTGCATCTTCATCCCACCCCAATTCCACACTTCTGTTTTTGAAAATAATTCTTTCTTACCTGCAGTATCGTTGCTTATTATGGAAGGTGCTTAGCACCAAAGTGACTGGATGGGTGGATGAAGGTTTATTTCATCTAGTGGAGGACGTTCTGCAGATTTTGTGACAGCACTGCTAATGACTTGGAAACTCCGTCCGTGCCTTTGTGAAATTATCAGGCTGCGTCAGTATGTTTATGCAGAGCAAGTAAGCATTTCTAGACATGCTAAGCTGTTACTAGAATATTAACAAGGAACTGGTGAAATGTCTGTTTTGTTCCTTTGAGTTATTTTTTTGTACCACATGCATGTTACATTTCAATGTGTAACCTTGGATAACTTATTTTCATAATGAAGTTTTGTGAAGGCTCTTTTTAAACTAAACAATATTGCTGCTAACCTGTGCTGTTGCCATAACAGAAATACACTTTGTTTACGTGTTGATAGTGAAAAAATGAATGCAGTATTATAAGATTTATTTTCTTACTTTTATTTTCATAAGTTCCTTGCAGACGTTGTTATGCAATTTTAAGTTTTGTCTTATTCTGGCTTTCCACAAGGTGGTGCAATTTTAGTGTCTCCACCTAAGGTTAAGAACTTATCTCCTGTTGGAAGAAGAACAGAACCTCCACTTGGGAAGACCTATTCACCATACAAGTACATCACCCACGAGTCTCCAGAGAGGAAAAACCATGAAGTAAGATTTATTATTAGTTTTTAAGAAAGTGATATTAAAACAGGCAAACAGAGAGCAAAAGAAAAAGCAGAAAAAATTGCTTGCTTAAGAAATCACCTTGATCTAAATTGCAGCAGTGTGTCTCTGGTAAATTAATTAATTAAAAATGTATCAGCTACATAGGTGTTTGAGAAACAGAGCTTATCTACTATAGGTTATTTTCTTGAAGGTTTTGAGGACATACTGGATGTAGATGTTGTTACAACAGAGCAGTTAGTAGATGTAGATTTATTTATAACAGAGCAGTTAGCTATATCACAGATAAATGGGCAAACATCGCAGAGAAACCCTGAAACAGGAGGTGCTCATTCAAACTGCCTCCACTCTTCATGCTCAGTGATGGTACTCCAAAACGCCTGTAATGCAAGCATATTCACACACAGAGTCAGTTTTTTTTTTTTTTGTATCTATTTTAGGAGCATGAAGGAAGGTATGTGGAAATGGATGTTGTACTCTCACACAATGATATGGGAAACACAGTAGTTCATTTTGTTGTGATTAATATAAAAACTCAAACACATACTTGCCAAACAATATACACCATTTTTTTCTGAATTAACCTGAGATTTCTGTAATTTTGTTCTTCACCAACTCTGCTTCTTTATAATATACTCCTGGTGAGGATAACCTTATGTAAATAAAAATAATAACTAATATAATGTATCATTGGTGCCATTTTTACTATTTTCAACAGTACAAGTACATAAGTACATTATGTACATAAGTAAATAATTAACCCATTATGCACTAAGGGGTTTTTCACATTATTGTGACTAAAGTACATACTCAAAAGTAACTGACCATTATTCTGCTTATGTAGAAAAGGAGCAGGAAATTGCAGAACAGTAGTGAGTACAAATTTAAAAAAAAAAAAAAAAAAAGGTATGTGATTAAAAACTTTTTTACTCCAATACCAACTAGGTAAAATACAACAAATTTGTACTTTAAGGATTTATTTTTGAAAACCTGGATTTTATAGTACATAGCCTATCTATTTTATGATGCACAACCCTGGAATTAATTTTCTTTTGTGTCCCAGTCTGTCAGCTATCATTGTACCAACTTTAGAAGGCATGTCTCATAGCATTGCAAAGTTATACTGTGTGGCACAAGGTATACCCCTTTTGGAAACATTGTGTGCCCTTTTGTTGGGGACCCCCACTCTAGAGGCTGACATGCATAGATACAGACATCTTGGCTTTCTAGTGACATTTGAGGAGGTAAAGGTGCTAGTGAGCCTTCTTGACAAGAGCCAAGATGGGTTGTGTTCACTTCAGATCATCAGTGACAGCAACTCTAAGAAAGTTAAAGCTGATTACCTTCTCCACAGAATCTCATTGTTGATGAGAGTGTGATCTGCCCTCAGCTTTCTCAAGTTCATGACATGCTTAAGAAGGAGATTGTTTTCTTGGCACCATGGTGTAGGAAAGCAAGCGTATTCTTGGTGAACCATCTCAAAACTCTGTGGTGTTTTGTCCTCACACAGATCCAACTCTTTGTGCCCATTTCCTAGCACTCTTGTCTGGTTACTCCCAGTTGTGTTGGCTATTGATGGCTGATATTAACCAGGAGCATTTTCAACAATCTAGAAGTCAAATCCTTCATGAATCCTTCATGAATCCTTACTCCACTGTTTTAAGTTATCACCAGTATTCGGCCAATAAGAATCATCTTACATCTTTGTGATGGCTACTGTGTATTAATATTTAAGAAGGACAGAACACAATGCAGTACAATATATAAACACAAGTAAGGTTTTTAAAGCTGCATCTAGTATATTCTTACAAAAATTTTTTTGACAAAGGTTAACTTCCAGTGGAGAAGGAAAAATACATTTCTGAGTGCTATGATCTTTTAAGAAAGTTCAGCTTGTCCAACTGTACCCTTATCCAGGGCCTTCTATTAGCATAGACTAGTGTCAGCCTGATGCTGGGACTGTTGCTAGTCATGCAGTCGGTATACAGTGTGAGTTTTGGTTTAAACCACAAAAACAGGCAAATTTATTTTTAGAAATGTGTAAAAAATGCTTCACATGAGGGTACACATTTCCATGGCAAACTGATGTATCCAATAATTGTGACAAAAATAGCTTCAACTTGAATAATCCTGAATTGACACTTTAATATGCAGATGCACATGGATTTATCCATAATGTTCTCCAAACCATGCACTGGGCACCTATCATTTTGTGTTTGGTAATCCAACGCATTGTGGCCATCTCTGTTCATTTGAAACCAATGCCGGCAAATCGTTATTATATAAAATGTAAAGTTTATAAGAAGAGTTCTGAAATTAGTATTTGTGGTAAATCTCTTTTCTTTAGAAAACATATTTTCTTTTTCTTTGTAGAGACAATTTTTCGATTATAAAACATCTCCTGTAGCAGGTGTCAAAACGCACGATCCAATTCCCATGAGTGACTGCAACCCACCCCCCTCTCAGGTGCCTCAGAGATTACCCAAAAGTAATTCTGCATCACAATGTAAAGTGACTGCTCAGCATTTACTGCACACCTCTCCAGTTCGACTCCAAGATCCAGCATGTCGAATTCAGGGGACTCTGAGAAATTCAGAGTTTCAACACAATGGTAAGCCTCATTAGTTTTCTCAGATATATTGATTTTCTTTATCTGAGTAATGTTTTTTTAATTCAATAAAGGCTGTCATTCAGTAATTTCAAACTTAATGATTTGGATTCTAATTTTGTTTCCCATGTTCTAATGGTGGACTCATGTATAAAAGTAAGTACACCCAGTTGAAGTGTTCAACCCCATATGTAGACATACAGATTCCACAAAACAGAATAAGTGAGGAATACTGTGTTATCTTGCAGTGCCTTATCAATACTGCACTGTAAACAATCACGGCACCGGCCTGAAATATACGAGTAGGAACAGTGAAAGGTTTTAAGTAGTTTTCCAGCATTAAAGAACCCATTTAGATCCAGCAACAATCTTTTCTTAAATTATGTAATTAAAGTTGAATACTGGTTTAAACTTTAAGTGGTTTTAAACTGTTTTTCTGTAGCATGTGGAAATGTGTGCTTTTCAGGGTTACATTCTCACATAAATTCAAAGAAAATTAGTTTTCTAGAAAATGCAAACAATAAAAATACATTTTATTTAATTGTGCTTTTCAAGCCATTCAAGGGCACATTACAAGATAAAACCATAAAATAGTATCAACACTATAGATAAATATTCACAGAAAATGTATAAAACCAAGTGTCATCCTTTTCATAAATATATTACTATTTGATGTTTTATCCTATTCTAATACATAGTATAAGAGCCTAACTTGCTGTTAATGATAAAGAAATGCACTGATTAATTCTACTTGATGTTAATTAATATAAAATCATGCTATTAAGCAACTAAAATATATCATAACTAGTTGTTTTGGAAAAAATTTAGACATTTTATAATAACTTTATTGTTCTTGTAGTAGCAATGGCTAATAGACTAATACACTACATTATACCCAGGTGCTTCAAAGGCTGATCAATGCATTACTTTTTGCTTTGTCTCATGTAAACTCGCAAATCATTGCAGATGTAATGGGAATTGAAAAGGGCACTGATTTTCACTGCTGCATTCAAGTCTTATGTGCAGTCGTTTTCTGTGTGAAGATTGCATGTTCTGCTGTGCAAAGTGGAATTTCCTTCCACTTCCACAAAGACATGCATAAGTACTAAGGTTCAGGGATATTGGCCATGCACAAATTCCAGCCACCTAAGATTCAGTTTTTTTCTGTGTGGTTGGAACAACAATGCTCAGAGCAGCAGCAAAACTAGGTCTGTTGAAATTTTAGATATTTAGACTATAAGTAATGCATTTTTATATACAACGGCAAATCAGAAAAAGTTAGGATGGTATGGAAAATGCAAATTTAAAAAAAAAAAAAAGTATGAACCCAAGATATTTCAGGTTTTGTCTGGTCAACTTAATTTCATTTGTTAATATACATCCATTCATCCATTTCAGGCCTATAATACATTATAATAAAAGTAGGGACGATAAAGTGTTCACCACTTTGTAATGTCACAATTCCTTCTCACAGCACTTAAGACAGGTGATATTTTGTCCCATTCTTCTTACAAACACATCTTAAGGTGTGCAACAGTACAGTGTCATCATTGTTGTATTTTTCATTTCAAAATTCTTAACATTCTGTACTGGAGACAGGTCAGGACTGCAAGCAGGCCAGTCTGATACCCATATCCTCTTCTGCAGCCATGCATTTGGATGGGTGCAGAATGTAGTTTTGCATTTTCTTGATGAAAAATACATGGATGTCCCTGAAAAAAGATATATTACATGTGTTACTCTAAAATCTCAATGTGTTTTTCTGCATTAATGCTGCCATCACAGAAGGGGCACTGACACAACTCCATACCATGACAGACCCTGTCTTTTTAGACTTGTTGCTGATAACAGTCTAGATGGTCTTTTGGTCCAGAGCACACAGCATTCATTTATTCTAAAAAAGATCTAGAATACTGATTTGTCTGACCACAGTACAAGTTTACACTGTGTGATGGTCTAACCCAGATGCCTCCAAGCCCAGAGAAGTCAACGCCACATATGGACATGGTTAACATTTAAGGCTTTTTTTTTAATTTTTTTTTTTGTGTGAATGTACCTCCATATTGTAGTGTTTGACAAAGGTTTGTCATTGTGGTTATATCAGCTATTGATAAGTGACAGCTCTTGATGCAGTGCCATCTGAGGGATTGGCGATCACGGGTGTTCAGGTTAGGCTTACCCTCTTGCCATTTTACAAACTGAAATTCCTCCAAATTCCTTGAATCGTTTAATGATATTATGCACTGTAGAGGGAGTAATATGCAAATCCCTTACAATCTTTCTTTGAGGAACATTATTTTTAAACATTTCAGTAATTTTCTCTCACATTTGTTGGCAAACCGGAGATCCTGTACCCATCTTTGCTGCTTAGGCTTTTGTGGATACTGCTTTTGTACTAAATCTTGATTACAATCAACTATTGACATCACCTGTTTGAAATCACATCATTATTTATTTTACCTCATTACTTGCTCCAATTAGCCTTCGTCCCAACTTTTTTTGGAATGTGTTACAGGCCTGAAATTCAGGAATGAATGTATATTAAGAAATGAAATGACTTTGACCAGACAAAACATGAAATATCCTTGGTTCATACTGTCAGCAATGAAACTAAAGTCAAAGTAAATTTAAGAATAACTGTGTGGTTTTTGTATTTTCATTTTTCTTACCATCCCAACTTTTTCTAATTTGG
This sequence comes from Polypterus bichir lapradei, assembly GCA_026402145.1. NCBI lineage: Eukaryota > Metazoa > Chordata > Cladistia > Polypteriformes > Polypteridae > Polypterus > Polypterus bichir. The sequence continues at coordinate 32,156,766 of JANRMT010062793.1, forward strand.
TACCTACTTTATTATGCTATGTATTGTACTTTTTAAGTTTCCTTTTTATTTAAAATTTCCTTTTCATTCACTTAGAAAGAAAACAGGAGTATGAAATCAGATATATTGTTTACATATCAGAAATAAAACCTGAACTTCCAAATGTAATGTCCACATTGAATTTTAAAAGTCATGGTAAAGAGGAAGGCTATACAAAGCTGCTTGCTGACAACTCGTCACAACAGACCAAAAATTAAAAAACACAGTTAAAATAATTAAAAAGAATTGTCTCTTCTGAACTACTAAGCCATTATCTAGTGAAATTAACTTTTCAACTCTGTTTTTCCCTGTAGATGAATACTCATTCTATAGAGTATTAACATTTGGTTTAAATAGATGATACCGTATTTGTAATGTAAATACACAGTATTCCTCATATTCAGAAACATTTAGATACTGTGATTACTTATTTGTTAAGCAGAGGCATACTGCACAAACTGATTTTTAAAAAGAGTCAAGTGGTTTCCCCGATCCCTTTGGAAATTCAGAGGAAGCAATCATTCATTAACTGTCCCATCCAAAGCTTGCAGTACTAGTAGGTCATCCATCCATCCATTATCCAAACCACTATATCCTAACAGGGTCACGGGGGTCTGCTGGAGACAATCCCAGCCAATACAGGGCGCAAGGCAGGGAACAAACACCAGGCAGGGCACCAGCCCACCGCAGCTAGTAGGTCATACAGCAATAATACTGATGGATAACTCTGAACAGTGAAATGCTGTTTTTATCAGATTCTTAGAGTAATATTTCAACTGTTTTAACTTGCTGTTGAAAAAGAAACAAATACACTAGTCTGTTTTACAGAATCTAAAGCTAGATTTGTCTGTTTTTAAAACTAATGGCCACATAAAATCTGTACCAACACTCAGATATTAACCAAATAAGCTTATGCTTATGAATTTCAGATTACTTGACTTTCTCTTTTATTATTATCACAGTAGATATAAGGATGCTTAAAAGATTATATTTAAATAGTTAATTGTGCTTTCAGTAACCATAACTTGCAAATGGATACAGTTGTAAAAGAAGCCGCTACACAACTTTCTGTAGATGACTGCTCTGATTGAGTGTCTAGATATAGGAGCTGGCAATTGAACAAAAATGACTGACTATTGTTCTGTATTTTTAATACAATCAGATCCAATTTCCTGCTGTGTAAGCATCTCTTAAACTCATTTCAAATCATATTAATTGTCCCTGTTACTACCGGGTTTAGAGTGCAATCCAGGTAAGAAAAATAAGCTTTAAGTCACAAATGTATTTTTTTACAAAGAAAATGAAGAGAAAGCAGTCTACTTTTTGACTTTTTTGAAGTTGCAAGTTTGATGCCACAGGTGACTCAGAGACTAGATTTACCACAAGTTGAGATACAAGGGCAAGTGGTTACAGTATGTAGGTCAACCTCATTGCTGGCACAGACCAATAAGCACAGACAGCACTGCTTCTACACCATTTTTCCATTTAATTTGTAATTTCTCATGCTGTATATGATTATTATATGCCAGGCACTATGGAACCTTTTCCCACAATGCTGATATTTGCTTTTTTTATTTAGGGTGCAGGTGAGAAAATCAATATAATATGTCCACAAACATAAAGGAGGCAACTGATAAATATGTCATTTTGTTAAACAAAATATTTTGCAGTGTGATTAATACAGTGATGACACAAAGTAAAATTAAGCAGAAGTAAAGTGTAAAAAATGAGAGCTATTTTGGATCTGTCCTGTCTGATAAAATAGCTTGTTCAGTACAGCTGTGTGCTCCAGTCCTCTGCTCTATATCTCCTTCACTCTGTGTTCTTGTATGTATGTATTGTAAAAGGCGCTATATAGCGCCCGACCCGGCACAGACCACGCAGAGGCACGTGTAAAAAACACACAGGCTTTATTATTTTCTTCAGCTGTGTGACACGTCTTCCCCGTGCCACACAGCCCAAACACAGTCCCAAAGCACACACTCACAGTACAATTCTCCACCTTGCTCCACCACTCCTCCCAGACAAGCTTCGTCTCCTTCTTCCTCCCAACTCAGGCTCACCGAGTGGTGGTGGCTGGGCCCTTTTATAGCCCACCCGGAAGCGTTCCAGGTGAATAACCACCTGGTCCTAATTGCACTTCCGGGTGGGGCTGCAGGCTCATCCAGCCGGGCTGTGGGAAGCAGGCAGCTCCCCCTAGCGGCCATGCCGGGCCCCAACCAAGCTGTGGAGGACTCCATCTCCCATGGAGCTCTGCGGGTGGTTGGGGAAAACACCGTCGGCCAGGGAGGCTGCCACCAAGCGTCCCGGGGTAGGTACTGGACTGTCCATGGAGGCTCCCCCGGAACATAAGCAGCAGGGGCATCCCTGCCGGGCATGGGACCTGACTGACTGACTGACTGACTGACTGTATGTATGTATGTATGTGTGTATGTATGTACAGTATGTCCTAAACCGAGGGAAAATATGCCAATAAGTATTTGTTAAGGACCTCTTTGTATACCAGATTGTTAGTTCGCCCCTTCGGTTGTAATATGACCAAGCTGTGCGCTGAGCTTACTTTTGAGCATGCAACGTACAGTTGGCCATGTGAAAAGCAATCTTTCCTCAAATCTCACAGCTTGGATTGCTGCTTGTCATAATCGGTTTGAGTTTCATGTTTTGTTTTAATGACGACAGTATTTGCAGGACTTGTGTTGAAGTGACATTCGGCATCTGTCAAGCGTTGTAAGCACACAACGGGTTTCATCGATAACTTCACATCCAGCTTTTGAGAGTTTAAACATTCATAAACATCAAAGTGTCCACTACTGAAATTGTCACCTGTGAATATAAGATGTTTAAGAGGCATTGGTGGTTGTCGAAAGGTGTAAAATATTTGGCTATTTCGGTACACTTGAAAGCGACAACCGAACAATTCAGCGGCAGCTATCAACTCACATGCAGAACCACAGGTGAAGGGCTTAAGCATTTCACTCTTATAGTGCTCCTGTGTAGTATAATTATCTCCTGTACCAGCATCAGTCCACACCTTGAACCTGTCCCAGTCATTCAATACATAAGACACAATGTTCCTCTGGATATCAAGAGTGAGTCTGATATGGCCGTGCAATACGTAACAAAGAGAATGGAAAAGGTAGGTGCCATCTCCGGGCATGGAAACCACTCAGTAAGTGACAGTTCTTTGATGGATAGTGATCACCTCGATAGACATGTTAATGGGGGTACGTTTGTAATGATAAAGGAAATGGGTACATTGAACAATGTAAAGTAACTCTAAAATACCTACACAATAACTATAATCGTAATAAACGAACAATAACACAGTGGAGAAGCCGTGGTTTAAATAAAAAGGCTGTAGTTATCCGCAGGGAGACATGAATCCTGTGGCGAAGCAAGGAAGGGAATGTAGAGACCGGAGCGATGGACGGCCTTATATAGGCAGGCAGCCAACAACGTGAAAGGCGTTGGGATGGGGGACCCAACGCCACCTCACACGGTGACCGAGCTGCAGGCTATGGACGTATATATGTACATAAGTAGGATTCAGTTAGCGTTGGGAAACCTGCGTACCAAATTTCTTAAAGATGGGCCCATAAGTAACAAAGGCCGTTGGAAAGTTCAATATGGCGGCCGACAGTGGCATTATACCACCGAAATAAGTACGTACATTGGTTTCGGTTAGCTCAGGGAAGCCGCCTACCAAATTTTGTGAAGATGGGGCCATAAATAAGAAAGTTCAACATGGCGGACATTGTTGACCGTTATGACCGTTACGCGTAGAATTTCGAAATGAAACCTGCTAAACTTTTGTAAGTAAGCTGTAAGGAGTGAGCCTGCCAAATTTCAGCCTTCTACCTACACGGGAAGTTGGAGAATTAGTGACGTTGGAAAGTTCAATATGGCGGCCGACAGTGGCATCATACCAACGGAATAAGTACGTACATCGGTTTCGGTTAGCACAGGAAAGCCACCTACCAAATTTCGTGAAGATGGGGTCAGCCTTCTACCTATACGGGAAGTTGGAGAATTAGTGACGTTGGAAATTTCAATATGGCGGCCGACAGCATAGACCAAGCTGTGGAAATAAGTGTCTCCTCTGCTAGAAGGGATTAAGAGACACACTCGATATTAAAGTGCTATAAAAAACTGTCTGACAGGCTTATTAAAGAAACTGTGCACAATTTTAACTGCCTGGTGTTCATTTTGTAATGGACCACGGCAGATGAGGAATGCCACAGACTGCTACAAGTTTTAAAATACGTTTGATGAGTTTTAATCTCCCATGAAAAATGGCACACAGAACTCCTATGTGTTTTATAGGATAATTGCACCTGCTGTGAAAATGAGATTCCACTCCAATGTACAGGGGTTAAAGGGTGGTTGTGATAGGAAATGTATTTATTTATTTATATAGAACTATATTTAATTCCAGTAGTTTTAATGTCTCACATGGCGGATGTGAAATTTGAGTTCAACAACAAAGCCTTTCCCGTGAATTTTTTTTCTCCTTTATCCCCAGGAAAAAACACCGTTGTAAATGTTTAAGAGCAAGCTATCACTTATAGCATGACAATGGATTCCTACATTTATTTTAACGAGATGTCTTTGTAAAGTGTTACCGGATGTCAAGCAATGTATTATTATTACTGATATTTTACTAAATCTTACTATCCATGTTTCTTTGTTGATGAGCCCCGTTGAAGAATTTTTTGGTAACAGAACAGTAAACACGCCAAAACGACTGAAAATACAACTGACGACTGGTATTTTTCGATATCATTTTAACAAAGTCTACTGTCTGCCGTCAATCACAGAGCACCCCAGTAAAATGTCAATAGCGTTTAATCTACCTGCATCCTTAGAACGCAGACATCAGGACATCGCTGCACGTGCATGTTTAATAACAGATATGACAGCATTTTGCACGGAGCATGTGTTAAGACAAATTGATTAAGATCAGCGATTTTCAACGGTTCACATGTGTGCCGTAAGATTTTTTTTTAAAGCAAACTAATTAAAAACTTAATTGAAGAAAAATGACACAAAATAAGTTTACGACGCAGATTCTATACCATTGTATATGATTTTTATATCATTATTTTAATAATATACATACACTACTGTATATGTTGACTATAAAGCAATACATGTATAATTTTGTGCAGTTTACATCTCTCAACTTGTTAAAAATTTGTATATAATCAATTTATTTGAACCTTTACTTCAATAATATACACATTATGTTTGTATTGCGTGCGCACCTTGCTGTGTAATTATTTCAATGAACTTGTGGTATTGTTGAGCACATAGTGTCCCTATTTATACCCCACTACGCAGCGGCTGAATTTGATCATGCATAATAATAATACTAATAATAATTCCTTACGTTTTTATAGCGCCTTTCTTACTACTCAAAGCAATTTGTAAAAATAAATAAATAAATAAAATAACAGAAAGGAAGCCCCCCGGACACAAACCAGTGATCATTTAACTGCGAGTCAGCATTTTACTCCTACCACCACCTTTTCCTGTTAGATATGGCGCATTATAATTTTGAGCACTACTTTTTTTATTTTAAACTGTCATAAATAAATTATATTAAAAAGGTTTTTTAAAAAGCCAATTCGAAGCAAAGAGGGTAAGTAATAACTATTTTCTTTTATAAGTCAATCAAAAATGCTTAAGCCTAAAAAAAAAATCGTCCTGTCAAAATAAGAGACTCTTTCGCATTGTTGACGTGAATCATCTTTAAATGAAATGCTGCCAATAAGGAATAATAGAAATCGCCGTGCTCCTTTCTAACTTTGACGAACTAAAGTTGTATTGGGTGAAAAAAAAAATCGCCCGTGACTGATACACTTAATCAGTAGTGTGTGCGACCTACGATTTGTGACTTTGAGTGTTTGTGTTGTGTGCGCGCGTGTGTACGTGCGTGTGTGTGGTTTTGTCAGTTTTACAATAAAAACAGACATCAGTTATTTGTGAAGCAGGAATATTCTGATCATTCTGATTACTGATAAACATTCAGAAGAAACAGCGCTATTTCAGTGTTTTCCTCCATAACATCCTTTCAGCAAACAGGACTAATGTACTTGCTGAAACAGATTGCCCTTTAATGAAATAACAGAAATTACCGGACGGCTTTCGGTTAATGATAAACCAGCGTCTCCGGATGATCGCCCCTGACACATACACTTAATAAGTAGTATGTGGGACCCACGATTTGTGAGTTTGAGTGTGTGTGCGTGTGCATGTGTGTGGTTTTGTCAGTTTTACTATAAAAACAGTTAAACATCAGTTATTTGTGAAGCTGGAATATTCTGGTCATTTTGATCCCTGATCAACATTTAAAAGAAACAGAGCAACTCCAGTGTTTTCCTCCATAACATCCTTTCAGCAAATGGGACTAAGTTCCTTCCTAAAGCAGATCGCCCTTTAATGAAATGCTGCCAATTCGGAATAACAGATATCACCGGGCGGCTTTCGGTCAATGATAAACCAGCGTCTCATGAGGTGAAAAAATGGGATGTACTGCGGTTGCGATCAATGCTTTCCGGTAACTCAGCTTTTGAGAAGAATCTGTCATGGGAGGGACAAGAGGGAGTGAGTGAGGCGGGTACAATGAGCCGGGGCGGGACGGAGCAGGGCGAGGAGGCGGGTATCTGTGCGAGTGTTTTAAATAATGAAAAAAAAAAAGTGCTTTGAAATCGAGGACCCCCAACCAAATCGCGACAGACGGGCATATGCTACTTGTATAAAATGTGCACAATAATTACAACAGTGTTGAAGCAATGATGAAGCCAAAGGGAGATGCTAAACATGGGTGGCCGCGTTGTGCCTGCCCATAAATCACAACCAGTGTATATATCTGAACGGATGTATCTGAACTGATGTATATATTTAAACCAATATATATATATCTCTCTATCTATCTAAACCAATGTATATCACCCAATATATATATCTCAACCAATGTATATATTTGAACGGATGTATTCAAACCAATGTATATTTCTGAACGGATGTATCTCAACCAATGTATATATATATCAGAACGGATCTATGCAAACCAATTTATATATATCTCAACCAATGTATTTAAACCAATGTATATATCTGACCGGATGTATTCAAGCCAATGTATCCCAACCAATGTATATATCTAAACCGATATATATATCTGAACGGATGTATTCAAACCAATGTATCTGAGCCGATATATATATCTGAACCAATGTATATATTTACGAACCAATCTTTTTTTTCCTGAACGGCCCCTCATAATATGTATATATATTGTCAGAGGTGGCTGGGGTGGCGACCTGGCCAGGACGCCCAGGAGGACCGGAGGAGGGCTTGCGCATTCCCCAGACCATCTGGGGGCGACCGCCCTGGTTCCTTTGGGGGCCATGGGTACAGAGCATTGAAGCTCCACCCTGTAGGGGCCCGTGGTTGCCGCCAGGGGGCGCCCCCATGCCTTTGGAGCCCTGGACCTCAGCACTTCCGCCACACCAGGAAGTGCTGGAGGGAAGAGGAGCAGGGACACCCGGAGTGCTTCCGGGGATGCAGCCGGCACTTCCGCCACACGGGTTTGTGTCCATGGAAGATTGCCAGAACCCACCTGGAGCACATCCGGGTGATAATAAAAGGGGCCGCCTCCCTTCATTCAGGGCGAGAGTCAGGAGCGGAGAGGACTGAGCTTGCTGGAGGAGGCAAGGAGGCGGCCTGAAGAAGAGAAAGTAAGGCATTGTGTGGGGGTTATTGTGGTGCACCTTGTGACTTATTGCTTTAAATAAACGTGTTTGTGGGTGAAATGAATGGGTCCGCCTGTCTGTGTCTGGGTCAGCCTCTACAATATGTGTATATGAAAGCTCCTTTCAATGAGCTTTTGCCCTTCCAAGGGGGAAAGCACTCTTCTAAACTATTTTCTGCAACTGAGTGTGCTTTCAAATCATCAAGGGGGACAAGATCCTCCCTTCTCTTACACAGTATATGTAGGAGGAGGATAGTTTTTTTTTTTTTTTTCTTCTATTACTCTAATAATAATAATGGTATGGATGACAGACATTAGTGTAGAGTTCAGTCCTTGGTGAGCTTAAAGAAGGTCTTCTAGGTTATCTTGACTGTTAAGAAAGAAGACATTTAGTACTAGGAGGTTTAGCTCAGTGCCCTTTCCTGGTATGTCCTGTTTGTCAGACCTCATAAGACAAACAGAATTTCACTTAGAGTATTTTGGTTTGTAATAAAAATACAGACCTTGTACCTTTCCCTGGTATACTCTTAACAATTTAAAATCTAATATATTTGTTTTTAGTTGAGTTAAGGCATGTATGTATTCTATGAATTATTCATTCATTCATTTCCTGAACTTTTAATTGAGAGATCCCTCTCTCATTTTTATATGATAAATACCTAGAAATATTTTTTTATACTCTAGTGGTGATGTCTAAATTTTCACCCATATTTAGCCAGTGTTAACTCAGGGATAGATATGTGTGAGAGACTGAGGAAACTGGGTAGGTTTCTTTTTCCAACGTTTGTTATAGTACATAAGAAAAAAGTGTGTAGTTAGTGGGTTAAATTTAATCCCAGGATCCAAATACATGATCAGTCTAGAGATTTCTATTTCCCGATATCTCTGCAGAAGGAGAAAGGTACAAGTCTTTAGAGTCCTGGTTCTTCCTGTTTTGCTCAGTGGTTGCGAGACATGGGATGCTATCCAGTGACCTAAGATGAAGACTGGACTCCTTCGATACTGTGTCTTTTCAGAGAATCCTTGGGTACTGCTGTTTTAACATTGTGTTGTTGCTTGAATGAGGCACATTACCTGCAGTATGAGGGGGCATCAGTCACGGCATTATGGCTAAGTGGTGTGATTAGCCTGGGATGATCTGGCTTGCAGGATCCTCATTGTTGAGGACCTAATCAGCTGAACCAGGCCAAGGGGAAGCCCATGTAACACTTGGTTGCAACAGTTATATTTCCAGAGGGTGAAACTAGACCACATAGGAGGTTTCCAATTGGGATCCCAAGGTTAAGATAAAAGAAAAGGTCTTCGCTAACATAACTGAGGAAGTTATTCTTAAGTTATACTTGTTAAGAAGGCAGGCTCTATTGTAGGAGTAAAGTTGGACAGTTTAACATCTGTGGCAGAGCGACGGGCATTAAGCAAACTCCTGTCAATCATGAATAATCCACTGCATCCACTGAACAGTGTCATCTCCAGGCAGAGGAGTAGCTTCAGTGACAGACTTTTGTCACTGTCCTGCTCCACTGACAGACTGAGGAGATCGTTCCTCCCCCACACTATGCGACTCTTCAATTCCACCCGGGGGAGTAAATGCTAACATTTTTTTTTTTTTTTTCCTACATTTTTTTCATTTTTATTACTATTTAATTTAATATTGTTTCTTTGTATCAGTATACTGCTGCTGGATTATGTGAATTTCCCCTTGGGATTAATAAAGTATCTATCTATCTATCTATCTATCTCTCTCTATCTCTCTCTCTATCTATCTATCTCTCTCTCTATCTATCTATCTATCTATCTATCTATCTCTATCTATCTAAATTATGGTGTACAGAAACTCATGGGGAGAGACTGGGAGAGCCGTAGAAAGTTGTGTGCAAACATTCCGTAAACTGTTTGAGATGCCATCGTCATGTGCACATTTCCATTTGAATGGTTGTGTAAATAAGCCAGATGTTGCTATTGGGCTGAAACCAACCCTTCGTGAACTTCATCAGAGACCCCTGCACAGTGAGCATGTTATAGTTTGGTGCACCATTGCAGAATTTGGCATTGTAGGCCCTTAGTTTTTTGAGGAGTGTGGAGCAACGGTCACCGTCACTTCAGAAAGTTGCATTGAAATGCTAGAGAACGTTTTGCAATCCCAACTGGAAGAAATGGATGTGGTGTATGTCTGTTTTCAACAGGATGGAGCAACAGCTCATACAGTGTGGCGATCCATGCAAGTTTTGCAGTAGATGTTTCCGGGGAAGCTGATCTCCCTGCACGGCAATGTTGAGTGGCCTTCACATTTGCCTGATCTCGCTCTGTGCGATTTCTTCTCCTGGGGCTATCTCAAGTCGAAGGTATACACACACCAACCTCAAAACCTTGAAGCCCTCAAGGGCGCTATTTGCCATGAAATCCCTTGTTATTCCCCTTGAAATGGCCGAACGAGTCATGTGAGTGTACTGAAATTGTCTCGAAGAGTGTATCGCAACCTCCTTGAAGATGTCATTTTTTAAATACAGTGAAAAAAATCTATTTTGTATACCCTTTCTTGTGTTGTAATGAAACAGCAAACACGACCTTCACACTCCCACCAGACTGAAATTTTTTAAACCACATTAAGTGTAATGTGAAGGGATTTTTCCTCACCAAAGCATTAAACTTAATACTAAATCTTCTTTGTAATGCTGAACACAAGATGAGGTACAAAGCAGTTTTCTATGGCCACTGAAACTACATTTACAGTAGCATATCACTGCTGTACTATCCCTATATATATCGCCAACAACAGCCCGAAAATCACCACACCCATTAATTTAAACATTTCAAATGAGTCCCACCATCTCCTCAATTCACAAACTTGTCTGTGTCATGTCTTTGCTTGTCTTTCATCTCAGTTTCGATGTTTAACAGGTTGTGAAAAGGGAGATAGTGTCATGGGGAATATTTACATTTGTGGGACATAGAAATGTGTGATGCGTCAGCAATATTGTTTATATATGCTATCTCTCAGAATATATACAGTGCAATAAATAGTACGCTGAAGAAAGTGTGGAATATCATTCACTGCAGATTTCATGCTTGGATGAACTAGGCTAATTTTTATACACAATCATGTGTACAATATTTCTGTGACTTTGGGTCTCGACCCACAGTTTAAGAAACATTAATCTAGATTATTCATGGTCAATTCAGCAGATCTCTAATCAGTTCTTACGCCTTCTTAATCTTCAGATTACTTTTATGTAAAACATATGAGATGATTTTTCCAAGTAAAACTGTCTTTATTGTTTCCCATAGTGTTCCTGCAGAAACCACTGGGTAAGCGTTGGTCTCTTTATGAAAAGAAAAAAAAAATTGGTATATATGAAATTTATAAAGTCCTCATCCATTAGCAACTATGGGTTAAGATGCCAGGTTAACATGACATAATTAATATCCAGAGTCAGAGAAGCATGGTTGAAGATTAAAATAATAGCACAGTATTTGCAGGATTTAACAGAAGGTAATACTTGATTAATTATGATCAACTGATGATAAGGAATATTCTCTTGAACAAAAATGTCAAATGGTCAGACAGATTGTGATCTGCAATTAACTGCGTAATTGTGTTTGCAGTTTTAGATGTTATAGTTGCAGTTGATGAAAACGCATCTAAATCTGGAGTTAATATACCTCTAAAGACTCCTGCCATTAATAATTTTTGAGTGATCTTATTAATGACTAATGCAAATACATTTTTCATAAATTCCCTTTCACCATTTTGCATAAAATGTTAACCAGGGTTAATTTAGAATTGAATAAATTCCCCAACACCATAACTTTTTATGGATCTGATAATCTTTCATTTATTTTAATCAAAGTTTTCCAAGATGCTATTTTCCTAAAATGTTACACATCTCATGCCTAGGCCCTTATGCAGTCCTGACTGGTTATGTACGTCCAGACAAGAGTTAGTCATTTAAACACCTCTATGATGGAGATGACCCTTGAGTGAAAACCTTGTCATTACTTGCTGCTCCAAACCTTACTCTCCCTTATTATTTTTTGCCAGAATGACAATGAGAAGGCTGTGAGGTGAAGGGGCCCTGACACTAGTTTGCAATGTTGAAAAGAAAATATAATGAGGATTTTGTTTTTCTCTGTCTTATTAAAGCTTACAGAAATGGTTAAGAGCCTGAAAATATGTTCTGTGTGGGGAAGTTCTCAGCAATGAAAGCCTTAGACTATCATTTTTTAACAAAACACCCACATCTTTAAAATAAACCAGATTTTAATTTATATTATTTTTATTAGGAATTTTAAGAGTCAGTTTTTTTATTAACTGATATGAATTAATGTGATAAGAATCTATACTAATGAAAGGCAAAGCCCTCACTGACTCACTCACTCACTCATCACTAATTTTCCAACTTCCCGTGTAGGTGGAAGGCTGAAATTTGGCAGGCTTATTCCTTACAGCTCACTTAGAAAAGTTAAGCAGGTTTCATTTCGAAATTCTACGCGTAACAGTCATAACGGTCGATAACGGTCAACAATGTCCGCCATGTTGAACTTTCCTATTCATGGCCCCATCTTCACGAAATTTGGTAGGCGGCTTCCCTGCGCTAACCGAAACCAATGTACATACTTATTTCGGTGGTATGATGCCACTGTCAGCCGCCATATTGAACTTTTCAACGTCACTAATTCTCCAACTTCCCGTGTAGGTGGAAGGCTGAAATTTGGCAGGCTCATTCCTTACAGCTTACTTACAAATGTTAAGCAGGTTTCATTTCGAAATTCTACGCATAACGGTCAACAACGTCCGCCATGTTGAACTTTCTTATTTATGGCCCCATCTTCATGAAATTTGGTAGGCGGCTTCCCTTCGCTAACCGAAACCGATGTACGTACTTATTTCGATGGTATGACACCACTGTCGGCCGCCATATTGAACTTTCCAACGTCACTCATTTTCCAACTTCCCGTGTAGGTAGAATGCTCACCTCATCTTCACGAAATTTGGTAGGTGGCTTCCCTGCGCTAACCAAAACCGATGTACGTACTTATTTTGGTGGTATGACGCCACGGTCGGCCGCCATATTGAATTTTCCAAACGTCACTAATTCTCCAACTTCCCGTGTAGGTAGAAGGCTGAAATTTCGCAGGCTCATTCCTTACAGCTTACTTACAAAAGTTAAGCAGGTTTCATTTCGAAATTCTACGCATAACGGTCAACAACGTCCGCCATGTTGAACTTTCCTATTCATGGCCCCATCTTCACGAAATTTGGTAGGCGGCTTCCCTGCGCTAACCGAAACCAATGTACATACTTATTTCGGTGGTATGACGCAACTGTCAGCCGCCATATTGAACTTTTCAACAGTCTTTGTTACTTATGGGCCCATCTTCAAGAAATTTGGTACGCAGGTTCCCAACGCTAACTGAATCCTACTTACATACATATATATGTCCATAGCCTGCAGCTTAGTCACCGTGTGAGGCGGCGTTGGGTCCCCCATCCCAACACCTCCCACGTTGTTGGCTGCCTGCCTATATAAGGCCGTCCATCGCTCCAGTCTCTTCATTTCCTTCCTTGCTTCGCCACGGGATTCACGTCTCCCTGCTGATAACTACAGCCTTTTTATTTAATCCACGGCTTCTCGGCTGTTTTATTGTTCATTTATTCCGATTATAGTTATTGTGTAGGTATTTTAGACTTACTTTACATTGTTCAGGTACCCATTTCCTTTATCATTCCAACCGTACCCGCATTAACATGTCTATCGAGGTGATCACCATCGATCAAAGAACTGTCACTTACTGAGTGGTTTCCATGCCCGGAGATGGCACCTATTTTTCCATTCTCTGTGTTACATATTGCACGGCCATAAGGCTTACTCTTGATATCTGGAGAAACATTGTGTCTTATGTATTGAATGACTGGGACAGGTTCAAGGTGTGGACTGCTGACGGTACAGGAGATAATTATACTACACAGGAGCACTATAAGAGTGAAATGCTTAAGCCCTTCACCTATGGTTCTGCATGTGAGTTGATGGCT
>JANRMT010062793.1:32170970-32198813 GCA_026402145.1 Polypterus bichir lapradei
ATATATATATATATATATATATATATATATATGACAGCAACACTCATAACAGTGACAAAACAATTACATTGACAATCATGTTACGTTACTTTCAAAATGTTTCCTTTAATTTTTCATTACTTCTTTAACACACTACTTCTCCGCTGCGAATGCGCGGGTATTTTGCTAGTGAATTAATAAAACCATACAAGTAATAAATATGCAATATTGCATACTATGTTGTCCTGTTTCAGCATTATATATTTTTGCTTTTGTAGTCTTTGTGTCGTGTTGACTGTATTGTTTGTTTACTTCTTTGGGTTTGTAAGTGGATGTTTGCATTATAAGAGAACATTGTTTTGAAGTTTGATTATGTAATGTTACCAAATTCCTTTATGAATATGTAGTGCTCTGCATTGATAAATGAGAAGTTGACTGCAGAGATTTAAAAGCTTATTGTCTCTTTGTACGTTAATGAAATTTGTTTTCCTTTCAAAAGGTGACATAGGGGGTCCAAGAGCTGGACTATACAGGCTGCCTCCCTGTGACTGTGATGACAATGGTATAGTATGATGCTATCATTTTTCTTTTTTATGAAGTATCCTGTGATTTTTACAGTATGCTTCTGTTTGTTATGGGTACACAGATTATAGTCATCTGGCCCTAGAAACAAATACAGATGAAATAATATATTTTACAATTCTTAACTGGATTAACAATATTTAAAAATTAGTAACTATCTGTATGGAGACCATGATGTCATCTAAGTAAGAGTAATTAATTGATATTTTGTTCTTTGTAAATAATTGAAAGAAACAACAATACAACCAATAGCTGGGCAAGAATGAGTTGCCAGAGAAATAAAGAAAGCATTCTGCAACTGTTGTGATTCACCTATTGCAGGTACTGTACACAAGTTTAAAAATGCAACTTTGCTTTAAAGTAGTGAGTTATTTTTAGCACTGACAAAGATTTAAAGTGAAACCCTTTAGATGACTGGCACAACTAATGTCAGCAGTCACTAAAGTAGCACACAGTTTACGCCCGGGTCCCTTCATTTAACTTCACAACATCTCTATTTGTTTTTAAAATCAAATGCGCATTTGAAGACACTACTGTGAATAGTGTCAGACTGCTTGGGATTATGAGAGAGAGAGAGTCCTTTACAGCTTTTAACAGCAGTTCAAGTTTACAGCTTTTGTAAGCTTATGTAAATAGCAATCCTGACCACTTCATGGGGTGGGTTTCCAGAGGAGGAATGCAGGACTCAAATTTCATTTGACCTTTGTAGTGTAGGTCTTTTGTATATTTTCCCACTGTTAGTGTTCAGTGTGGATGTTCACAGTTTGTTTCTGGGTATTAAATATTTTTGTTCAAAGAAAAATTTTTTGCATGTAGTCTGTGTCACTAAACAAAGAGGGAGAAGGGCAGTTTTGGAGCTTAACTGAACAATTTTTACAGTTGGCAATGATATTTCATTTGGTCTGTTAAAAAAAAAAACTATTTACTGTAGATGTAAACTAGATACTTGTTGCTGTGTTGACTTGATTTACTTCTAGAGCAGAGAAGCACACTGGTTGCCTCAAACCAGAATGAACTTCAGTCTCAAGTGCTACACAACTAAATGGTCCTATAATATTCCAGTAGGCATAAATCTGTGACCCATCCGTCAATTCATAGATTTGTAAACCTGCATATCCTGTTCAGGTTTTCATGGGTTAAAACCTAGTCTAGCAGCTTAGGGTATAAGGCAGGAACCCACCCCATGCACTAGTACATTGTACGGCATGTTTACAGGTCCATCCACTCTCACAAAAAATTGATGAAAGAGACACACTCAGTTTGTAACTCAACTGTCTAAAACGAGTCATCGTAACTATCACTTGATGTGCTAATTTTTTTCAACAGATGACCGAATGTCTCAGCTTTCTGCTCGCTCAGCAGCCTCAAGTTCTTTAGCCTCTCTGGTTCTGGAACGAGCACAGAAGAGGAAGGAAACCTTCTGGAACACTAGGTGATTCAATCCCCAGATCATGGAGAACCACTAAAGATTCTTAATTAGGCAAATATTTTGTATTTTAATGGAGCATTTTGTATTTTTTCTATTTTGTTGAACCTAAATGGGGAATGTTTTGATTCTTAATTATGTGATTGTATAGATTTTAGAAAAGTGATACACCTCTGATCTTTTTTAAACACAATTTATTTATTAATGCTGTTTGTTTACATTGAATTGATTACAGATATTTTAATATTGAAAATATATTTGGAAATGCAATGGAAATATTCTTGTAAAAAAATCCTGATTGTTTTTGTTTGTTTTTAGTAATCTTTTAGTTCTTTGTAAAATTGTCCTTTTCACTGTACCATTTGTTGTACAGTACTTGCAAGTTTCAGATTTATTTTTTATCTTGCTCTTATTGCCTGCTATTTTTTCCTTCTTTTACTTAACTTTTATTTTCAATTTCAAAATACTTTTTTTTTTTCTTTTTTTTGTCATTTAAGTAATTTTACTCAAAATTTGATTCTAACCTAATATATTAGACACATGAAAAGGGTGTGCATTCTTCAGGATTTTATAAAAGACCTTTTGAATTAGAGGTATTGTGTACTGAATCATGACTAGTCATTAATCTTAAGTAACATTGGTTACAAAGAAATATGAATTTGCAATTTTTATAGACAGTTCATAATGGTTTCATGTTTGAGTGTCCACTCAAAACATTAGTTGACTACAAAGAACTTAAAACAACACCGGGTGTTAAAAGCATAAGAAACTGAGTTTGCTTGTTTAATTCAGAAAGCCCAGGTAAGCATTTTAGTCTTGTATTGACATGTTGCCAATAAGCTGTAAACATGTTAGCTAATTGCTTTATAGAAGATGGCAACTTTTGTTTAAAATTCTAATTGGTTAGAATTCTCTTTGAGGACTTTGCATGTTTCCCCCATGTCCATGTTGGGTTTTTCTCCAAGTTTCTCACTCACGTCCCAGTGACATGCAGATTAGCCTGATTAGCCTGGCCTTCTACCTCATCCAGGGCTGGTCCACAATTGGCTACCCTATACTGAAATAAAATGGGTCAGAAAGAGAATGAGCGAGTTTAGGCACAGTTGTACTTTTTGATTTTTCTTCACCATTTCTCCAATAAAAAAGTACATTTTGGATGAAAAAAATCTGTAATTCCCCTGAATCTTGCAACTCTCATGCACTTTTCTTTCTTGACGTGCACAGGATGTTATAGGAGCTGTTGGGGGAATGGTGGTTACTGGCAGTCCTAATTTTGTATGTCTGTGTTGTTTTGTTTGTATGAACTTTATATATTTAAATTCCATGTAACAGATGTTGCAGTGGTGCTACATGATTGTCATTTTTATATTTTTTTGTGTATCAGACCTTTCATTATAGCATTATATAAAGGAATTTTAGATCTGGCCTCTGTTTGGGCTAATATAGTCCACCAGCTGTTAATTTCCGTTGCCATGATCAACACTTCGTGACATTTCTTTAAAAAAAAAAAAAAAAAAATGCAATGAAGTATTGGAAGGTGGTCATGAAGAAGGGAGAACCTGTTATAATAATAAAGTAAAATGGAGTCTCAAGGGCACCTGTATACCAAATTCACACAGCTGCTCACAGTTTCCTAGATTGGTTCCTGGCAAAAAATTCTTACTATAGTTTTACATATTTGTACACAAATTATTTTTATTAACCCAAAGCCACTGTGTCTTTCATTGACAATTCTTTTCTTCCAGTATCTTGGCAAAAAACTGAGGATGCATCCTGTTTCCTATGACTTCAGTTTTGTCTGTTAAATTCTCCATGACATTCTTGCTCCATGTTGCATTCCTGCCTGCTGACTTTTCCCACTCAGCTCTTCCCTGCTTGCTTCATTTCTCTGCTGTGTGTGTAGAGTCAATTTATTGATTATGTGCAAACTGTAGAGGCACTTTCACACCAGCACTCGAACTTGAGTTAACTTTACATAGCAGAAACTCCCCTCCCCAGGGGAAAAAAAGAACCTAAAGGGATGACATGAAAATATCACGGAGATGGTGTGGCACCTAGCTTCCCAGCACTGTTACTGAAAACTTTACATTTACTGACACTGTTTCATAATTTTACTTCTTAATCAAATAACGGTTAGCCTATGTGTCTTCTGAAGCCTGCCCAGTAGGCTCTTATTGAAATGTAAAGTGAATGACCCTGCTTTATTTAAAGGTAGTGTGTAATGAAACATCTAACTGCGCTAATATCGGTGCTGAAATATGGTGGCATTTTCAGCATAGGGTGGAGTGCTTGCGTGAAAGGGCCTCATAGCTGCTATACCTGTGATTTGTCTTTGGGAGACATTTGAGGTAACATTTACCATAAAGGATGCTTACTAAAATAAATACAGTGTCTGTATGGTTGGTGAATACTTTTGGTTTACAGAGTGATTATTTTGATCATCCAGTAAATACAGGAATCCAAACCGCAATTTTAAAACTAATGGTATAGCTTATGTATTTTTCATGTATACCTTTTATATCTTTTTATTTTTTATCACACCTAGTTGTTAAATCTTGCATAACTGAACTGGAAATGTTTCATTGTTCATTTTCTTTGTGTATGAGAGAGACATGAAAGTTTTTGGTTGACATTAAAGTCAGGGAAAAAAAAATAAACAAATCTCTTGTGAGTTATATTTTTGCTTTTCAGGTGCAGTGGTCAGCTACTTATTTCCAAAGTCCTCATGTAGTTGGAATAAAATGTCAGGTATAATTAAATAAAAATCAGTGATATCAGTAATAGTACGAGCTGGTATGCTTGAATATCTACAAACCAGTCAGTCCTCCTCCAACCCACTATATCCTACCACAGGGTCATGGGGGTCTGCTGGGGCCAATCCCAGCCAGTACAGGGCGCAAGGCAGGAACAAACCCCGGGCCGAACACCAGCCCACCACAGGGCACACACACCAAGCACACACTATGGACGATTTAGGAGCGCCAATGCACCTGACCTGCATGACTTTGGACTGTGGGAGGAACCCTGAGTACCCGGAGGAAACCCACACAGGGAGAACATGCTACCACTGTGCCACCGTGCCGCCCTTATCTACAAACCAATTGGTGCTTATTACATTTTCTTGAAAAACTACTAAACGGTTTGTATTGCTGCACAACAGCATGTCAGTTACTTTGTATTCATATGGAAACTTGTCCTTTTTAGCACTTTGTTTCTTCTTTTTCTTTAATGCACCTTTATATGACATTGAGCGAGTTGAAGGCATGACGTGGTATAGACATTCCAGATATTACCCTGCCAGTGAGTGTCACATGCTAAAAAAAAAAAAGTCCTTCAAAATGTGCTCTTGCTGTGACACTACCTAATGAAATTCTTACTGTAACTTGTGTAGGTTATTAATACCTTCAGATCATTCCACTTCATTTTTCTTCACTTTTGAAAGCAAGGAATCATAAGGGTTTTCATAATGGAATACTGTACTGAGTCACAGATGATGAGAAATGGACTTGTTTGTTCGGAAAGCTTGTGGTTTGCATATCTACTACTTTTGCTAACTTAACAAAAACGTACACTTCAGAGAAAGCAGACAGTGGTTTGATGAGTTCTCTGTGTGTCCTGTGACGTAACAATAAAAAAAAATGTTCTAAGGCTTTCTTTTTAAGGTTTTAAAGTAGTTATAGTTTCTGCAACACCATGTCCATGGTGGGATATCCAGGTTGTGAGATCATATTGAGGCACTGGTAAACACATGCTTGTGTATGGTGCTTTGGGATCATCTTCAAGGATTTAGATGTTTCAAGGACAGCCTGGCATCCTAATTCACACTTTTGTCGTATGTGTTATTTCCATTCAAGCATTTTTGTTTAATTACACTACAGCATGGGGGGTGTTTTGGGACTGTGTTGTGCCTGTGGGGATCATGGGGAAGACGTGCCACACAGGTGAAGAAAAATTAAAAACCTTTTCATTTATTTCTACACGTTGCCTCCATTGTCAGTCTGTGTCGGGTCGACGCCTATATGGCACCTTTGCCACAGCAGTAATCAATTAAATAGTCAATGTACACAGCATCAGAGTAGCGGAGATGGTGTGGTGGTGACAATTAGTGGCACATATTGACTAGCGACATGTGAACCTGTCAGAGTTCTCTTTGCCCTGAATTTGGCAAAATCACGGAAATGTTCCAGAACTTTGTTAAACTTGGCAAAATGCATTGAAGTAAGAAGTGGAGGAGGAGGAACTGAGCTAGTTTTGAGTTGGATTATAATGGTGCATTGGTATTTTAAGAATTCCTTACAGCTAGGGAAGCGACTGCCAACTATGCTGGACCAATCAATTATTGTGCACAAAAATTGGATCTGAGATGTGAGGTAGCAGAGCTAACCACAGCGTTGCTGTGCCTCAAACAACAAAAGACACATGTACAACAAATACCACAAACAAAATGCAACAGAAGGATGTAGACTAGCTGTAAATAAATACAATATAGGTTGTTTCACTCACAAAGCTGCAATCTGGGGGAATACATTGATTGTGCCTCAAAGCAACAGCACGAGAATGGTTCTTGTTGGGCAGGGATCTTACAGTAGGCATGTTTGAAAGTTCTGTTCAGGGCAGCTACAGCTCTGTGATATAATGCTGGCCTTGCAAATCATCTTGGGGCCTGGGGGAACGGGGGTTGCTTAAGTTGGCTGCATGGCAAATTTCCAAAAAAAATATTTTACACACAAGTGAACGCAGCAAATTTACTGTGAAAAGTGCTTTTTTGAATTTTGAGATCAATACTGATATTGATCATTTTCTCAACTGTATATTAGCATTAATAATAAATGTGAATAACTTTCTACTTCATCTTTTGCACTGTCCTTGGTTGCCATTGAGGGAATCAACCTCCAAAATTTCTCAAAGAAATTGGATGTGTTTTTATGTTATGTTTTTTCATAAAAGCAGGTGGACTTCCATAAAGTTAAAATCTGTCATAAAAACATTATACAGTGATCCCTCGCTATATCGCGCTTCACTCCATCGCGGATTTTAAATGTAAGCATATCTAAATATATATCACGGATTTTTCACTGGTTTGCGGATTTCTGCGGACAATGGTTTTTTCAATTTATGTTACATGCTTCCTCAGTTTGTTTGCCCAGTTGATTTCATACAAGGGACGCTATTGGCGGATGGCTGAGAAGCTACCCAATCAGAGCATGTATTACATATTAAATAAAACTCCTCAATGATATACGATATGCTTCCTGTGCGCTGCTTCGCACACTTCAAAGCTCTAACAGCCTGTATTGATTTTTGGTTGTTTGCTTTTCTCTGTTTCTCTCTCTCACTCTCTCTGACATTCTCTGCTCCTGACGGAGGGGGTGTGAGCAGAGGGGCTGTTTGCACAGTGGCTGTTTGCTTAGAAGTTATGGACATGCCTGTAAAAAAAAATGCTGAAAGGCTACCTTCACATTGATCCCTTCATTGCGCCGCTTTATCGTGGTGCTTGCATACTTAAAAGCGCAACAGCCCTATTGATTTTTGATTGTTTACTTTACTCTCTCTCTCTGACATTCTCTGCTCCTGACACGCAACTTGAAGAGGAAGATATGTTTGCATTCTTTTAATTGTGAGAAAGAACTGTCATCTCTGTCTAGTCATGGAGCACAGTTTAAACTTTTGACTAAAGGGTGTTATTTCATGTCTAGAGGGCTCTAATAATGTTAAAAAACGTATTTAGAAGGTCGTAAACAGGTTTTCAATGCTCTAACTGCGAAAATATTAGATTTATAAATAAAGAATCCTACTTCTTGGAAATTCATTTATCTGTCTGGAGCGGATCAACCGCTATAAACGAGGGTTTACTGTATAACTGTGCGGTGAATATTTATAAACAGTGTGGGAGAGTTTCTAAGAGCTTAAAATATATAAAAATAACCATACAAACATATGGTTTCTACTTCGCGGATTTTCACCTATCGCGGGGGGTTCTGGAACGCAACCCCCGCGATCGAGGAGGGATTACTATACCCTTAAAACCATACAGAAATTGGGTTTTTCTTCCAGCCCAGCGCATCTTCCACTCTCTGTCTTGCCAGCTTACCCTTCTCTGTTCTTGCAACCGGCTCTTGCACTGACTGCCTCCGTTGGCATCTGCTGTGACGTTTCGAGCCAGACCCTCCTCTTCCTCAGGCCCTTCCGGCATCTACCTGATTCCTTTAAGGGTTTCTGTTTTGTCTCCCTCCTCCTCCTAACGCTCAGCAGAGGACATTCTACCCCTGGAGCGTTGATCGCATGCTCCTCCAGGGGGCCACTGCTGAACACCCTGTATGTGCCCAGCTCCTCAGCCACACTTGCACCCACAGAGCCCTATTTGCACCAGAGCCACAGAACAAGAAATAAATATTGATGTTAACGGTTGGGTGCCATCTGGCAACAGAATTCCGAACTTGATATAATCTGGTAAAACCTTTGTTTTTAATTTTACCACTAGAACTATCACTCACATTTTCAGAACTAAAACCTCCAAAGCTGCACCATGTTACATCTGAATGCTTATGTTCTCACACACAGCCCATCAGCAAAACATTCTGATAATGCATCCCTACTGCCCTACCCCTAAAGACTGTAGATTACTTTGCAATAAAATAAGAAAAACCTGGTTGTACATAAAAATAAATATCTTTACACACAAGCAAATGTTTATGTATTGTTTCTATTAAAATGTTAGCATACCTAACACAGCATAGCATAAAACTGTTTTAGTACAGTCTGCGCTCCATAACCATCGGTTCTGCATCTGTGGATCCAACCAACCTCCAATTGAAAAATATAAAAAAGAAAAAATCCAGAAGGCTTTAATAAAGCAATACTTGAAGTTGCCTTTGTTGCTGGTTAAATTAATATGCGAGCACTGAGAAATGAGATTCTAATTGTTTTTTGTTAGGAAGCCTAGCGCTTGCTCTCTACATCTGTCTCTCTTTCTCTCTCAGGAGCACTGCAGATGTAAAACGGTTTGCAGCACACCACTGATTCTGACGGTTTCTGTTTCTTTCTGCTTTTTAGGTGAGCTAAAGTATTTCATAAATATTGTTCACTTTAACCAAGTTTTTAAATGTGTTTCTTCCTTCTTTTGTTTGAGCTTTAATAATTAGTAGTTAATTACTTTTAAGCAGCAGCGCTACAGATATGGAGGAGATGCAAAATGGTTTGCCAAGATGGTACTAATTTTGGCTCTTTCTGTTTGCTTTTTACCCTTTTGAGCCTAATTGCCAATTGAAATGGAGAATAAAGTTTAATGGTGATTTGAAAGGTGATCGGTGTTTGACTTTATTTGACTAGACAAGATGTAGGGACACAACACAGAGCATGCCATCTGGAGTTTACATACAAGTGTGCTTGACTCTTATGTCAGATGCTATGTGTTGAGGGGCCATGTAAATGGGGGGTTACGTGTGCATCCTTGGCTTCTGTGAAAAAAGTGACCCCTCTAAGCAATTAAGTGGTCAAGGCAATCCTTCAAATGCTAAGAAGGAATGAAAAGTGCTATCCCTCGACGAGAAAATACAAATATTAGATCAAATGAAAAGTGGCATGACTCTTTATCTGATTTAAAGTATATGTAAGGATGTGTGTTTGGTCTATGCAAATACTCCATTATATAGAAGGGACTTGAGCATCCATGGAATTTGTTATCTGTGGGGTGTCGTGGAATCAATCCCCTGTGGATATGGGCAGCCCACTATATTTGTCAAAAACAGAATAAATAGAATGGACCCATAAACTTGAAACTTTTTCTGTGAAAAGTTTTTAAAAATGTATAGATTTTTCCATGGTTTATTTTAATGAAAATATCTGTATATATCAATATGTCTGGTGATTACAAAAGACATCAGAAGTTTAATAAATGCTTTGACTTCTTTGAGCAGCACCAGCACATAAAACAGGAGTGGTCTAGTTTGGTATGACGATAATAAATTTACTTATTTAGGTTTTCTTTTTAATCTATTCCATGTTTTAATGTGGAAATACCCAAGTTTACATATTAAATATTTCATGAGAATACTGTGTTATTTCAGATTCTATGTTAGAATTTCATGTTCTTACAGAAGGTTGCTTGTCACTGTGCCACATTGAAATTTTCTCAAGTGATTTGGGTGATAGTCTTTTCTTGGAGTATAGAGATCTGTGATGCATTCACCACCCCTTAGCACTTTTAGTCTGCCTTTAACAGTAGACCACAGTTGCATTTGAGGTGACCGCAGCACTCGTACCTCTGTCACAGTCATAACTGGGTTGCCTTCTGTTTCAGTTTTTGCCACTTCACCCTGTTGTCTCAGTGCAAAGACATGCAGTAAGGTTCAGTTGAAAATGGCTGTTTTCCTGCAGTATATGCAAGTGTTTTCTTCAGAGAACTGGTGTCCCATCTGGTCTTTGTTCCTGTCTTCATCCCAACATAAGACGCCAAAGACACAGGGAGAATGTGCAGGGGCCTCATGTATAAACGGTGTGTACGCACAGAAATGTTGCGTAAGAACTTTTCCACGTTCAAATCGCGATGTATAAAACCTACACTTGGCGTAAAGCCACGCACTTTTCCACGGTACCTCATACCTTGTCGTACGCAAGTTCTTCGCTCGGTTTTGCAGACTGGCGGCACCCAGCGTCAAAGCACTGCTACTGTTCCTGTGTGGTTACACCTTATTTTCCTGGCGCGGCTTTATAAATACTGTACACTGAAACTAGCCGCATATTGTTTATTAGTGTAATGCATCTGATTGTAATTAACTTGTAACAATATAATGGTCCAGGGAACAGCCATAGTATTCCAAATACCATAACTGCTTTAGCGTTGTTACTCTCACTTCTCCTTCTTCTTCTTTCAGCTCCTCCCGTTAGGAGTTGCCACAGCGGATCATCTTTTTCCATATTACTCTCACTACACCACTCGGAGTATTTATATCACTGTATCTGAGTGTGAATCACAGCAGCAGCTGATCGGAAAGAGAATTATCGGTATACAGCTTCAAGGACACTGTCTCAGCCACTGCAAAACGTTTTAAAGCCTTTCCTGTACGGACCTCGCGGTTCAGAAACAGTTTCATCCCAAGAACTTTAAATGCATTCAATCGATTGCACCTTGTAGAACTGTTTGTACTTATAAGTACAATCACCCCACTGTAAACTTGCACTATAGTTATAATATCGCACAACATGAGCCACTTTATAAAGCGCGTATTTACATATGATGACGATATCATTTTTAAGGTGAAATGCAGCAAAATATGTTGATTATATTATACAGATAAAACTTTAACTTCATTTAAATAATCTATATTCTTCACTGGGAGTGTCGTGAAGGATAGAATAATTAAACATGTACTACGAAGATATTTCAATGTTCCTTAAACGTTTTGAATAATCGGCGCTAAGCTTATAGATGGCTTAACTTCTATTACAGAGCTGATTGTGTAGCGATTGGTTACTTGGGGAAAGAAAAGCAAGGACTGCAGTGGCGGCTAAGCCAATATATATTGAATATAAAACAGAAAGAGAAAATAACAACACAGCTAAAAACGCAGCGACAAATTTCGGCAAAAGTTAAATGCTTATGTCATGAGCACGAAGCGGCTATGCAGTGTCTGCAATGGAGGTGGCCATCCACGGTGCATAAGATACCTTACTGACATTGGCGGGCGAAGGAGCCACCGATTCTTCCTCTGCCCAGTGCCACCACAAGCCTAGAGCCGCCCCTGAGTACTGCTGCAATAAATTATTTCATCGATGGTCGCACGCAATCACTGCGCCGTGAAAGCCATGTTTAATAACGTGCTTTAACTCCTATCATCATAAAAATGATATCACGTATACATCTCAGTATTTTAGTTATTCAGATAGCTGTAATATCACGAATGTAATGGATTCTGTGTCCAGTTGGAGGAAGAGAGCCGGTTTAAGAAGCAAGTAGTAATTCACACACATAGAGCACATAGAAGTTCACATACAAAACAAAGCATTTAACGCGCTGCTTTAATTACGATGTGATTTGAGAAACTGGTTAATTAAACGATTTTAAGATGAAGTTTATGATGTTCTACTTTAATGACAAAATAAACTACGTGATTAAAGTGGAAATGTCGAGATTGAAGTTGACATTTGTGCTTTTTCCCCACTGTGTGCCTTTTTTTCTCTGTACCCTAATAAGCTTTCATATGACACTCAGACAGTGGGCTACAACTCGCCTTTTCACGGCGACTTTGATATGTGACTTTTTTATTTCTGGCACTGTGCGATTTTGTGAACGTGAGCTTTCAAGTTTCTCTAACACGCTGTGTCACTCGATCAACTTCCTTTTGTTGATTATACAACGGTTTATTTGAACAAATAGTATGTTTTTCCTTTGCCTCCACTTGGTATTCGCTGAAATTCTTATATTTTCCCCGTGCTTTTCCCATTGTCTTTTCACATAAGGCTGAGCTTAAGGGCGATTTATATTGATTTGCATATTCAAAGA
This sequence comes from Polypterus bichir lapradei, assembly GCA_026402145.1. Taxonomy (NCBI): domain Eukaryota; kingdom Metazoa; phylum Chordata; class Cladistia; order Polypteriformes; family Polypteridae; genus Polypterus; species Polypterus bichir. The sequence continues at coordinate 32,183,459 of JANRMT010062793.1, forward strand.
GGCGTAATTCTGGGAGGAGTTGGGGCGTTACATAAAGCGCGTGCACGAGCGTTACTTTTCACGCTGATTGGGATTTATGTAGCGGAAGAACGTGGAAGTTGGAGTACGCACAGATTCCTGCATCTGGATTTTCGGCTTTTGTGCTTACGCCATGTTATAGTGCGAGTTCTACGCACGGCGTTATACATGAGGCTCCAGGTCCTCATGTTTTTTGTACCCACATCTTTCACTTTGGCAACAAGTAAATAGACAGACTAATAAATCCCAAAACAAATGCAATGTCAAAACAGAATATTCTGCCAGCACAAGGAGATGTTCAGAACATTTTTGTTTTACACAAATAACATCATATTCAATAACACCGAGCATTAACTTGAAAACTCAATGATCTGTATACTCACTGTGTGCATTTGGACCTCTCCCGGTGTGAGCAAATGCCACAAAACGTTTCAGCCAGAAGGAGGTCATCAGCTACTTTGTGCATATGGGCTGCTGCTTGCAACAGGGCGCCCTTATATATCTGACTGATGAGACTTTAGTATTTGATGACAATTTGATGGAAGAACTGCTGAATAGCACATTGTGAGCAAGTACAAAACATGTTTCAAGGGTGTAAAGGATTCCAACAATTACATGTATCCTTTTGGGAAAAATATTCATTTGGAGGAAATGAATTTGCCACAACTTGGCACTCCAAAATGTAGGTTTATTGGGTGATTATCATCATATTTGGAGAGTACAATATTATTTTTACTTGCATGTCTTGATTAACATTCATAATTTTACCTGTCTGACGTCGCCATTAGTAAATGGAACTACTTTTTGATAGATAGAACTTACCTGAACAATCTCAGAACTGAGGAATCTTCAGTGTAACAAAACTACTCAGTGGCTCAAAAGTTCATGTCCAGCCTCTAACACCCTATGTTATTGAAGCAACAAACTTGGCACCTCCACTTTTCTGTGTGCCTCACCTTTTTGATGTCCATTTAAAAGTTCTGGGAAAGTCTCATGGGTTCTCAACATTAAACTAGGGACTGCTTGCTTCTCTCATGGTTCAGTTTACATGCCATCTTAAACAGGTGGACATGGAAAGAATTTATATGTCTTTTCCCCTGATTTCAAATCTTTAAAAGTGATTAATCTGCTTTACCAAAAAAATATTTTTTTCAATGTTGATAGCTGCAATATGAAATATCCCTGCATTCTTCAGTAATGGAAGATAAATACTTGAAACACAGTTTTGAATTCAGAATAAGCAAAAAAAAAAAATCAGGAATAAATCAATACTGTTGTTTGCTTGGATGGATAATTTGTTCCAGGTCACATCACAAGCCATGGGTGATGACTGAGCCAGTAACAGAGTTTTACCCAGTTCAGCTCTTTACCCCCTAGGACACCTGCTTTGAAGTACTGGCAGCTGATTGATGGTGAACATTAGAATTTATTTAGGATATGTCGCTGTTCTCTAGCCAATCATTCTTGAACAGCATGAAGAATTTCTGGTAAAGGTTGTATATAAAACTAGGTTGTGATGAACAAAACCACACAACAAAATGCCAGTTTTGAGATTCACAAAGTTAGAGCAGACCTTTGACCCCTTTGCTATGTGACTGCTGTTTAGCAGAAAGAGTGATTCAGTTGCTCTGCTCTGTGGGTGTTTTTTCCATATCATACAACGTTTAGTTTCACTGGTGCAATAGGTGAATGTTCATGTGACGGCATGAAAATAACCAACATGCAGGCTGCTAACCATATAATCTGTTTGTGGAGCAGGACTGAAGATGAGAGTTATAGGGTTATTTCACTAGAGCCAAAACATTGTGTCAGTAAATGAAATTGAATTATAACTGACTCTGCCCTTCACTAACATTATTGGCAAATTTAGCTCTTTCTAATGTAGTAGCAGTGGTATTTTCACTTTTAGAGAGTGTCTGCAGGATCATCCCAGTTGATCTGAATATGTATGTCTGTGGAGGCACAAAGGTAAATGAAACAAAGTTACATCCACTAGTTTAATGTGTGCTTCCAAATGTCCAAATGTTGACACTATGCTTATTTTTCAAACTCTAAATCCTAACAAAATCTAAATAATTATTATTAATGATAGTGATAATATAATAATAATATTTTTAACTACTCTGCTCTGTGCCCAGAATTTTTAGCTAAAATGATTCTGACAAAGTCTGTGTTAAGACATCCTTAATTTCCATTCCTTGACATATGCAAAAGTGGCCCCTGGGCTCTGAAAAAAGGAGTTACAGTTGGAAAACCAAGAAGGGAGTGCATTTATTTTCAACACACCTGTATGTTTCCGTTCAATTTGAAAAATAAAAAGTTCTTTTATGGTTTAGTATGGTTTTTATTTTGAATAATTTTGGAGACATCAGATTTTTTTTTCAGTTTCTACAGCATAAATGAAGACAGTGCCTTTAACGGTGCCTCGTTGACTGGGGGAAAAGCTGAAGAGTTTGATTCCCACAATCCACTGGATCAAGGACTATCTGACCAACAGACAGCAGTTTGTGAGGCTGAGGGAGTATGTGTCAGAAATGGCGATGTGTAATACTGGAGCACCGCAAGTAAATGTCCCCCTTCCTGTTCACCCTCTACACAACACACTTCCAGTACAAGCTTAGTGTTTGCCATCTACAGAAATTTTCAGAGGACTCCTCCATCATAGGCTGTATTAATAAAGAAGACAAGTCAAAGTTCATGAAAGTCTGTCTTGTGTTGCAAGGACCACAACCTGCAACTCAACATCAGCCAGATAAAAGAGCTGGTGGTGGGCGTGTGAAGAAGCCTCGGAGCTCAGTCACCATCCAGGGGGAGGATTTGGAAATGGTGTAGAGATACAAGTGCCTGGGGATTCACATGAACAACCAACTGGACAGGTTTGGCAACACAGTGGCTCCGTACAAGAAGGGCCAGATCAGACTGTACTTGCTAAGGAGTCTCCTGTGTTTTGATGTGTGCTGGAAGCTGCTGCAAATGTTCCATCAGTCCATAGCAGCCAATGTGGTGTTCTACGCTGTTGTCTCCTGGGGAAGCAACTTGAACTTAATCAAAGCCCAATACCTGAATAAACGTATCAGGACAGCCTGCTCCATCACTGGGCAAACCCTGGACACACTGGAAGTTGTTGCTGAAAAGTGGAATATCAATGGCTGTTTACTTTTGTAGTGCCTCACTGTGACTGATGTTTTTAGCCAAGAAGTTTTTTTTTTCTTTTTTGTAATTTTTTGTGTGAATTTGAGTAGGTTGTTGTTGTTTGTTTGTTCGTTTTTTGCTATAATATTTCTTGTGCCTCTAAAGCTAAATATTCTCTTAGAACAAATAAAGTTCTACCAACCATTCAATGCTACACAGAGTCCATAAAAAGTGAAACTGTTGTTACTTTTAAATTCTTATTAAGAAGTTTGAAATATTGCAGATTTTCTTTGCCTTCAGAGCAGGCGTCACAGCTGAAGATTCCCTTTTGGCAGTGGCTTTGATCTTCATGCTGCCTGCCACCTTAATAATCCAAGCCGTTCCAGTCAGTGTGTCATTAGAAAGGGTTAGTGTGCCTTTTTCTGAGGATATACACATACTGTATAGTCAAATTAAAATGAAAAATAACTTTATGTCATTTCATTCACAAATCTGGGATGGGGAGGAGCGAGAGCCCATTCTCGCAGCACAAGTCAGCCCTGGATGGGTTGGCAGCCCATCATAGGGCCCACTAAATTCACACTGATTGAATGACCCATCACCTGCCCTGTAAGTATCTGGGTATAAGGGACTATGGGTTTCAAAGCTTGTGACACAGATCTCTGAGGTGGCAGTGTTATCAACTGCCCACCATGCTAAAAATCTAATGCCAGGTTCCAATTTCCTGGGGTCAACGCCTGCCCCAGCACTACAATGAATTGTGCATTGCCAACTATACTGGAGTTTTTCATGTTTTTTTTTTATTTTTTTCAACTAGATATCAAGAACTGGGGCTATAACTAAACAAGTTGTATGGGAACGGGGGTAAGGAGTATATCAGGTAAGCCGAACTGTGTTGTCTGTTAAATACATGTAAGTTCTCTTTTTTGCTTTATTGTTGCTTATCATTGTGTCGGAGTGTGGCAGCATGTTTCATGTTGGACAGGCATTCAAGTATGAATTTCCCTGTACTCTGTATATGGGACAATATTAATACTGCTATTGCAGTCACTGTCAGAGTTGTGTCGGGGTAGGAGAATATTGATATTGTCACATATACAGACAGTGACTGCAATAGCCATGACACAGCTACTTCAATTTCTTTGGTGTAGTGGTTAAAGTGCCTTGAGCATGGGAAAGGCGCTATATAAATAAAATTTATTATTATTATTATTATTATTATTATTATTATTATTATTATTATTAAAGCTTTGGACCTCTAACCCTGAGGTTGTGAGTTCAAATCCCATTACTGACGCTGAGCAAGTCACTTGACCTAACTGTACTCCAACTGGAAAACCAAAAAAAATGTAACTGTAATGTATCATAAATGTTGGAAGTTGCCTTGGATAAAGGCATCAGCAAAATATGTAAATGTAGTGTAATTAAAAGTAATTTCTCATTCCAAGATGAGGAACTTATAAAAGTGAGTGTGTCAGTAAATGCCACCACAAGACACAGGGCAGAGAGAAAGTAAATGGGTTAGACTTCATACTGTTCAGTTAAAATGATTGCTAATGTTATTAAAAAGCAGTAGTCTTGTTCCGCTTTGGTCTGTATTTGAAGTGAAGTCTGACAGCACCACTTTATTATTTGTATGTGGTTGACTCCAGTACTAAAAGCGCTGCTTCCTCTACTCAACTGATTAGTCTTTGGCATTTTAAGGGGTTGTGAAATGTGCCCTGGAGTGTTGACATCCATGAAATCTCTAAGGCAAAGGGTGAGAAAAACTATTTATAAATATACACATCATCAGGAAAATGGCTGTCAAATTACCTGTAAGGCAACGTAACAAATTTAATATGCAAAGGGAAAACAAAGTAGAAGCTTAAGTGATGAGGTGCTGAATGCAATCCCTGTTTAACTGCTGCTGAAAAAATTTGAGGTTGGTAAAAAAATTAACAATGAATGGTGGTCTATGGACTGATGATAATGTGGCTTGGTCTGATGGAGGTGGAAGTGACATTACAGGAATTTTTCTGAGGTGCCTTCCTCTAGTCTAGGGTAGAAACAAGTGCAGCTTCAACTGGTTGCCATCTCTGAGTGCCTAACCCTGGATAACAACAGTCAAGGCCTTTACTTTAAGTAAGGGGTAAGTGAACTGGCTAAACAATCCAGTCACAAGCATTCAATTCATATAGCTGACACACATTTTCATCCTGGCTCTCGCATGAAGTTTTGTCTGCTCCGCAAACATCTGCTTTCTACCCACACAAGCGATTTCAAAATGGAATGGAACACCAGAATGTTTATGCGCCTACAAAATAAAAAATACACAAAATGAAGTATGCGAGTAAATTACAAGAGCTTCTTCCATTTTAGAGCACATTCATACCAAATGCCATTAAAGCACAATGTGTCACCAGTCCACCACAGGGCCCACTATCTCATGGTGGGCCAGTTTGAAATCAATAATCCATCAAACATAATGTGTGTGAGATATGAGTGGAAACTGGAGTGGCTCAAGAATGGCCACATGTGCACAGGGAGAATGTGCAATCCACGCATAGACAGCGACCCAAGGATATGAATCCTGCACTGTGCAGTGGTGAGGCAGCAATGCTGAACTACTACTTCATACCACACCACCAGAAAAAAAACCATAAAAAGTCTCTGCACACATCTAAAAAGAAATTCCTTCTTCATTTTTGTATGATACATTTCAGAGTTCTTCAGTCATTGACTTTGATAAGGAGGATGTGGTTTAACAGCCAGCACGTCACTGAACAAGGCCAGGAAAGATGACAGCCTTAAAGATGATGCTGTAGTTCTAGCAAATACTTGTGGCAGCATGAACAATCTGGGCTAAACTCCAGCCTGCTATTCTGATACATCCCGGAAATGTCACCGTGAAGGACACCTCATGTCTAGAAAAGAAATGAGATTGAAGCCCTGAAGGCCTTTTTGTCAGTTCTGGCATACAAAAATGATAGCCATCCTAGCTGTGCAAACATTCAAAAACAATCAACAAAGGTCCCCAGTGGCCTTTTATCTGTAAGATAACATTGTTTCACAGTTTTGAGGGGAACATTACTCAGTCATCTACAACCACTGAAACTGAAGACTGGGTGACAGTGCAGCAGAAGTCACACATTTACAGAGACATTCCTACCAATTTCTTAGCAAGGCTCACAAAGGTACTCAAGAGACCAGTCGAGGATCATCCATTAGACATAAAACATAGAGGAGGTGCTCATTTTAGAATGGGAGCAGCTACCGCACAGTCAAGCAGAACCCTACATCATCTGGCCTGCGAAAACACTGGTATTTATTATTCAGTCACATGCCAGCCATATTTTGTTTCTAAATAAGAGCACCATCCCCATTTAGAATCCCTGAACTCGGCCACTCCTGAAATCACAAGCCCTTTCACCTTTGTGGACTGCACCCTTTTCTAGTTCTGAACAACCTTCAGCCTCTGTAAACTGCAGTGTTGACCCCAGCCTGGCACATCATTCCTGCACACCAGCTTGGAGGAATTTTAGCCCATTCCTCCGTACAAAACAGCTTCAACTGTGGGATGGTGGTTGGTTTCCTCACATTAACTGCTCGCTTCAGGTCCTTCCACAGCATTTCGATTGGATTAAGGTCAGGACTTGACTGGAACATTCAAAAACATTAACTTATTCTTCTTTAACCATTCTTTGGTAGAACAACTTGTGTTCTTAGGGTCATTGTCTTGCTGCATGACCCACCTTCTCTTGAGATTCAGTTCATGGACAGATGTCCTGACATTTTTCTATAGAATTCTCTGATATAATTCAGAGTTCGTTGTTCCATCATTGTTCCGTCCTGGCCCAGATGCAGCAAAATGGGCCCAAACCATAATACTACCACCACCATGTTTCATAAATGGGATAAGGTTCTTATGCTGGAATGCAGTGTTTTCCTTTCTCCAAACATAACGCTTTTCATTTAAACCAAAAAGTTCTATTTTGGTCTCATCCGTCTACAAAACATTCTTCCAATAGCCTTCTGGTTTGTCCACATGATCTTTAGCACACTGCAGATGAGCAGCAATGTTTTTTTTGGAGAGCAGTGGCTTTCTCCTTGAAACCCTGCCATGCACACCATTGTTGTTCAGTGTTCTGCTGATGGTGGACTCATGAACATTAGCCAATGTGAGAGAGGCCTTCAGTTGCTTCGAAGATACCCTGGGGTCCTTTATGACCTCGCCGACTATTACACCCCTTGCTCTTGGAGTGATCTTTGTTGGTCGACCACTCCTGGGGAGGGTAACAATGGTCTTGAACTTCCTCCATTTGTACACAATCTGTCTGACTGTGGATTGGTGGAGTCCAAACTCTTTAGAGATGGTTTTGTAACATTTTCCAGCCTGATGAGCATCAACAACTCTTTTTCTGAGGTCCTCAGAAATCTCCTTTGTTTGTGGCTGTGGTAATGAGCGGCTCTGCTCATTACCAAATTTAAGTTGAAGAAGCCTTGAAATTGAAGCAGTGGTATTTATATGGTTACTAGCAAAATACCCGCGCTTCGCAGCGGCGAAGTACTGCCTTAAAATTTTTATTAAGAAGAAAATTAAACCACACCTTGAACCTGTCCCAGTCATTCAATACATAAGACACACTGTTCCTCCGGATATCAAGAGTGAGCCTGATCTGGCCGTGCAATATGTAACAAAGAGAATGGAAAAGGTAGGTGCCATCTCCGGGCATGGAAACCACTCGGTAAGTGACAGTTCTTTGACCGATGGTGATCACCTCAATAGACATGTTAATGGCAGTACGGTTGGAATGATAAAGGAAATGGGTACCTGAACAATGTAAAGTAAGTCTAAAATACCAAAACAATACCTATAATCGTAATAAATGAGCAATATATCAGCGGAGAAGCCGTGGATTAAATAAAAAGGCTGTAGTTATCAGCAGGGAGACGTGAATCCCATGGCAAAGCAAGGAAGGGAATGTAGAGACTAGAGCGACGGACAGCCTTATATAGGCAGGCAGCCAACAACCTGGGAGGCGTTGGGATGGGGGACCCAACGCCGCCTCACATGGTGACCGAGCTGCAGGCTATGGACGTATATATGTACGTAAGTAGGATTCAGTTAGCGTTGGGAACCCGCGTACCAAATTCCTTGAAGATGGGCCCATAAGTAACAAAGACCGTTGAAAAGTTCAATATGGCGGCCGACAGTGGCATCATACCACCGAAATCAGCACCAAATTTCAGCCTTCTACCTACACGGGAAGTTGGAGAATTAGTGACATTGCAAACTTCAATATGGCGGCCGACAGTGGCATCATACCACTGAAATAAGTACGTACATCGGTTTTGGTTAGCGCAGGGAAGCCGCCTACCAAATTTTGTGAAGATGGGGCCATAAATAAGAAAGTTCAACATGACGGATGTTGTTGACTGTTATAACCGTTACGCGTAGAATTTCGAAATGAAACCAGCTTAACTTTTGTAAGTAAGCTGTAAGGAATGAGCCTGCCAAATTTCAGCCTTCTACCTACATGGGAAGTTGGAGAATTAGTGACGTTGGAAAGTTCAATATGGCGGCCGACAGAGGCGTCATACCATCGAAATAAGTACGTACATCGGTTTCGGTTGGCGCAGGGAAGCCGCCTACCAAATTTTGTGAAGATGGGGCTATAAATAAGAAAGTTCAACATGGCGGACGTTGTCGACCGTTATCGACCGTTATGACCGTTACGTGTAGAATTTCGAAATGAAACCTGCTTAACTTTTGTAAGTAAGCTGTAAGGAATAAGCCTGCCAAATTTCAGCCTTCTACCTACACGGGAAGTTGGAGAATTAGTGATGAGTGAGTGAATCAGTGAGTGAGTGAGTGAGTGAGTGAGTGAGTGAGTGAGTCAGTGAGGGCTTTGCCTTTTATTAGTATAGATAAGAAAGTGTGCTTACCGTTTGTGTGTTGAGGGCGCTGTCGCGGGAACGCGGGGCGGTCTAGCGGGTGAGCGCTGTGAGGCGCGGTGTGTCTTGACACACGTGGAGCCAGTATAAAGGCCAGTACGGGCTCCACCGCACGTGTTCATTTTTACACACCGCTGTCCTCGCAGCCTGCCCAGCTGGTGTGGTGCGCCTGAAAGAGAAAGCCGGCATTAGCCTATATAAAATAGGTTAAGTCAGAGAAGGGGATCACCTATTGTAAAGAAATCATTTTACTTACTGGTGAGTCGGCAATGGATGTGCTTGAGCTCAGCATAGCCGTTGGCCGTCCCGGAGTGTTTATAAGCACGCGACCCGCAGGGGTTCGGTTTTAAATACATAGTTGCCCGGGGTGTGATGCGGCGCGTGGCGTGAACGCGCTAGCATCTACCTGGATAGGTGTATGAGGTAGACGTGTTGGCAGATTGGCTGGACCATCTTGCCGGTTATATTTAAGGAGTTACCGGCCAACAGGGGTCGTCAGTGGACCTAAAGGCGAGGTACGTGTAAGCACTGCTGAGCTATTTGGAGGAGCAGTTGTGATTTTGGCGGATTTTGTATACAGTATATTGTTTTGTATATAGAGTTACTGTATATATCTCCTAGTGATCGTTTTTGGTGGAGGTATATATACTTAATTGGTGCTGGGATAGTTTTTGATTTTGGGTTTGGTGCAATTGTTTTTGTATATACACACACTTGCTTTTGTGCATTTTTCTTTCCTGCTGGAGGAGTGTCTTGAGCCAGGGATAAAAGAAGACAACCTTCATTATTGGAGTGTGTGTGCAGTTTTTGTAGGAGTGCTCTGTTTTTGTAAATACACTATTTTTTTCCTTTTTGATTGTTTTTATTTATTTCTGAAGTGTCAGTGTTGAAGGACTGTGTCTCAAAGCCCACCTGACACTACTGCATTTTGTTGTACAGCACTCTTGTAAATAAACCTGCACCATTTACCCTTCAATTTTTGTCTGTGTCTCATCTCTCCACTGATCCTGTTCGGTTCATGAACTATCAGATGTCCAGAGTGCAGGCTGGGGCCACTTCCCACTACGCGGGATATCACAGTGCCATGATACACTTCCACAAACATTTGTTGTGAAGAGCAGACTTTGATAGATCCCTGTTCTTTAAATAACACAGGGTGCCCACTCACACCTGATTGTCATCCCATTGATTGAAAACACCTGACTCTAATTTCACCCTCAAACTAACTGCTAATCCTAGATGTTCACATACTTTTGCCACTCACAAATATGTAATATTCGATCATTTTCCTTAATAAATAAATGACCAAATATAATATTTTTGTCTCATTTGTTTAACTGGTTTCTCTTTATCTACTTTTTGGACTTGAGTGAAAATCTGATGATGTTTTAGGTCATATTTATGCAGAAATATAGAAAATTCTAAAGGGTTCACAAACTTTCAAGCACAACTGTATATTCTATGATCTCTTGTTGTATTGAATGGTATATTCAGCGATGTGCGTTAGGTTATCTATAATCAATCTATGTGTTTGATTGATTGTTGAGCAGCAGTGTTAACCTGCGGTGTTATGATGACTAGGATGAAGTTCTGTTTGCTCCAGTCTATTGTGTTTGCACCTTGGGGTATATTTGCCATACTCTGAAAATGCCACAGTCTCAATTATCATCATCATCATTATTATTATTGGAATCATGCATCAGCCCCCCATAAAAACCTAATGCTCCATCTACTCCCATTAAGTCTGTACCGGTGCCAGCGCTGGGATGACACTCACAGTAATGAAATCTAACATCTCATCATCATCTTCACTATGACAAGCTGAATAAGTATTTGAGATATCTCAAAATGTATTTCATGATATCATGAAATGCAGTTTTAAAATGTCTCTTTTCAGAAACTTTCAGAAACTCAGAAATTAAAGATCTCATTCAATTCAATATTTTTCAAAATGGTTTTCTGCAAGATTTTCTGTGTTTATATTAAACATTTTGGCCTTCTAAAATAACTTGAAATGCATGGGAAATTATTTTACCATATAAGATATAAATGCTTGAACAAATGGAATAGCATCCTGACTGGGACAAAGAGTGATACCTTACCCGGCCAAGGGGCCAAAATGGATAGACTACATAAGTGGAGGTGCACCACAGGCTGAAAATGCTTTACGTTCCTATCCCATTCGGGACAAGAGTATAATGGACAGACTAGGGGGGAGACTGGTTATCAGAGACAGTTTATCCTCCAGGGCAAAAGCTAGCAATGCTACTCACGTGTGGCCCCAGTTTGGACTCCCGCAGGATTTCATGGGACTTGTAGATCAGAATGACCCTTCTGATCTACAAGTTCCATGAAATCCTTCCTGTTGTAATCCCTGGGTGCTGCCACCGGAAGGTCTTCCTACGTTGCGGAACTTGCGTATGACCTAGAAGTGCTTCTGCCATATTATGTTGAAACATCGGAAGTGGTCCCGGGTCCAGCATAAAAGGAGTCATCTTGCCTCACTAAGGTGAATCAGAGTCACAAAGAAGAAGGCAACACTCACCTGCAGGAGCAGAAGGAGTAGAGAAGGACTGTTTATTATTTGTGATGGTGGCATATGGGCTTTGTACACCAAAAGAAGTTCATGTGAGTAATAAAATCAGTTGTATTTGAACTTGGAACTGTGTCTAGTGTGATTGTGGCAGTGCTTTGGGGCTCAGTGGTGCCCCTTTTGTAGTCATTAGAGAGAGCTCAATGATCTGGTTGAAATTACATGATATCTCCTAATTTAATCAAGATATTTTAAAACACATTTAAAAATTAATTTTCTGGTTTCTCAAAATGAGTTTCTTGACATTTTGGGATATCTTGATAGCATTTTAAAATATTTTCAGTTTCATCTCTAGACATTTGAATATTATTTTAAAATATCCAAAATACCATTTAAAGATGTCTCAACTGCCTCAAAATGACTTCTTGTTATTTTACGATATTTCAAATAACACAAAGTCGTGTTGACAAAAATAAGATGTATTCTAGTAAGTGAATTTGATGTCCCAAAGATGTCTCAAAATGTATTGCATATATCTTAAAATGTAAAGAAATGTTGCAACTTTTGAATTGAGGTTCAGACATCTGAAAAGCTAAACTTCATTTTATAATAGTAAAAATTAATTTTGAGATGATCTTAAAATGTCAATTTGGCTTGTCAAATGACACAACCTCTCAACATTTGTCTCATTACCCAGAATTCTTTCTTGATCAATGACTGTGAATCAACAGAAAAAGTGAGTGAAACAACAGCTGCCCAAAAGGGTAGCATCCTCCAAAAATTACAAAAATGCACTCATTAGGCCCCCAAATTGGACAGTCTATAAACCTTAGCCACATCTGACAGCCTTTCCATGAAGATCACAAACAGGAGACGAGCCCAGAGACCCCTACTTTTATATCAAATGGTAAGAAAGGGAACAGAATGGGATGCACAAGTGGTCTTAGGACCCCACATTACCACTGCTTCTTCCATAAATCACCACTGAGTATGCAGTCAAATGCATGTGTATGTGAAGAAGCCATTAATAACTTCGACATATATACAAAGAGCTGGTTCACTATGTGATAGTCATATTAAAATGTGCTGAATCTAATCTTCAGCTGTTGGCCAGAACCTCTATTTCTAAAATCCTGGCATGGGTCGTCGCAACAAGACTGAACCCTTTCTACACACAATATTTTTGTTTCCATTATAAAAACTGATCCCAGAGCAGAATGTCCATGTTCATTTGACCTTGGCTTCAATTAAACTGATGGCAGAGTGCTTGCACTGTGTGTGTTCAAATTACCCATAAGCCATCATGAATGTGTTTTGTTGCAGTTACCGCAAAATTTTCAAATTGTCTTTACTTTTTGATTTACCCTTGTATAAAGCAAATTATTAATGACATCCCTTAGGAATATCTGACTTTAATGTGAGGTTCTATACTGCTAAAAAAAAATAAAGGAACACTTTTTAATCAGAGTATAGCATCAAGTCAATGAAACTTCTGGGATATTGATCTGGTCAGTTAAGTAGCAGAGGGGGTTGTTAATCAGTTTCAGCTGCTTTGGTGTTAATGAAATAAACAACAGGTGCACTAGAGGGGCAACAATGAGACGACCCCCTAAACAGGAATGGTTTTGCATTTGGCAATGGTCAGTGTCACTACTGGTTGCATGAGGCGATACCTGGACCCTACAGTGGTTGCACAGGTAGTCCAACTTCTCCAGGATGGCACATCAATATGTATCATTGCCAGAAGGTTTGCTGTGTCTTCCAGCAGAGTTTCAAGGGCATGGAGGACATTCCAGGAGACAGGCAGTCACTTTAGGAGAGCTGGACAGGGCCCCTCATAGAAGGTCCTTAACCCATCAGCAGGACCCACCAGTATCTGCTCCTTTGGGCAAGGAGGAACAGGATGAGCACTGTCAGAGCCCTACAAAATGACCTCCAGCAGGCCACTGGTGTGAATGTCTCTGACCAAACAATCAGAAACAGATTTCATGAGGGTGGCCTGAGGGCCCAATGTCCTCTAGTAGGCCCTGTGCTCACTACCTGACACCATGGAACTTGATTGGCATTTGCCATAGAATACCAGAATTGGCAGGTCCACCACAGGCGCCCTGTGCTTTTCACAGATGAGAGCAGGTTCACCCTGAGCACATGAGACAGACGTGAAAGGGTCTGGAGAAGCCGTGGAGAACGTTATGCTGCTTGTAACATTGTTCAGAATGACCAGTTGGGTGGTGGGTCAGTGATGGTCTGGGGAGGCATATCTATGCAGGGACACACAGACCTCTACAGGCTAGTCAATGGCACCTTGACTGCTATTAGGTATCGGGATGAAATCCTTGGACCCATTGTCAGACCCTATGCTGGTGCAGTGGGTTCTGGGTTCCCCCTAGTGCACGACAATGCCCAGCCTCATGTGGTGAGAGTATGCAGGCAGTTCCTGGAGGATGAAGGAATTTATACCATTGACTGGCCCCCACCCTCGCCTGACCTAAATCCAATAGAACACCTCTGGGCCATTATGTTTCGGTCCACCCGACGCTGCCAGGTTGCTCCTCAGACTGTCCAGGAGCTCAGTGATGCCCTGGTCCAGATCTGGAAGGAGATCCCCCAGGACACCATCCGTTGTCTCATTAGGAGCATTCCCCGACATTTTCAGGCATACATACAAGTGCATGGGTGCCGTACAAACTACTGAGTACAATTTTGAGTTGCTGCAATGAAATTTCGGTACCTCAGAAGTAACCAGCCCTCTAGTGTCTGTCATATGGATGGTGCAGTTTAATACTATGATAAAAATATATGCTTAAAAGAAAGAAAATACAGTTTTAGAAACTTTTCTTGTAACCATTACTTACCACATACCACATCAGAACTAGCATAGATAAGATCTTAGGAATGACCTGCTCTAGACAGAGAAAGATAAAGATCTTGTTAGGTGTTAATGGATACCCAAATATACAGTGCATCCGGAAAGTATTCACAGTGCATCACTTTTTCCACATTTTGTTATGTTACAGCCTTATTCCAAAATGGATTAAATTCATTTTTTTCCTCAGAATTCTACACACAACACCCTATAATCACAACGTGAAAAAAGTTTACTTGAGGTTTTTGCAAATTTATTAAAAATAAAAAAACTAAGAAAGCACATGTACATAAGTATTCACAGCCTTTGCCATGAAGCTCAAAATTGAGCTCAGGTGCATCCTGTTTCCCCTGATCATCCTTGAGATGATAAAAAATAGCAGAGAGATTCCCAAAGTAGTTTTGACGATTTCAGTACTTTCTAGGATCCCGTGCTGTTACACCGTTAGTATATAGCAGGCAACTGCCAGCATTCTTTATGTTTAAACATCACCGTCAACTGGATGATAACATACATACAAGACCGCAAGACAAGGACTAAGTGAGTCTTTATTGTTTGTTAATTTATTTTTATTTTTAAAGTCCTGTTTTTTTAATTATGTTTTTATCAAACAATTAAATAAAAAACACATTTTATTTTCCTCCCGAGCAACGCTGGGTATTTCAGCTAGTATATATATATATAATAGCAGAATACCCGCGCTTCGCAGCGGAGAAGTAGTGTGTTAAAGAAGGTATGAAAAAGAAAAGGAAAAATTTTAAAAATAACGTAACATGATTGTTAATGTAATTGTTTTGTCATTGATATGAGTGTTGTTCTCACATATATATATATATATATATATATATATATATATATATATATATATA
>JANRMT010062793.1:32217806-32255517 GCA_026402145.1 Polypterus bichir lapradei
TATCTATCTATCTATCTATCTATCTATCTATCTATCTATCTATCTATCTATCTATCTATCTATCTATCTATCTATCTAAATAATGAATACTGTTAATAATTACACACATGGGGGTGACACGGTGATGAAATGATAGCACTGCTGTCTCGCAGAGATTCACGTCGCTGGTATTCCCTGTTGGGTTTCTGCACTGTGCTCCGATTTCCTTCCAAAGATATGCACATTTGGTGACACTAACATGACGCTAGTGTATGTGTGTGCTTGTATTTGCCTTGCGATTAGCTGAGGCCCTGTCCAGGGATTGTTTCTGTGTCATGCCTGATGCTTGCTGGAATGGACACGTCCCTGGATTGATGGATTTAATCATTTAAGGAATGTTTCAGGCAATTCACAACACAGCGAAGCCAAACCTGTTCTCACCGTGATAATATCTCTCACTGCCACCTGGTGGAATCTTCCAGATTTACGTAAAGTACACGCGCAAGTATAAACAGTAAAACGCTTGCGTAACTGTAGCGTAAGCTGGATCATGTGTTGCGTGAAGTATAAACCTGACCTAAAGCTGACAGATGCTGTACGTGCCACTCCATTATAATATACTTTTGCATGTACAGACTTTGAAAGGGCACCCCCACCCCACCCTATGCAATTATTTACATTTATCTGAGCATCTCCTACATTTGAATTGGGGGATACCTTCGACCCCCACCTGCACTGCTCTCCAAAATTCTTTACACAGACATTTGTACTTGTTGAACTTTAAATAGTGCCCAGCAGTAGGTTTAAGAAGCCTCCAAAACATACCCCCGGCAGTTATTTTCTTCCCCTTCAAGCACTAGAGAAAACAAGCCCAAAAGCAAAAACATCCAATTCATTACATGAGCCACCTAAGTGTGCAGTCTGTAAACGTCATTGCTGTTTGTAAGAAGTTAAAAATACAACATGATGTGTCAGAACTTTATTGTCTGCCTATGGCTACAGTAAAAACAACAAAAAAAGACAGTCATGTACATGCAACTGATGAAAAACACAAACAGAAATACACGAGTGATCCATGCAAACAAGTAAAAATCATAAACCTCTCATAATGATAAGAATTTCTAACCTGCTTAGTCCTGAACAGGGTCATGAGAGGTCCTGGAGTCTATCCCAGCTAGCACAGGGCACAAGGCAAGAACAAATCCTGGATACCAGTCCATCACACACATACGCACACAAACACCCAGGCCAATTAGGCATCATCAATCCACCTAACCTGCTTGTCTTTGGAATTTTGGAGGAAACCCCTGAAGACACTGGGAGAACATGCAAACTCCACAAAGGGACAGAAACCTTGGTCTCCTTACTGCGAAGCAGCAGTGCTACCACTATGCCACCGTGCCACCCACTGATAAGAATGTTCCTGTTTCTATACAAAAGATTACAGTTTTCTGTACAACTGTGTTGTACAATGATCATCAGCAAAAGCCAAGGCACTAAGGAAAGTGATCTAAGGTAGGAATGTTTTACTCATGGGCAGTTCTATGTTAAACAGTGAGCAGTTCCAGTGATCTAATAAAATTATTATTAATTATGATCTAATTTTATCCAAGGTGACTTACAATATCTAAGACACTAATTGGTTACATTTCTTTTGTTTTTCTAATTGGGTCACAGGCAGGTGAAGTGACTTCCCCAGGGTCACACAGTGTTAGTAGGATGATTTGAACCCACAACCTCAGGGTCTGAAGGCCTAAGCCTTAACTACTATGCAAACCCAACCTGCCAATGATATGAGCCTTTGATAAAAAAAAATTACAAATATTGCATAAAAAAATCATTACTTTCATACTACTTCTGAAACATCCGATTAAGTGACTACACTGTAATTAGGCCCATTGTTATTCAAAATTTCCCAGGCAAAGCTGAGTAACACAGCTAGTTTTATAACATGCATAAAGACATCATCAGCTTCCTGATTTCAGTTTATGTCACTGTGACCTCAGCCAGCTGAATCATCAGCACGAGCCACTAAGTCCCCAGCTGCCATAACCCACATACCTACCCTCACACTAAAAAGCACATGGGAAGAGACAACCCTCCATTTTCTTAACCCACTATTCCATTATAGGTCATGGGAGAGCAAGAATTTATTCTTGTGGCATCAAGTTTGAGGCCTGACCCAAGCCTGGACAGACATTATGAACACAGACATGCACACACCTTCACTTATCCATGCAGTGTTACAGCCATTCACTTGCTTATTGCTTGAGATTGAAATACTAAAGCAGCTGAGCCTTTTCAGTTTAAGCAAAAGGAGATTAAAACAAAACATGATTGAAGTGTTTAAAATTATGAAAGGAATTAGTACAGTGGATCGAGACTGTTCTTTTAAAATGAGTTCAGCAAGAACACGGGGACACAGTTGGAAACTTCTTAAGGGTAAATTACACACAAACATTAGGAGGTTTTTCTTTACTCAGAGAACCATGGGCACATGGAATAAGGTACCAAGTAGTGTGGTAGACAGTAAGACTTTAAGGACCTTCAGAACTCCACTTGATGTTATTTTGGAGGAATTCAGCTGATATGACTGGTGAGCTTGTTGGGCTGAATGGCCTGTCCTCGCCCAGATTGTTCTGGAAGCAAACCTGAATGTTCATCACAGAGCACTAACACACTACACTTACACTGAACTCATTTAGTGCCATCAGGTAGCCCAGAGGGCATGTTTTTGGGGTCCAGGCAAATGCTGGAATACCCAAAGAAAAACCATGGGAGCATGAGATGATAGCGTGTTGCTGCACCCATCACACAACAAACTACCTGGATGCAGCGGGTGATAACTCAGCACCACACTGGAACAGTGTGAGGTTTTTTTACGGTGGTTGGATTGCCAATCCTGCTACCAACCCCCAAGTTTTCCCTGTAAGTTGGAGGGGAGAATATGAAATCTCCATAGGCTGTCATCCTGCCAGAAATTGAAGCCAAGGCCGTGAAACTCTTAAGTCCAAGAACTGCTGCTCATCCTTTTCATCTGAATTAGAAAAAAAAGCATGTGAATGTAAGACCTGCAGATTTTTTCTCTGTGTAAATGTTTCCTTATCGGTGCATTCTAGATATACCATATGATTACGTCGAGTCAGCCCTGGCCACAGAGCTTTTCCATTCCAGTTGTGAAAGCTGATATCAGGTTTGAGTTACTAGAAAAGATCACAAATGATAAGAGAAATGGCAATATTGGTTTGCGATAAGCATTATGAATGAAAGTCAACCTACAGTCTGCAGTCTACAGCTTGTATTCTTAAAAGTACGAAGATTTAATTAATTAGTAAAACCACCAGACATTTTTCCTGTTACCAACCATGTGGTTATGATATCTTAGAAAGTAAAAGCTTACACATTTCCATCGCAAAATATTAACACGGCATACGCCTCTTATTTTCAAAATCGTTCAATCCGGTTAAGGAACAAGGTGTGCTGTAGCTAACCCGAGCAGCAGTGGGCACAAGGCAGGAAACCACCATGGACACAGCACCAGTCTATCACCGGGCTTCTACAGAATTAACAAGTTTAATTATTGAAAGCCTTAATATTTAACGTAAAAATATTTTTGCCATTTTATCCATGCAATGTTGTAGCTTTGAGTTTATCGCTAAGTAAACTGGAGGGTTAAAAATAAAATGTCATAATAGTAAATATACTCTAATTGGTAGGAGGTTTTGTGAAATTCAAGTGGATTTCAGACTAATCTGATTTGTAGATAACATATAATTTTCCTCCTTGAAGAAATCACAAACATATATGTAGCATCTACCCAGGTGGGTCATTCATGTGTATTAAAGAGAATTAATAATCATAACGCTTTATATGACCGATCAAATCGTGAGCCTTCTACACTCTACACTTACTGTATATACTTGCGTTTAGGTTCTCCTGCAGATAAGTCGGGACTTGATTTTACTATATAATTTCTGGTATTTTATAATGTCGGTTGTTTAAGTCGATTGTGGAAAACTCACGCTATTGGTCCAAGAGATTATGATATGCAAACGCCCACCTGAGAGAGTAACCACGGAGCACACTGCCTGTTTTTTTTTATGTATTATGCCTACATGACCACACGGTAATACCTGAACAATTCTGAAGCAATGATTGCACTGATTTTTGTTTTTTGTATCTCACACCCTCATACACCTTTATCGTAAGAGCATCCCCGATCTACGATGAAGCGTTTGATCTGAAAAAAATATGAAACTGGTTTTAAATTAAACATCTCCGAAGTAGCAAAAGAAAATGGGTAACTGTGCTGCTGTAACAAAATTCAATGCATCTGAGAAACTGATGCAAGATTGGAGGAGTCAAGAAGATTTAAGTGTCGCATTTTTGAACTGGCGTATAAGTCGAGGTCTGATTTTATGATTGATTTTTCGGGTTTCAAGACCCAACTTATACGTGAGTATATACAGTAATTATAAAACACAGTGGCAACAATTGTAAGGGGGCTACTTGAAAAGTAATTAGACTGTGCCCATTTCTCCTTCATGGAGGTAGACCTAGGAATGCTGTGCAGGTGATTGTGAATGGCATACATCAATGTGTGTGAACCTACAGTTGGACCACCATATTCTTCAACATTCTGTTGCCGTGAGTGAAAGCACTTCATACGTGTCATCATGGTGGATGAAGAAGACATTCTTGTATGATTACAGCAAACTCTTGAAGTGTTACGGCAAGCATATGGTGAGGAAAAGATTAGCTGTGCTGTTGTGTTTCACTGGTGGAAGCAGTTTAAGGCTGGCAACATGGGAGTGAATGATGAAGCGCATTCAGGGATGCCATCCATCGTGGCTATGGATGTCAACAATGTGAAGGCTAACGAACTGTTGCAAGAAGACAGAAGACTCACTCTACGTGAATTGTCAGCTTCACTATGAACAAACCAAGCATATTGTGACAGAGAAACTGAAAATGCGTTGCGTGTCCACCAAGTGTATATTCAGAGATCTTACAGAAGAGCAGATGTAAATATGAGTTAAGGTGTGGAAGAACACTGTACAAATGTCGCAGAGAATTCCTGATTTCTTAACCTCAATTGTGATGTTTGACAAATTGTGAGTTTGTCATTATGACCCGGAATCAAACAACAGTCAAGTCTGTGGAAAAACGTGGATTCGCCACTGCCCAAAAAATTTTGTGTGTGTGTTTCTCGGCGGGTAAAGTCATGCTAAAGTTCTGCTGCTCTTTGATGGGCACAGTATGATGATCAGAACATAAGAAATTGGACAAATGAAAGGAGACCATTCAGTCCATCAAACTCGTTTGTTTAGCTAATAGCTAAGCTGTCCCAACATCTCATCCAGATAATTCTTTGAGGTTTGTCAAGATTTTGGCTTCAGCTAGATGGCTTGGTAGTTTGTTACCAAGTCCCACAACTCTTTGTGTAAAGAAGTACCTTCTTGCTTCAGTTTTAAATGCACTTTACCCTTAATTTCCACTCATGTCCTCAAGTACGTGATTCACCCTTAAGCTGCAAGAATGTTGCTGGATCTACTTTATCAGTGATCCTACATCACTGGGTTCCCCATGGATAGACAGTTAATGGTGACTATGAGGCACACACATCCTGAAAAGCCATTTGCATGGACCCTGAAGGAGAAAAATACCAGATTTGCTCAAGAAACATTTTTTTACTCCATTCGCATGTTGCTGCTGTTGCATTGCCAGCACTGACTGAAATTGGTGGGACCACACTGGAACACCCTTCATATAGCCCAGATTTAGCACTGTGCGGTTTGTGGGCATTCCCAACGGAAAGAACTTCTCCCCAGATGATGAAGTGAAAAACACCGTGATGCTTCACTAAAAGTGATGTCTGTCACTTGTCTTTGAATTGTCTTTTTGTAAGAAATGTATTCAACGTGAAGGACACTACTGGGTAAATAAAAAATATTTCAAGTCTGTGGAGTTATGTGATTGTGAATAAAAAAAATAAATCTCATTACTTTTCAACCAGCCCTTGTTTGAATTATGACCATAGAACTTCAGTTTTTAATTCATTACCCTGTCCTTAGTTTAATTCTCCTGCAGCTTTTTAAAAAATTCCTCCTGAAGTAGTGCTTCGCCTTAGCCTAAGTTTCATTAGAAATTACTAATGCCATTCTGCAGCAATTTAATGGAATCACAAGATGCAAGAGCTCTTTGCATTTACACGATGAGTAAAACTGTTTGAGTGTTTTACATTTTGACTGATAGAGGTGCCCCACTGATCTCAGGAGTTTAAAAGTTAAATGAAGATCCATTATTCCAGATTGGTATCCTTGAAGGCAAGTCATTCATACTATAAAAAACATCTGTTAGTTCTTTACATAAAATAAAATTGAGGTAATTCCAAGTGGTAAGTGAATACTTACACATTGTTTTTTTTTGTGACGCTTGGTGCCACTTCTACTTTATTTCTCTTGGCCAAGGACACAATACTCAAGTGCTTGAGAAGCTTTTGGCATTTGTGTTGTTAATTTAAATGTAAAAACAGGCATGTTAACCCAAGTATAATAGCAGAGGTAATGTACTAGGGAAGCAGGCTCTGTTGCTACCTCACAGTTATCAAAAATCAGGTCAATTCTCAAATCAGCAGCTTCTGGTTGGGTTTTGGAGGGAGTTTACATGCCAACTCTGTTTTTCATCTTTGGTTTTCCTCCAGACACATCAGCTTCCTTTCACAGTTCAACAATATCCTACAAGTTTGAATGTAAACTTTAAACACTCTTTGTGTGAGTGAATGTGCTCTATGATAGAATGATATTTCCTTCTAGGGTAGGCCTATGCTTTATGTCCATTGCAGTTAGGATAAACCGCTAGGTCCTGCTACCGTTTATGAGAAAATTCAGTGCTTACATTGTACCAGGGGCTGTGGTTTGCTGGAGCACTTGTTCCACCTTTTCTTTTTTTTAATTTTACAATAATGCCCTTTGTAGTTGTTCATTTACTAAGCGTTTCAATAATAATGAGGAGCAGCACAGGAGGGGCCTCCCATTGTGACAAATTCTGCCACCAATTATACGTGCAGACACCAGAGGGAAGATAAAAGACATCATGTTAATCTCCCTTGAGGTTTTGTTCTCTGTGTTTGTAATTACAATTAATTGGTATTCTTTTTAACATTTTCGGGTTTGGTTTCATGTATTTTCTTCACTTTTCCTCCACTTTCTCAGATTTTGAAACAAGGAAATTTGATTCTGTATTTATTTTGTAGTTTTAGCAATGTTTTAAGGTGCTTTGTATGTGTGTAGTTGTTTTTTTTTTCTTAGTGGCATGGCCATTTTGGGAAAAATGCTACTATATGACAACTGGCAATCGTGACACACTATTATGACCGTCGTATAAAGGTAAGCGTTGTTCACATACTTGTTTTTCAAGATTCTGAATATTCACCAAAAAATTTTGTGGTGATTATTTAGTGTTGAAGAAAGTTTTAAAAGCTTAGTATTTTCTTCCAGGTTTCCTTGACTTGAATTTTCATTTGCAAATTCAGTTTTGGTTTTTCTGACTACTTTTGACTTTTGTAACGACTCATACTTTCCACTGATTTTTCAGTATTCATCTTCTGCTCCTTTTAATAACTCTTCTCTGACATCATTCCACCTGCTGTATGACAGAACACTGCTCTTTGTTTATTTGCTTTAGAGTATGGACTCTGATTTGTTTTTAGGTCTTAGGCATTGTGGACTATGGCTGGCAGTTTATCCCGGCCAAGACCCCCAAGCCGCCAGATGGAGCCCTCCCTGCAATGTGGAGATGCCCCGAATTCCAGCAGGGCATCATGGACTTTGGAGTTTTAATACACAGCCCTGCTGGATAATGTCGGGGCCACCAGGGGCCGCTGTAGGGAGGCACAGAGACGTTTATTTTCCACACAGCCCAGAAGTACATCCCAGTCACATGGTTGGAAGAAATAAAGTGCTTCCGGGCTGACGAAGAAAAGAAGTTTTCACCTGACCCACATGGACTGAGGGGTCAGAAGCACTTCCAGGTCAAGGACTATTTAAAGGACTGTGGGAGATCCCAGGGTAGAGCTGAGCTGGGTGGCAGGGTGGCAACGCGTCTGGGAGGTGGAGGAATTGATTATTGTAGGAGTATTGTTTATCTGTATGAGTATTGAGGAGTGTAGGGTGCTTTGTGCACAGTATTATTATAAAATAAATAATATTTGGACTTTTATCTGGTGTCTGGCGTATAGTCTGAGGGTTCAAGGGGGCGACAGCGCCCCCTATCTGTCACAGCAGACATGTTTTGGTTTTTAGAATTTTTTTCTTGACATTCTCATTTATTTTACATTGTTTCACTTTTCATAGTCTGTTCTAGTTTATTCTAGTTCTTTGACATACTGGAGCCTCATGCATAAAACTTGCTTACACCCAAAAACATGTGTAAGCCATTAAATATATATATATTTATAAAATATATATATAAATATATTATTAAACCAAACTTAATGTGGAAACATACAGAATGTTTTATAGGCTTTTTGTGTTCTTGCCCTCAATAAAATCCTGAAGAACATGTATTATGATGTGGAGATGTCTGCTTGTTGAGGAGGATGATCCATGGTTATTATGGGCTGAATTTCATTTGGATACACTTATGAAACCTATGACAAGCTTTCTATGTCCTAGCTGTTTTTAACTATGCTTGCAAGGTATAGTTGCTTGACAACTGCAATTACATGGTAACCAACAGCACCTGACTGCTCTCAGTGATTGGTCTTCCTTTTGCTTTGTTCATTAATCATTTAATTTATTAAGCTAACTGTAATTATTTAGATTTTATTTTGGTTTTGTTTTTTTTAATTTGTGCATCTGTTTGTTTGTTAAGGCTATGTCACATTAGATGACTTTTTCCAGCAATTTTCAGTTGTAGCCTTCTTTTTCATCATCTTGGCCAGTCAGGGGCACTCAGCAGCATGCTCCCATGAAACCAAGTTGCATAGTGTAACAAACCCAACGACTTACTCCAACTAGTCCACCCCTTCACCCTGTCAGAATCAAACATTGTGATTTTGACTTGATTGTTTTGACTTTAATCATTGGGATGGGCTCTGTGTTCATGAGAGAAGACAACCAATGAAAGTTCATCTAAAAGTACAATACATATAATATGGCAACAAGGAATAAAAAAAATGTGGGTATATTGGACTTCATAAGCAGAACAGAACCTCATCTGTCTAATGTCTCATGTTTTATGTACCACAACAGAGTAATAAAAAGGGCGGAGGCTGAGGCTGAATTCGCTGTACCTTTTAACCCTTCGTACAGAACCAGCTCCATCAGGGAGCACTTTATTGAATGTCACTAAAAGGGGCAAGCATGACTGGAAAATCTTCACTTATGTGCCCAGAGATTTTCAGTTGTGTGAATTGATATGTCTGACATACCCTCCGACTAGCACACAATGTGACGTCAGCAGTACTTTAGCCTTGATATTCATGGAGCACTTGATTGGTTCTTTGTCAATGTTTTATCATGGTTGGTTTACCTGTCTGATTGAACATTATACAAAATGTTCTTGATCTCACCTTGGCATCTTAAGACTGCCAAATTTAAACATCTAAAATGCATTCTTTGGTAAAGTCTGTAGTATCACTGATCCCCCAACACCTGGCTCAATTTATGCCAATGAACGGACTCTAACAGAGTGGATTAAAGAGTGGAGAGGGGATGAGCGTGTAGTGACGTGACACCAATTATTATGTTATTTCATTATTAGTTAAAGCCTCCCATGTCACATAGCATTTAAAAAACAAACAAACCAATAAGCAAATTTCATCCATCTGGTATCAGAAATGTCTAAAAATTATTGAGACCTTTACTCCTTCATTTTATTAGCTGCACCCATACAGAGAATATTTGTTTGACTTATATGCTCAATTGGTGCGGCCTGTAGAGGAGCATTCTCATTGGGTGGTAAAGGGATTATCCATTTAGTGATAAACTAGAAACTCCAATTTTCACATCTCTCTTTCTTTAGCTAGTGGTAGCTGTGATGGTACTCAGCTAAAATCTGCCCAAATTTCATTAATGACAAAGTTTTTCAAGTAAATTCCTGGTATTACTACAATCTGAGATGGTATATTCTTTACTGATGTCTGAGCTTTGTAATGACCATGCTTCCTGGTGAGGTTGGGTGTGTCTGAAAAAACCTTATGTTCTAAATATGTAGAGCAAATAATATATATAACGCAGTTGTTGTCGTGTACCCTACATATGCACAATAGTACTGCTATTTCCATTTCCATCAATTTCCATTTAAAATTAGTTGTACTAAGTAAGTAAATAAGCAATAGATAAACAGGTAGAAACAATTGGTTAAATGGCATTAGGAGTTTCAAACCAAATAAATTCAGCGTGTACATAGAGCCACTTGCATAGGTGTTAGTAGAATCAGACACTGGGTAATGCATTTTAGACAGGTGAATACTGACATCGCAGAGTAGCCTCAGAGCAGAAACCCCAACAAACTGCCACTATCAGGAGCGACAAGGCAAAAAATTAATGAACCCATTAGAGAGAATTGATATGTGACAGTAACGGAAATGAGTTTATTTCAGCAGCAGAGTGTTGCTCTTTATGCATGGCTGGAATGGAGTGCTACCAAAAGGGGATCTTCAGGATTCTAGAATCGTAGTACAAAGGCATCAATAAAAATAAGGAATTTATAGAGAGGTAAACCTTATATATGTGGATTTGTATTTTATAATTAACTAGCTGCCCCCCGCGGCCCTACTCCTGATGTCACGCTTCTCCCTCCCCTCGGCCCGCAGCTTCTGTCTTGGATTAACGTGAATATATATTGCTCCTGCAAGCAAACTACGATTCTTAGTGTGATGAGAAAAATCACAATATCAACTGGAATGTTCAAGAAAATTCTAGAAAAAAGCCTGATCTAAATCCATTAAGTAGTTCTCTTGTTCACTAGCTTAGCGGAGGTAAGGAATGCCCCGAGGCTGTTCATGAGTGAAAAACGGACATACATACAGACAGACAGATGTTGGATTTTATATATATAGAGATTATTAATTTCTTAAACTGACTTCTTTTATATAAACCAGCTAAGATTAGCTTTTGGAAATTTGATGATTAAACAACAACAGCAAATGATTGAATATAGTCACTGTGAATATGGTTACACAGGAGAACACTGTTAGCAATTTGTCACATATGCCATGTTTGTTATTTGAGGTTACTTTACCAACATGACTTCTTCTGGATAATTGGGTTATAAAAATAATTTATGTTATTAATCACCAGACAGGCATTTTTGCTAGTTTCATTCATGATTTCTGTCTTGTTAGCTGCCGGGCATGTGATTGATGGTGACACAATGTCAGACATTGTAATTATGAACTGTAACTATGAATTTAATATGGCGATGCAGCAATATGAGTCTCTGGATAAAAGGACTTTGAGTATCCCAAGAGTCATTTAGGGACAGACTTTTCAGACAGTTGTAACGTTTTTAGTTTGTTTTACAGACCTTTGATTTTCATTTTGTGTATCGGCCTTTACTTGTACTGTACTGGTATTTTTTGGTGTTTGAACTTGGCTTGATTTTTTTTTGTTTGTTTTTTTGGCTTCATTTTCAGGTCCATCTCTATAAAATTCTGTGCTCTTTGGGACAAGCACACCTGATCACAACAGCCTGGGGACAATGATACTAGAATGGAAGAGTGCAGACACCCTAATGGAACATAGTCATGTGTAATTTGTTATTGTTCTTTTGGAAAATTGTCTCTAGACATGTTGGCGATAAGAAGGGGTCTCTTCAACTTCAGGGTCTTTTCAACTTTAAATTGTGTAATAAAATTACCTCCAACAAGCAGGAAAATGTCCAGTTTTGTACTGCAGGTGATGGAGTCTGACAGCTTGCCTCCAACATCTTCTATGTTTCCATGCTTTTTAAGAATGTTGTTGTAATTTCTTAATTATCTGCATGGCCTCCATTCAGCTATCATTATAGACCAGGGAGAAGGGGGACTCATTGCTGATGATGGTCTCCTGATGTCACTCAAGTCCAACACCAGTCCAGACATAATCGACAGTGACTAACGTAACAGACTGTGGTCTTCCCACTCTCATGTTTGTGTAGGGTTACCAAACCCTAGCTAATAGAAATGACAGCCTTTCTGCAATAATCCACATGAGTGGAGTCCCACTGTCCGGCATGTATGGTCAGCATATTGCGTTACAAGAAATGCTGACTACCTGGCCTCTTGAACACCAGCAATCCTGCTGCTATCTCACTTAGTCCATTATTCACCCATACATTGCTGAGACATTCACAGTCATTGCAATACAAAGGTCACCTTACAATATGACACAGTCCAATTAGAGCCTTTATGTGATGAATACTTGTATTTTGTAATATTCTGTAATATATTTGTAATATATCTCCATTGCAAGTTTCATACAAAGGTGATCACAGCTTCTGTGTGAAACTAATGTTACGGCTTTAAGTTATGTAATTTTTGTCCCAAGGTAATTCATACACATCAATCAGAAGAACCAAAGGTCTTCATTTTCGGTAAGAGTGAACCACGGTAGTTAAAGTTTACAGGGGAACTCCTGGGCCACAAGGTCATGCTGAGGTGTACAACTGTAATGACTTTTCTTTTTCTGTGTGGCAGGCGCCCCCTGTTCCCAGCAAACACCAGGCTCATCTAAGACAGAGAAGGGAAGCAGGAAGGACTGCTTAGTAGCAGGAGAGATGTCGAGTCACTACTCAAGCTGCCTTTTTTCTTTTTTTTTTAATGCCTCCTTTTAAAACCACTGCTCTACTGACCTGAAAATATGTAGAGATGAATATTGGGGGTTTCAATAGCTCACACTCCTTCAACGTAATTTCAGAGAAGCAAAGCCCACAAGATGCTACGTCATGATGTTATCTGCAGATCTGGGGCATGCAATTTATGCTATAAAATGAAGGACTGGATAGAGTTCATCCACAACAGACTGAAACCCAAGAGGTAAGTAACCACACAACAAGTACAACTTCTAAATGTTGGGCTTGTCCTACTCCTGCATTCACTTCTATCACCTTCTTTATTTCCAGATTAGGTCTTTGGACAGCACAGCTTCTAATGATGTGGCAGACGGCAGTTATCGCTTTACTCTTCAGCTGCACAATGTTTGCACAGACCAGCAGCACAAACACTTTGAAGCATCTGAGGAGTGCACCATTAAATAGCCCCCTGCCAAGACAGCGTGTCAACCAGTTTGCCAAAGCGGTGAGTATTTATGGGCAAAAGAGGGTGCAGTCTTTAAATGGTTAGAAATTAAACAAAATTAACTCATCAGTATGGGACCTGGGCTACCCACACCAAACAGCTTCCTTTTTAACCTGTAAGTTTAAATTAATAAACCTGCTTTTCAGGAAGGACGTTGTTCAGACTGGGTACCATTATAGAGTGGTCAGCCTGGATCAGGAGATATTTTGATTAAATAAATGCGAATTAATAAGGAAGCTGAGGCTGTGCCACCTTGATTGAACTGCCATGAATCTGTTACAAATTCTTAAACCTTCATTGTCCTGATCTTAGAGGTTGCAGAGTCTAAATAGAATTTAATTTAGTGAAAAAATTATATTTGTATTAAAAACTGTAGACCACTATCTTGAGAAATTCATAATAATTAAAAACGTAACTTCTTTGCTCTTACACAGTTAGGCTTACTCCAGTTACACTTATAGTTCCTAGATGGCCACTTATAATATACCCTCACATTCTCAAGCTAGCTTAGTCTAACCAAGCCTATCCTGGCAGCACAAGGCAGGAAACAGGACTGGACAGGGTGCCAGTCCATTACAAGGTCCACTTTTACACATGTCCACACAGGCATCAGAGAGAATATAGAAGAACCATGGATAGACAGGGAGAAGGTGCAAAGTCCACACAGATAATGTGCAGATGTGATTTGTGAACCTATAGGATGCAGGATATATGAGGCAGCAGTGGTGACAACTGTGGATGGGAACTAATGCTTTTAATAATTCAAACTAAAGTAGTCCGTCCTCAAGGTTTACATTAATGCTTGAATATATTAACTGGTATTGTATTATGTTAAGAATATATTGTGTCATGTCAGACAGATTCAGCCATTAAATCACAAGTCATGAAATTAAAAGAAAGTTCTAATGTATGTCAACCTGAACTTACTTAGTATTGTTCCTAAATGAACACACATTCTTTTAATGAGCCTACAACTGAACCTCCTTTGTCAAACTGGGTTTTATTAATACCCTGTCACAGATTTCTTGCTGATATTCAGCCCTGAATCATCTGCTTAGGTAGCAAAATTATGGCTAAGGAGGAGCAGTGATTAGACAGTGGTTGCCATCTAACAGCTTCAGGCATCTGGGGTTTGAGTTCCAACCTGGTCTGTGTGAAGTCTTCATGGACTTTCCATATCTGCCTGCATTTCCTTCCACATCCCAAAATTTTAGATTTTGCACTGAAGGGTCACTCTGAGGCATACCCTGCAATGAGGTTACTTCATATCCATGGATGGTTCCTTGTTGTTTACTCTAGTGTTGCCTGATATGCTCCAGCTAACAGTGACACTGTAAAGGAACAAGAATGTCACAGATTAACAAATTTATAGATTTCAAGGATAAACCAATGAAAGCCCAGTTTTCCAAACATATCCCACACATTGTCGCAAAGGCATCCATAAATTAGATCCAGCTGAGTTATGTATGTGAAAACAGCAGTGGAAATTAAAGGGAAATGCAATTAAGTCCAAAGCCAGGGAGCAAGAGTTGTGGGACTCCAGAACAAACTACAGAGCCATGTAGTTGAAGCAGAAAACACAACCTTTATGAAGAATCTGGATGTGATATTGGGACAGCGTAACTGTAAGCTAAACAAATCGAATTTGAGGGACTGAATGGATTCCTCTTATTTGTCAGATGTCTTATGCTTTTATGATGTCTAAGGTAATTTGCTACTAGTTGCTGTGAGGGTGTGTTTGCACATCTGCCCCTTTCAAGACTCATGCTCCCAATGTAGCCTAGAATAACATTAAACTTTTACTGGGAAAAAGAGGGTTCAAAAATGAATGGCAGAATAACTTACACCAAAGCTATGTTATCCTCTGTTTTGAGGTGATTAATAGGACA
This sequence comes from Polypterus bichir lapradei, assembly GCA_026402145.1. Taxonomy (NCBI): domain Eukaryota; kingdom Metazoa; phylum Chordata; class Cladistia; order Polypteriformes; family Polypteridae; genus Polypterus; species Polypterus bichir. The sequence goes on from JANRMT010062793.1 coordinate 32,232,957, forward strand.
GCCCTCAGCAGATAGGATGAAGCATGCAGGGCATTTATTATTTGGATAATAACTAGTCAATCCTGATCCATGAGCTAAATGAAAAATAATGCAAAATAATCAGTCAGGCTTGTACTCTGACTTCTTGGCCTGGGAGATGGCTACTTAAAAGCAGACATGAATTCATTAGCAAGTAGATGTATGGCATACTTTTCTGACCCACTCTTTCATTAACAGGCACAACGTAATGACAATGACACGGACACTAGACTGCTGCGACTCACGGAAAAACACAACAACATGACGGTCAGTAAACATTTGTAAAAAGAGTTAATGCTAATAAATTGTTCTATCCTACATTTGGCAATGTATAGTGTACTGTAAAACCAAGAAACAAAATGTCTGAGCTTCACATTTAGCTCTGTGGGACAGGATTCTAAATCTTGCTATCTTCTCTTCACTTTGCAGGATCATTACCTCTGCTGCCTTCATGTTAATATTCTCGATTTCTACCTCCACCAAGTCATGCTTCCTTCAGAGCCGTTAGAGATTAAGTATCCGATTTCAAGGACTGTGACCGAAGATCTCCACAGGATTGCTAAAGACCTGAAAATCTGTGTAAGTGCCTTAAGTGTTCACATCTTACGCAGAGGTTCATTTTGCAAAGTTTAACTGAAGGGACAGGGAGGTTAACATACAATGCAAAGGCAAAATGTGTATTCCAAGTAATAACAAAAAATGGCAAACAAAAATAAACTGATCTCAGTTTCAACTCACTGATTTCATGAACCTGCTATACCAGCTGTAATGCAAGAGTCTGCCTGGTAAGGGGTGCCAGGACCTCCAAGAGCAAGATGACACACTCGTACTAGGGCAAATATGGCTAGACGAACTTGTGTATCAATAGGATTGACTAATTAATTATAAAAGCAAGCTGTTGATATAATTTTTGAGTATGCATTATTTATTATTTTATATAACTAATTTAATTAGTGTGTACAGTACCTTAAAATCAAAATAATTATTTTATTATTATTATAATTGTTTTATAAATTAAACGAATTACACTAGCATAATTCATTCCTGTTTAGCAGGGTCATAGCCTCATTAGCTGCCTTTCTGTAATGTAACAATTCTTAGTTCCTAGTTACTACTTTGATGCAGTTTTAAAAGTGTTAATTGGACATGCCATTATGTGATCTTCAATTTATATACTGTCACAAATGAAATTGTAAGCAAATGAGAAGATATGATGAAGTGACTATGGTGGACTGTGTCCACTTCTAGAGGGTCTTGTTCTTGTCAATTGCAAGGTGACTCTTTCAGTGCTGCAAAGTCACATCTGTTCTTTCATTCTTGCAAGATTCTTCCTGATTACAACTATGCTGTCTAAGAAATAGTCATTTGTAGTTGTTCAGATGGATTAGCTTTGCATAAGGTCTTAATTGTGTACAGAAAATGAGAATCTGAGAAAAAGAGCTTTCTCTGCAGGGTGGCTGGGCTCTCCCTTATAGGAAAGGTGAGAAACGCAGACGTCTCGGAGTAGAGCCACTGACCCTCCGCATCGAGAGGAGACAATTGAGGTGGTTCATGCATCTGATACGGATGCCTCCTAGACACCTTCCTGTGGAGGTTTTATACAAACATCTAGGAGGAGACACTAGGAAAGACCCAGGGCTTGCTGGGAGGATAATCTCTCCCAGATGCCCTGGGAACACCTTGGGGTTCCACAGTATGCGCTGGCAAGTGTAACTAGAGAAAAGGATAAGTGGGCTTCATAATTAAGACTGTTGGCCCCGCGACCCGCTCTCAGATAAATGGTGGAACATGAATGAATGAATGAAAATGAGAATCTACATTTTAGTACTTTGGACAGCATTCGTTCCTACATTGTGCCACATACTCCCAGGATAAATTTGAAACTGCATAAAAACAAGAAAATCACAAATTCCTAACTGGTTGTAAATATAAATTTTGAAGTCTGTTGCAGTAGATTTTAATTTGGGAATTGGTTACTCATTTTACTTTAGAAGAAGCGGCTAAATTATTTTTTGGAGAATTTTTATATACGGGAACTCTTGGGAAGGGCAGAGATGATGAGATAAAATGGTCATTGTGTTCATATTTTTGTTTCAGATGACCAAAAATGGGAAGTATGACCGGCACTTGCATACCTTTAAAGAAGAATACAAAAAGGTAAGCAGTCCTGCTCTTTGGATTTTCACCCAAAACCACTGGGTTACAAGGAATACTCTCTAAACTACAGCCTGAAGTCACATTATTAAGCACAATTCACGAGTCCACACTAAGCATTTTGTATGGTTTATAACTGTAAAAATGTCCTAAACAGCAGGAAGATGCATACAATGAGCAATTAAACATTTTCAATATGTATGTACAAGACAGCTGCGACTCTAAATTGAAGTGAATAAGTCTGGGAAATAAGTGAAAGAATATATTAATTAATCTTCTCCTTCATCCCAGGTAGCAGCAGGACTGCTCTTTGAATGGGGTGCTTTGTTTAACTGTTATATTTTCAGATGTGCTTTGTCCCTTTCAGGGATTCAACCACACAAGAGCCAGTTTTAGCAAAACCCGTCCACCCCAGAACACACAAGGAGATGTCCTAAGAGATTCTTCAGCTCTAGACAAATTCCACGTGATTACATTTGCTATGTAGATGGCACAGTTGAGGGTTCTGTTTCTTTACCTAATGCTCAAAGCTGCCAGAAATGGCTGTAGCTTCAGATAACTCTACATTGGAATTAGAAGCTTCATTAAATAGAAGCATGAACACTCCAGTGGCACCGTGTGGAGTCTTTCCTGTCACATCCATAAGCCATGCACGTAGGTTAATAATGGATTCTAGATTGGCCTAGTGGCCAAGTGTGAGAGTGAGAGTGTGTGTAGAAATAGGGCCTGTGACTGAAGGACATTTCTGAAGCTTTAGCCACACTAATTTGAATTAAACACATCTACTGCTGGATGGGTGGACAGCATACACACCAAACCATTAGGCAATCTTATTTGCTGATAACCTATAATGTATTTTATTTTCATATCAAGTCAGGTAAACTGCATGATTTTAATTCAGACAAGTACTCATTCAGCCTCATTCATGCCTGGTATTGAATTAACAATTTATTTATTTTTATTTTCTCCACCTAGTAGACTGTGTGGTGTTTGTCTGTATGGGATTTTGTTTGGGAATTCAATTTTTACACCTCTGGTGGTCTTGAGGTGCTATGATTCACACTTTTCTAAGCAGTGATTTGCTTATTTGTAATAGGACACCATCCTCTGAGGTCCAACAGGCGCTCCCTTTCCACAGAGGTACACCACATTGAAGTAAAATTCAAAAAGGTGTATTCAGAAAACTATTTACAAACACAAGTAAATACCTAGCAATCTGATAATGATAACCCACAGCAACAACACACGACAAACAATTAACAAAACCACAAGCAAAGCTCAAAAGATACTCCAGCTATCCGATGAAGAAGAAGATGAGATACAGAAATACATCCAAATAAGCAGCCCTTTGGAAAAATATTAACTTTGTCTTGACATATCTTGAATGTCCAATGATGACCAGTAATGAAAGCAACACATTCTGTGTGACAATGACTCCAAACACACAAATCCCACAAACACATTAGATGATGAGCAAACACTATTCATCTAGGAAAAGTCTGCAATCCTTGTGGGTAATGAAGAGTTTATAACACAAATAAGGAGAATGGAAGATGGCTACAATAAAAAGCCCTTTCAGTTCTAACTGGTGGCTTTCAAAATTGTGTGTCCCCTCAATAGCCTCTCACGCAATCTCGTGGCATGCTGGGAATTATAGTCCCTCTCAGGTAGTTCTGCTGCACTCATGTTCCAAAGACATTGATGTTAAGTTATGTGGGGAGCTAAACTGGTGCAGTGTATGTCTGTGTGTGTGTACGTGTGGACCTTTTTCTGAATTGGCATCCCGTCTGGGGTTGGTGTCCATTTTACATCTGGTGCTTCTGTGATGTAATGGATCAACTTTTATAATGGAGGGAAGCATTATTAATTAAAGTGAAATATGGTGTATAAGAAAGTCTGAACAGATGTATATAAATGAATGTACGAATGGAAGCGAAGGCCTATGATACAGTTTGTATACTTGTAGCTGGAAATCCACAAAGGGAGAAAATGAATCATGCATCTTAAATCTTCTAAAAGCGTCCTTATTTGTAAGCTTTCAACTCCGATCAGCAATTATCATTGTATAAGTAAATTATTGTAAATGTAATTTATGTGTTTTTTTTTTCTCTTAATATTTTGTAGCTGGGGAGACAAGGACAGACCAAAGCTCTTGGGGAGCTGGACATTCTGTTTGAGTATCTGACTCGGTTCTGCCGTGAGAAGAGAAGTCAATGAAGAAGTTGAGTGCAGGAGCCACAGTGAAACTCTCAACCGAAATTTATAAGGACCTAGAGTATTGTGCAATTTCTCGAACATTTCTACATTCGCATTTTAAAACCTGTTGTTTAATTAACTACTTTGATTTCAATCATTACAGTTATGAAATGGTTTGTCTTACTTCTGAACATTGTGTAAATCTGAATATCTGTTTACATTCTTTTAAGTATTTATTTAAAAATATTTAAGCATATACTAAGTATAGAATATAATTTCTAAACTGTATTCCTATGTACGAAATGTATTTATTCAAATGACGGATTAAACTTGTTTCTTTTATCTTCTGTTAGTTTGTTATAATGCCAGTTAAATGTTATGAGTATTAAACTTTCACATCCTCATTGCACTAATATACAGCACCTGTAAATAGTAACATTTTCACATTTTATTCTTATACAATGCAATGGATTTAATTATCCTTTTTTTGACACTGATCAACAGAAAAAAGACTCTTTAATGTCAAAGTGAAAACAGATCTCTGCCCAATGGTCCAAACTAATTACAAATGTACACCACAGTATTATTGACCACATAAGTATTCACCCGCTTTAATACAACACGCCTGATCATCATTGGGGCGGCCAGCTGGCTTTAAAAGTCACATCATTAGTTCAATGGGGATCACCAGTCTGGGGTTTCAGTTGATTATATTATGAAGGCCCCTTTTCTGGAAAATCCACCTTGTGGAGAGTCAGTATGGTCGCCATACCTACACAATGAAGGCAAAGGAACACTCCAAGTAACTCCATGAAAAGCACAAACCAGGGGATGGGTACAAGAAAATACCCATGTCACTGAATATCCCTTGGAGTCCAGTTAAATCAGAGAGTATGGGGAGAGCTGCAAATCTACCTTGAGCAGGCCATCCACAAAAACTGAGTGATCATGGAAGAAGAAGAAGACATGATGAGAGAGGCCACCAAGAGATCTCTGACAGCTCTGAAGGAGTCACAAGCACAGATTGGAGAGACTGTGCAGACAACAACTGTACTTCACCTGTTGCAACTTTATGGGAGACAGGCAAAGAGAAAAAGGCTGTAAAAGAAAACACACATGACATATCAGCTATAGTTTGCCAGAAGGCACAAGGGACATTTTGTAATCAGATGGAAAAAGGTTCTATGGTCTGATGACACCAAAGTTGAACTTTTTGTCCATTACATGATTTGCCATGTTTGGCTTAAGCCACACATCACAAATTATGAAAAACACACCATCCCCACCGCGGAACGTGGAACACGGTGGTGGCAGCAACATGCTGTAGGGATTCTTCTCCACACCATGACCTGGAAGACATGTCAGGGTAGAGGTGTTTTGTCTTTGTAGACTTCTATATTAGTCTACTTTCTTCTTTTGTATTATTAATGTGTAGCCTTTGTCAGAATGCCTCAAATCTCCCAGATTTACCACTGTTAATAAGGTATTGTACTTTTTAACTTCTCTCCACCTTCCCTTCTACATTTATATCCTCAGGCAATTAGGTGTATTAAAAGACAAGCAGGAGTTAAGCTACACTTTAAATAATGTATTGTTGATGATATTAATAAAATAATAACAATAAGAAAAGGACAGGTGAATATTGGCAACCATACAACCTGATAAATGCTGATGTGTAGTTTCAGGTGGCACACAGGCATGTTACTTACTTGAATGTCTTTATTTAAGTCATCATTTCTAGCTTTCTTCAAAACAGGCCGCATGCCTGTCTCAATATGGCTGCTGAGCTGTGCTTCTCAGTGTTTGAGGCCATGGTATGAGAGAGAGAGAGTGGGAGGGGTAAAGCGACCAAATTTATTCATTCTCTGTCCAAATCCAAAAGCCAATAGGGTGTTGTGGTACAGAATGGTCTCTAATTCAAAACCAATCCTAAACAGCCATACTTCAGACCAAAAGAATTTCGGTACAACTTATCCCCCAGTTGCTTTGTTTATGGTATTTAGGCTCTCAGTCCAAACACAGTCACTCTGGCTAAGCTGTTCTGATGGTCCATCCCTCTCACTGCCTTTTCACACCTTCACCCAAGACCATTTGATAAGATGAAGTTCGCTAGCTAGGTAAGTTTGTGGCTTTGCTGTGGGGGCTGAGAGTATGTTCTGTAGAGAATCACTTACCAAACTGGTTTGAAGCTCCCAAGCCCAACCCTGCAATGAAATTCACTTCCTGGGTCAGTACCAAAGACTCAGGGGGTTGGTTATTTAGACATGAAAGTATTGCTGCTTTTGTCAATTAAATCATGACACTCTAATATTTCATTGCTTTGTCTGACATATGTTCTGGGGGAGCAACCATGGGCTGCTCAATACCTCCCCCAGGACACTTGGTGGCAGCCTCCCTGGCTGATGGTGGTGCCTCAGCCTCCCGCAGGGCTCCATGGGAGATGGAGTTCTACACAGCCCTGTTGGGATCTGGGGTGGCCGCCAGGGGGTGCTGCATGGATCCCTGAGCCCAGCTGGATGAATCTTCAGCCCCACCCTGGAGTGCAACCGGAAACAGGTGATCAGGGTGGAACATAAAAGGAGCCAGCAACCACTACTCAGCAGTGATAGACGGGTGGAAGGTGGACGAAGCTACGAGGAGGAGTGGTGGTGAAGAAGAAGAAGTAAGTGTGTGGTTGTTTGGTGGTGCTTTGGAGACTGTGTTGTGGCTGGGGTACACGGGGAAGACGTACCCTCCAGCTGAAGAAAAATAAATAGCTTATTTATTTTACACATGCCTCCGTGTCCATCTGTTTCGGGTCACACATCTATATAGCACCGTTGTTACAAGACATACAAAATTTTACCCACTTATATACAGAATTTCACACCATAACAGGAAGGTAAAATGAATGCATCAAAATCCATGGAAATTCTGGAGGAGCACTTAATGCAGTCTGCAAGAAACCTGTATCTTGGGAGAAGTTGTGTCAATCAGCAAGACAACAACCCCAAGGATAAAACCAAAGCTACACAGGAACGGTGGCCTAAAAACAACAAAGTTAATGCCCTAGGGTGTCTGATTCAGAGACTGGAAGTCATCCAATTGAGAATTTGTGGCTGGACTTCAAAAAGACTGTTCACACACATGCAACCAGACAGAATCTGAACGGTTTGGCAAAGAAGAAGGGGGAAAAACTGCAATGTCCTGAAGTGCAAAGCTGATAGAGTCCTGTGATCCAAGGCTGTAATGGCTGCCAAAGGTGCATCTACTAAATAGTGACTTCAAGGGACTGAATTATTATAAAACTATTTATTTTGTGTTTTATCTTTGTAATTTAATTTAGATCACTCTTGTTGCAGAACAATAAAATATGAAAACATTCAAGGGGCTGAAAACTTTCCAAAGGTAATGTAAATAATTGTTTGTTCTGAGATCAATAAAATGTAGATACTTACATTTGAGCATTTGTAGTGGAAATTAACCAGTTTCAACTGGCAGGTGACCTGTAAGAGCGTCAACAGCTGCTTTGTAATCTGGACCAGTACCACTATTAAGCAGATCATAAAAGTGGCGGGAGACCCAGCCGCATGGGTTAGCTACCAAACAGTCGGTTGGAACACTAATAAGCTTGACCTAGGGTTCAAAATTACCTAGCACTGGCACAGTTTGTAATCCAAAGGTTCCAAAGTAGAGTGTGATGTCAGTCCTCTTTCCCACTCTTTCTCTGAGCTGTTGACACTTTGAAAGAGCTGCACAGTGCTTGGATGAATGTGTCGTGGGACACCATCGTGGTGATTTCACCACACAACTGTAGCTGCTTGTATTATCAACCACATACAATTAATTCATTATTGACACAGATGTACAGCCCCATTCTGGACCAAATATTTGATTAATAAATTCATAAATGTAATTTATACCGTACTTTCCTAATCTGCACAAAAAAATTGACATAAACAATGGGGAGCTATTTCAACCACCACCAATAAGCAGGACACAAAGGCAGCCTTTCTTGCACCAGTATGTTCACCCCACAAGGTGGTGAAGGGGCGAGAGAGACAGTTAGCCAATACAGGATAGAGGATTATTAGCGGGCCAGAATGACCAGGCAGTGTGTGGGCAATTTAGCCAGGATATTAAGAAACACCCTACTCTTTTCAAAAGATGCCCAGGGATCTTGGACGACCACAGAGAGTCATCAGTTTTATGTCTCTTCCGAAGGATGGCACCAGTTTTTACAGCACAGTGTCTCTGTATTTGACCACACACAGACCACGGGGTAAGCACCCCCTGCAATTGATTGATTGCTCTGATTTTACTTTTTTAATGTTTGTGTCTCCTAAATGAGTATCTTCTGAGGCAAATGTTAATGGACAATACCTTGTATTAGTACTTTTAAAGAGGATATTCCAAGAGAAGTACATAAATGGGCAAAAGAGAGGTAAATAATGGTAGATAGTAGTAAAAGGACACTATGAAACTTATACTAGAAGAGTCTACTGACTTTTGATATTCCCCTGCTGGCTCAGTACTTTCTTATTTATGAAGATGATACATTCAGTTTCATTATAATGTCCTTTTTTTTTTAGAAAAGTAGTGCAACACATCTGAAAATTGTATCTTTTGCTCTGATAACCTGTTAGCTTCAGAATGTACATTACTTGAAAGACACCTTAACTACATTCAGAGCCAAACCACTAGCACTCATTTATGTTTTAACAGCATTTTTGCTGATTGTTGATGTTTGTTAACACTGTGGCTATCGCAGTTTCCATCTATTAGTCATTATGGAAAATTAAAGTTTCAGAACACGCTCTCCATGCCTGCACACTGATGCTCACACACATATCACAGGTTTGTAGATTCTTAGAAAAATATGATCTCCAACATAGTCAAGAAAGGGTTCTAAAACATGGACCACCCTTTTTGGTCGAATTTTCTGGAGAGGAAATGATGAGGGCGCACACATGTCTCTGTTTTTAGCAGCCTGTGTACCACATACGGTGCACGTCCTGGTGCAGTGCAACTGCAGTTTAAAAAGTACAGTAAAGAAAAAATATGAGCTTCTCTCTTCGACATCAAAAAAGAGGATTATATGTTAATGTGCTGACTACAGAAAAGAATATCAAAAAAGTGTCGAAAGAAAGAGAGTGTGCAAAAATTCGCTGATAACTATATGGAGATCAGTGTAGGATATAAATCCTCATCTCCTTTTATACACAGATAGCCGAGCAGTTTCAACTGACTACATAGTTATTAATCTTTTGCACCCCTTGGTTTTATGTCTTCCGGATACACCATTAAATGTTCATACCGTTTCAAAAGCATATCCCCTTAAACGCAGCTCACTTGAGAGCCTGCACCCCATGTCCCATAGTGTGTCTCCTCTTCACAAAATATTATGGGAGTGTTGGTATTCAGCTTTTACAGACAGCCACGGACTGCCCTCTAGCAATGCTATTACAGGTCCAATGCAGATCTAACTCAGACATATGAGATACATGGAGGAAAGTGTGGGTCCTGGAGGGTGGACAACAAAAGTGATGGTAGCGGTGGAATGGCTATCAATCTTCCATTCTGCAGAGGGAGGAAGAGAGAAGGCATTAGCACACAGTGTGTAACTACCATCATCAGAGCCCTTAACCTGCCATCCAAGTGCATGCATGTAAAAATATACTGTGACTTGCACCCCAAAACATGAGTCTGAGTCTCCGTACTTTAGCAATACCAGCTTTACTCTCCTATACACAGACACAGCAATCAGGTAGGGTCATGGCTAGGTTAGTGGCCAAATAATCCTGTTCCCTGCATTTATAATGTTCCTTGCATCACCCATTGACGACCGTGGTTACCTCAGATTTGCTTTTGCGGCGACAGATAAACTGTCTGCCACAGACAAAGCAATTGTGCTTCGGGAAACTCTTTGCCGTGTTGTCCCATTGGGGGAGTCCCAAAAGAGGGATTAGAAACCTCACAATACATATGTGGTGGCTCTGTGGCTAAGGAGCTACACTGGTATCTTGAAGGTTGCTGGTTCAAATTCTGTTACTGCCAGAAGGGATCCTACTCCACTGGACCCTTGAGAAAGGTCCTTCTGAAAATGGCTCCAAGGGTGCTTTTCAAAAGCTAATCCTGCGGTGTGACCCCATAGGTCTTGTAAAAAAAGACAGTTTCTACTTTGGAATTAATAAAGTGTCCAGCTCCCCAAACGCCCCACAGTAACAAGCTCCAGACACAAGTTGCCACAAACAAGAGTTTTTTATTGTGGGAAACTCTTCTGTAAGTAAGAGTTTCCCACCACAGCCACAACCACAGTGCAATAAGCACATAGTTATAATGTTCTACATTTCTCTGCTGTCTCTTCGTCTTCTCTCTCTCTCTCTCTCCTCACACAAGCCACATTCTTTTCCTCCCGACACTGGCTGGCAGAGTTGTGGTAGGCAGCTGCTTTTATGTAATCCCTGGAAGTCCCAAAGGCTTGGCCCAGGGGCACTTCCTGGTAAGATTAGAGCCCCACAAAATAGGGCTCACTAGTCTCCACAGCACTCCCTGGCAGAACCCATGGAACCCAACATGGTTGAGCCAAAACACTCCAGTTCCCATAATGCTCTAAGGGAGTCGGGGCTCTGCTGCCACCTCGAGGTCCGGGGGAGATAATGCCCTGTGCAGGATGTCTCCCCTTGTCCTTCCACACTCCCATATTTCCAGATTTTATTGAAATTTAAGCCAACTGAAATCCATGGAATACCCTAAATGGTATAAATGTAAGATGTAAACTCTCAGAATAAAAAGAAAGTTTAGGTGACCAATAACTGAAAAATAATATAATTTTCAAAGTTATATAAAAAGTCTTTTCTCTAAGGAACAAGTAATGGGGTAACACCTTGCAGCTTATGTGCAGTGGTAGACGTTAACTGAAGTGTGAAAATTAATGCTAACAATTTCTATCAATGTCCCAGCTTTTGCTGATTACTTACAAACCCTCTCTTTGTATAAAAGCAGTGTGGAACAAACTGTTTTAAAAACGCTCTGTGGGATTATTTGGACAATATTGCACTGTATATGGCTATCATCATGGCAAGGAAAAAGCAATTAACAAAGGAAGACAGACAGGCCACTATAACTCTTAAAACTGTAGGTTTTTCTTTCAGGGAAATTGCAGGGAAAGCCAAAGTTTCCTACATCATCAAAAGGAACTTGGAAACTGGAGGGAATACTGACAGGATCAGGACTGGTACACCCAAACCTACAACAGAATCTGAAAACATTTTTCTGGGAATCAACAGCCTGTGTGGTGGGTGCCTTACTGGACAGTGGCTCAATTGTGCCACAAGTGTCACTTTTAACTGTGAAGAGAAGGCGTTGAGCTGCAGGTTTGATAGGTCCAGTGGCAGTCAGCCATTGCAAGAACTGTAAAAATAAGAAAAAGAGGCTTGCCTGGACCAGGACCCACTGCCAGTTTCAAAGTGCTAACAAAAAGTTGGAGATATGGATACCCAACAGCCATGCTTGAAGATGTTGTCGTGGGAATTTAAAAACTACTCTCATAACTAGATTGTGTAAAGGCATTCCAAACAAACAGATATATGTCAAAAATCCAAACCAAACACCAAATTAATTAAGGGTCCATTCAGGGCTGCAGATCCTCAGACCACTGAAACAAGAGAGAATCTTGCCTAACTAAACGCCATTTTCAGTTATTTTAGTTACTTTTCTCTATAAGACCCTGCTGTGTCACAAAATAACACTCATCGTGCAACTTCCCACCATGCATGTGTACACATATGATTATGATGCCCAGTACTGCCTCAGGCTATTGTGGTGGACCTGTTGACATCATTATTGCATAACAACAAAAGCATTATAATGCAAAATCAAACAGATCAATGAACCATGGTGTGCCAAAACAGGACCAACATATTGCGGTTTAGAATATGGATGTTGGTTTTTGTTATTCTGTTTGATGTTTAAATGCCTTAAAGGTTTTTATTTAAACAATTACTTGGGGCTTTTGAGTTTTATTTCTGTATATGATTCTTTCTCGTTTCCTCCTTGTGACTTTCTTTGGTTAAGTATTTTAGATTCTTTGCTTGTCTTTGTTTGTTTCACTGTTGAATTTATAAATGCTCAATTGCTCTTATTTGGGATAATGAATTAGTTAATTCCCTTGTATTTCCTAATCATAGATATCACCTCCTGGAAAGATGCTGGTACTTTTATTAATTTTAATTCCAGTAATTGCTAATAGCAGTAATATGGTTAGTGCTGCTGCTTCAAGGAGTCTGCATGTTTCTTCTGGAGCCTGCATACTCCTCCTATGTCTACTGTATGGGGGCTTTCATCTCCCATATTCTCCTGGGCATTCTGGTTTTGGTGAATAGCCATTCCAAACTGAGTCTGTGAGTGTGTAGTGAGTGGGCCCAGTAAACCACTGGCACTCAGTTTCCTCCCTTGTACCCAGTGCTGCCAGAGTAGGTGCGGTCCCAACACTGAATTGGATTAAATGGGTTTTTAAAATGTTATGTTGTGCTGTTTACCTGATTAAAGGTTTTAATTTGTTTTTAATATAAACTTCTAATAAGAGCCTTTATTGCTTTCTCCTCTGCAACTATTTTGGAGGATCTGGGTTTCACATCTGATAGGATCATCCCTCTATAGGTCAATCCTGGACTTTAGTTCTGACATACAATAGGTTGACTGTTGGCCCCTTAAGTAAGAGTAAGTTTGGGTCTGTGCATTAGTATGCCCTGCAAAACACTGGTGATGTAAGAATATTGGTGGAATGGTGGCACACTGCTTGGCACTGCTGCAGATGACTGTGTTCAAGGCCTAGTCCTTGTGGACTCTGTAAATTCTCCATGTGTATTTGCAAATTTCTTTCAGATATTCATTTTAACCCACATCGTACTTTGAACGTTTCATCTTAACCTCAGTAAAAAAAAATATCCATTCAATATTGCATTAAATATTAGTAGTCCTGATGTCCTACTTCTCCATCTCCAATACTAAAATGTATATTAAGGTCATGACATAACATTCTCTAATCTGAATTGGATTAAATTTAAACGCCTACAGCAACACCCTCTTAAACCCCATAGCTGGCTGCCTCCCTGTGTGTTTTGAATTAACCTTTAAGGTTTTGTCAGATTGGATTGAGCAGGTTTTAAAATAGATGGATGGATTGAAGACTTCCTTTACAACCTTTGAAATCAGTTGTAAAACATCTTTTCTGTTAAGGTTTAATTAAAACAAACATGTTAAACATCAAAGGCATATTCACTTCATACATTTAATGACGGGCAGCATGGTGGCGCAGTGGGTAAGGAGACCCGGGTTCGCTTTCTGGGTCCTCCCTGCGTGGAGTTTGCATGTTCTCCCCGTGTTTGCGTGGGTTTCCACCCAGAGTCCAAAGACATGCAGGTTAGGCGCATTGGCGATTCTAAAATTCAAAATTGTCCTGTGTGTGTGCTTGGTGTGTGTGTGTGTGTCTTGTGGTGGGCTGGCACCCTGCCTGGAGTTTGTTTCCTGCCTTGCACTTTGTGTTGGCTGGGATTGGCTCCAGCAGACCCCCGTGACCCTGTAGTTATGATATAGCGGGTTGGGTAATGACTGACTGGCTGACATTTAATGACCAAGGGACTCATTCTGCATCTCTCTCCATCAGTATGCCCATTAAATTCTTTCAGGGTGAAAGGTTATCTTTCCTTTACTGTATTTCAAAAGTCTTATTTACATTAATATTGTAAGCTGGAGAGGTGATCGCACCCCAAGAAGACACAGAAGCCCCTGGGAAAACCCCTGAAACACAGTCTACACTATAACGCGTAATAAAGCTCTCGCGCGGTACTCCGCTTACTTAAAAGTCTTGTGCAGCGCCTGTCAGATTTGGAATTGATTGTTTTGATTTTATCTCTCTCTCTCTCTCTGACATTCTGTGCTCCTAGCGGAACTGTCATCTCTGACTTGTCATGGAGCATGTTTAAGCTTTTGAAAAAGAAACAAATGTTTGTTTGCAGTGTTTGAATAAAATTCCTGCTTTCTACAACTTCCTGTGTCTCTGTGCAAATCTGTGACCCAAGCGTGAACACTTTCCCTACTACCTTTTTTGTCTCTATTGTTATATTATGTGGATCTCTTTTATGTGAATTTTTTATACGAAATCTAACTAATCTAAGTAGACCTTAACATTTGCAGTGTACCATGCAATGCTTATGTCTCTGTTATATGCCTTTTGGTATGGAATTTGTAAAAGCATTTTTAATGTTTGTGATGCACCATCTGTTGGAATGACAGAGACATAGCAACCAGATGGACACACAGACAGACATAGCTTTTATTAAGGTGTATACTATGCATTGTTAAGTAATAAATAACAAATTTTAAATAAAACAATTGACACCTTTATCAGGTATTTTTCAAACAAAAACATCTAACAGCTGCCAATGAGGCAATATAAACAAAAGCTATATTTTGAAAAGAAGGTGGGATTTAACATGAGTTGCTCATTGGGTGCTACAGGGTGGGATGTGAATGAAGTAAGAGAATGAGTGTAGCATCTGCTCAACCACAAGTAGAAAGATCAGACACAAGAGGTGCTGCAGTGGGCTTGAAGAAACCTTTGATTTGAACAACGTGGGCATGAAACAGTAAACTTCCTTCTTACCTAATTCACCGATGGGACCCTTCCAACAAGATGAGGTAAGTTCTAAACTCCCCTACAGTTCTGTTTTGTCAAGTTCTGTTTATTTGGAACCGTAATCTTGTCCACTACTTTGGATCAGAGTTTGTGATGTCACCCATTATGAAAGGATCTATTCTTAATTGAAAGAGTTTTAATATCAAACTGATTACCAAAAATGAGGAAAGAAGCAGCACACAAGTACAATGGTTAGTCCTGCTGCATCACATCTACACAGACCTGCATTCAGCTCAAGGCCTGGTAGGTATTTTACTCAGTGAATCTCACACAGCACTTTCCACTCAAATGTCTGCCCATCCATCTGTTCATAGAACTTGCTTCATACAACTTCAGGATCACAGGTAAGTCGATCACATCCTAACAGCAACAGGCACAAGAAAGGGACCAACCCTGGTCTATTGCTACCACTTGACAGTATTGAGTGAATATTGGGGGTCCACAAGGGAGTGCTTGGCGAGCCGCAGGACTATGAGGAAGGCTTTTAAAATTAGGGTTAGGGTTAGGGTTAGGGTTACATCCTGGGTAGACATCCTGAAGCATTTGTTTACAGGTCTCCATTAGCTGATGGTAGTCTCTTTTACTTAAGAGTTTCAGTTGAGTTTCTTTCTGTATTCTTGTATTATTTTGTCCTCATCTTATCTCCTTGTATATTTTCACTCAAAAACCTTCTGGGCCATATTGACTCCTCTGAAAATACAACATCCAGTCTGGGATGTGTCCTGTGAGACACACTTCTGATTTCCCCAGGAAAGAAGGAGAGCAGATCAGACTGCGGGCCCCTGAAGTTCTCAGTCCCCTTTTTCCACTAATTCCATCTGCGCTCTCAGCATTTTTCAAATGAGGAGGAGGAATGAAGTTTGACTGTTAACTCTTTTTATAAGTCGCCTTAATAAAGAATAACATTTCCTAAGCTGTATATGTTAAGCAGTTCTAAATGGGTTTAACGGTCTGGAGGCTAGTGGTGCTACCTCTTCATGCCTACAGTGATCATTGTCTAGTTGTGGTTTTCCTGTCCTCCTTTTCAGGGCTTTTAAGAGACACAGTTCAGGTTGATTGCCATCTCCATATTGTGTCATTGTGAGTGAGTGTATCCCTTATTCCATTCAAAGATGGTACTTGCTTTGATTGGCTCCCACTCCTTGTGTCAATTTATTGGAATACATCAGTTCAACTGAAGGACTATAAAGAACGGTCAACTATTGTCACCACAGACCCAGGCAAGAACTCAACAGGATACATGAATTTCCCACCCAATGCACTTACTGTAATTAAAGCTGACAGTGCTGCACAGAAGCAAGGTGAGGCATCCATGAGGAGATGGCCTTGCCTTGCTTCAAACTGTATCATTTTTAAACTTGTATTAAACTGAAACAGAGCAGAGGCAGGAAATGTGATACTTCTCTTGTTTCATCAGTGGTTTAATTTAGAAAAGGTGTTAAGTTTCTTAACGTGGGGACACCCCCTAATAATATCACTATGCTGTGAGTTGCCACCTTTGTGGGATGATGTTGCCAAACCTTTTGTCCCTAGAGCAACACAAAGGAAAAAAAAATGTGCAAGTACACAAAATGCAAGCTAGAATCGAAATACAAATGAATGCATTTTGGCAGGAGGCCCTTGCCTGTTTCAGTTTGCATGGCTTAGAAAAAAAAAAAAAATCCTGGGTCTGACCATAGTGACCACTAATGGCAAAGGTGTAAGTCTCAGTGCAGAGTGGCCATCTTATTTTCTGAGAAAATGTCTTGTGTAAGAAATGCCATTCTGCAAAATTGCACTTGTTCTTTAACCTCAGGATCTTCAAGAAACCTTTACAGTAAATTTATATGCTGACACCATTTGTTCATCACTTATAGAAATGTTAAATTGTACATGTTATTTAAAATTTTTATATAAAAATATATAGAAATAAATCATTTTGATTTTATATCATGTTCTATGGAACACTTGCAATATACAGTGCAAAGTATAACTTTACTGTCTTAAAATGGAGGGCAGGCTAATTAAGTGACTCACTCAGTCTCACACACACTAGGCCACATCGCATGAGCTTCTCACTTGATTTTAAGTATTTATAATTTGGTTCATCATGCCAGCAGGTTTAGTTTTCTAAAAGAGAATACAAAAGTGTTGTAGGAGATGGATTTGAAGTTTTGCCCTGGTCACTGTCCATGCAGGCCTCTTTTCTGCATAGTCCAGACTTCCTCCTAAATCCTAGGCTGGTTAAGCTGATTTAGTTGCTGAGTGGATGTGTATGTGATCACAAGAGCCCCATCCATAGTTTGTTCTTACCTTGCGATCATAAAGGCTGCAGAAAATGACTGAATGGAAATAAAGCCTGGGTGGGAAGTAGTGAGCAATATGCATGCTGAGACAAAGCTTTGACTTTGAAACGAGGAGACCCTCTGTGGGCAAAGAACCCCTAAAAGATTACACCTAAAAATTCTGCCCCACTTCAGCCTCCCTGTTTGCATGACAAGAAATAACTGTTACTGTGGTACAGTAACCTTTATAAGTGTATAGATGGAAGCAGTGTTCTCACATATGCTTCTCAAGTGTTTATTTAACTCTGGTGATTTTGTTGGGTGCAAATCTCTAATGTGTGCGGTGCTTTTTCATTGAAAGCATTTCTGGGGTCATAAAAACATCCACATGGACAGAGAAACATATCTGGGTAAACCGGGTCTTGTCAGGAATCTACTATTTAATAAAACACTAAGGTCTGTATGTCCAATGTCTCTGATTGGTCAGTTTGGTTTTCCTGTGATTGGCCAGTGTGGCTTTGGAGACGTGACGAAATAAGAAGTGCGAGAGGAGTAGAGGTGTATGTGCTAAACAGAGAGAGTCACCTACAAAGACGGCAAATATAAAAACCAGACAGTAGGTGAGAAAGGCTCCTCGAAAATAATGAAAGAGTATAAGATGCAAGTTTTGGATGCATTCAAAGGAGGGAACGCTGGTGAAGAAAAGATGCTGAAGGTATCTGTAGGGCAAGAGATAACAAACATTTTTAAATTATTCCATTACCTGTCTGTGGCAGGCACCATGGCTAGTGTAATATAAAATGATAGCGTTGTTCACTGGTTTGTAGACTGGTAGTGACTATGATCCAAGTAAGCGAATGATCGAGAATTGTGTCCTTGATAAAGAATAAATCCATCCTCAATACAGAGTTGTAAGGATGTAAGCTTGTTTGCCACTATTAGGAGCCAACCCTGATCATCTCCGTGTCCGCTCACGCACATTTACACTTACTAGTGTGGGGTCAGTTTAAATCTTTTAATGAGCCCAACATGAACTATGTTTACAATGAGGGAGGCAAACTGGAAAACCTGGGAGAAATCACACACAGATACAAGAAGAAGCTACAAATGTCACATGGAAATTGTTAAAGGAAGCGGATTTGAAACTCTGCATAAAGCGAGTTTTTTTGATGCACTTTTGACAGTAGGTAAGTTCATCTCTCTACCAACTAGTAACACAGGGAAAAAAACAAAATTATTAATCAACTGCACTTTTGTTTTGTCTTGATAGAGCCCTATGGTGACCCAATTTTCCCTTTTAGACTCTGTATTGTGTAGACCTTAATAAAATATCTTAAATCTTATACTCTTATCACTCTGTGGTCAGGTACGTTAGCACTTATTCCCCTCTTCCCTTCTTTATCTACAACCTTAGGAAATTGGATAGAGTGAAAGAACAAACAGAAGAGAGTTACTTACACTTTAGATTAGTTATTTTGTGGTCATGTATGAGTAAGGACTCAGCCCTAAGAAGTTTTGGGGCACCAGATGGGTCACCCCATTTAATTCAGTCGTGAAGAAAAACAAAAGGCGTAGAAAAGTAATAACTGAAATCTATAGCCCCCCTGGCTGTAACTGGTTGGCTCAGATGTGTGGGTCTGGTTTAGAAGCAGCTCCATCATTTGGATGACTGCCTTCTTCCAGGAACGTCCAGGCTGTATTCTGCTCACACTGAAAGTGCTGGTGTCAGTGGCCCACACTGGGCATCTTCTCAGCACTGTAGAGAAAGAAGGAGATGATACTGTTAGTAATAGCACCCCCTCATGCCCTGGAGTGGTATTAGAACAATCTAGATGAGAACAGGCCATTCATCCCAACAAAGCTTGCCAGTCCTATCCATTTAATTCTTCCAAAATACCATCAAGTTTGATTTTGAAGGTCCCCAAAGTTCTACTGTTTAAAACATACCTCTGATGAGCCCAAAAGATAATCCTCTGGCATGAAAGTGTGACAATATATTACAGATAATATGCCCAAATTTTTAAGCAAAATAAGGTGTGACAAAAACACCCTTACAGCCTAAGTAATAGTACATTGAATATAGAGTTCCAGAGGGAAAATATTCAAGATGGTTTTTAATGTCTCACAGATATGGAATAAGTTGCTTATTTGCTAAAGAATTGGTTTGCTTGTTTTGAGTAGGTGACCTTCATTTGTGTAATTGGCACTTGAAAGTAATTAATTGGCACATTGTGGTCAGAGCCAGCAGCCATCTATAACAAGTGCCACATGCTTGAGATTGAACTTATTGGCAACAGCAGTTAAACTCAGAGAAATAAATACTGATAGAAATAAAAGGAACAGGAACGGGACAGAAAAACTGACACACACGACTAAACAATAAGGTGAAAACCTGTTTGGGTAAGAAGTCCCATTTTTGTGGGAAGCTTGACAGCAGCAACTGAGGATAAAAGGTCGAGTCTGACAGGATGTGTAAAAACGGGCCTTGCACACTTCTTCCTAATTTAGAGGTCTAGAAATTCAGCAGCCTTATTTTTCTCTTTCAGTAATGAAAGATACATTTGGATTTTTGTTTTTTAATTTATTAATTCTTTCTGTTAAATGAGTATTGCCGTTTTGGGTGTTTGCTTTTCATGGGCACTGACATTTATGTTTCAGGTTGCTATGATTTCAGGTAGTTCCTAAGAAACGCAATGCAGGTGACATGTGACTTGTGACAAGGCAGCTATATGTCATTAAGTGTCATCTGAACTTTGTTGTTTAAGCAAAGGGATGAGTTTGCAAAAGACAGTCTCATTCTTCAGCAACTCACTTCTATAGATGTCTGTCCATTTTCTACTTCAGGTTTAGCTTACTCTTTAAGTTGAGGGTGCCGATCAATCACAGCTTTAAATATTGCTGATCCTGTGCTTTGTTTGACTATTCTTACATTTCAGTTTCTTCCCATTGTAAACCTTTTGTCCATGGTAATATTTTTTAGATCTAAACTGACATGACACCTACGGACTTACACATATGATTTAAATTGAGCACCTACTGTTTCTGAAGGAGAAGATGAAGTCGCCTATGACAGATAGCTGCTTATTTCATAAGTGCTTTGTGGTGGGGTTTTATTTCAAAATTGGCCAATATTTAATTTCATACATCACATCTGAGTATGACTCCTGACCCTGAACTGAACAGGCAGGTTGTAAAGTGAATGGACAGATGAATGCTTCACCCTGAATATTATCATAAAGTGCTTCAAATTGGTAGGTTGGAGGACTTTGGGGGACAATAGTTGCTGTCGTGCTTATGTTCTTTGTTTGTTCGGAATTTTTAATTAGTATAAGTTTCTCCAAAACAAGTTCTATTCCACAAACACCTTTATGTCAAAAAAAAACTAATTCAATTAGCTACAATGCAACAGACACATTTAATGATAATATATTAAGGAACACAGGGAAGTTTTGGACAGAGAGATTTACACAGATATATGGAGATTATGCACAAATAATGCCTGCTTCAAGATTTGATCCTAGAAGGAGTTACCAACAATATTAATATCTGAGCAACTATGATGTTAAAAATCATACAAAATCCGTGTTTTTTAAAATGTAGTCTATCATCCAAATCCTATCTAAACTTTAATCTCTACATTTCATATTTCTGTGCCCAAGTTAGGTTGATTACCTGTATATTTATGAAAAAATAAACAATAGAAGGTAATAAACCTGACATTACAATAAAAGTTACAGTTTTAAATTGGTGAAAACTGCCCAAACATGGCAATATCTTTAGCAGTGGCCCGCAGGTTGCTTTCAATTTCCTTTATGACTTTACCACTGAGGATGTGTGCAGCAGCCAAACTGGTGGCATGAAATTTGTGTGTCACCTCAGCGGAAGTAAATTAGTTCTGAATTCATGGCAGTGTCAGTCTAGTGAAAGGATTCATCTGAACAAGCTGGAGAAATAGTTTCACCCAACCATCCAATTATGGAGAACTGAGCAAGTAAGGAATGGTATTTAGCGGAGAAATGGCTATGAAAATATTTACATCAAGGCCAACCAAAAAATATATATATATACAGTATATATACTAGAAGGCTTTGCCTCCTGCTCGCTTCACTCGCCAACCCCTTTTCAGTCCTGCAGCTCCTGCTCGTTTTCCACCGGCGCCCTTGGGTTTTCATTGGGTTTGGGGCGGAGATTAATCGCTCCCACTTGTACCTCCGCCCCCTTACCTACCACGAGGAAGTGGCTTTGCTCCTCCACTGCCCCCTTCACATCAGGGAAAGCTGCGTCGGGGAGATCATCCGGGCATTCCTCCTCCACCTGTTGTCCTGTGGAAAAAATGGAAGCCGGACCTACCTCGCTTGTACTCAAGCTCGCCCCACTGTCACACCGTGGATCGGCACCCCCAGGCCACCGACGCAGATCTGGGCCATCGGCATCTAGACAGATGTCGTCTTCCAGACTATACATTCTCCGTGTGGCCTCTCTTCGGGGCACAACGACCCCGGCTTCTTTTTTGAAGGCGGGCGGGTGTCTGGCCTCCGACCTTGGAGTCCACCCGGCTTTCCTTCTCCCCATACCAGCTCTGGCGGGGTTATAGAGCCTCTCGAGTGTTGTGGCCCTTGTGCCGTGGGTGTGCGCTTCTGTAGTGTCAGGGCTGCGTTTTTCGCACTCCTGTGCAGTGCTCATACCTCATGGGGCCATGCCTGGTTGTTACACAAATGTTTTTAATGATGGGTCCCTGCCTTGAACCAGGCAGATAGTCCCATCTGGGATGCCAGTGTAACAAAGGCGCTATAGAGGCGCCTGACCTGACACAGACTCACACCGGAGGCACATTAAAATAAACCAAAAGAACTTTAATATTTCTTCAGCTGGGGAACATGTCTTCCCCGTGTCCCTCAGCCACAACACAGTCCCAAAACAACACACAAAATAAATCACCCCAAACTATACTTTTCTTCCTCCACCACTACTCCCAGAAAGCGTCGTCCTCCTCCTCCTGACTCTGGCTCAGGAAGTTGTTCAGCTCACCCTGGCGGTGGCCACGGAACCCAACAGGGATGAGCTCTGAAATCTTATGCCTTTGGCCCCGATGTACCCCAAGGGGGGCTGCCACCGGGTGTTCGTAGCGTGGATCCCATGGTTACTCCCCTGGCTCTAGTGTCAAAGGGGCATCCCAGCCAGGTGTGGGTCCCGGCTGTCTCCCACTATATATATATATATATATATATATATATATATATATATATATATA
>JANRMT010062793.1:32256203-32275942 GCA_026402145.1 Polypterus bichir lapradei
AATATAATATAATATAATATAATATAATATAATATAATATAATATAACAAACAATGACAATCCCCCTCAAATAAACACCAGAATTAAAAAAGAGAGAACTTTTGACTTGTCTAATGATCAAAGAACAGTTCCAGTGAGGCACAATGCAGATGTATTGCTGTTGGTATAAAGGAGCTCCAGTTGTGTTCCTTGACACACTTCTGATTAATGATTTGTTGGCTGAAAGTCCTTGGTTTTACTGGGTCAGAAAGAGGATGTGCAGCATTGTTCATAATGGCACTCAGTTATGTCTTAATTCTCTTCTCTGCTACTACCTCTAGGTGATCCAGAGTGCATCCCATAACTGAGCCTCCCCATCTAATTAGCTTGTTGAGCCGATGGGCCACTCCAGAAGTGATGTTACCAGTCCAGCACATTACAGTATAAAAAAATCAGACTGGCCATCACAAAGTTACAGAAAATGTAAATTATGTCACTTCCCACATTAAAGAAATACTGTCTCCTAAAAGATCCTGCTCTGTCCTTTCTTATATAGTTTCTCTGTGTTCTGAGAACAGTCCAACCTGTTATTAATCTGGACCCCCAAGTACTTGTAGCAGTGCACAAACCTCTACATGCACTCCTTCAATAGTGACCAGACATAGAGGCTCTTTGGTGTGACAAAAGTCAATAACCAGCTCCTTAGAATTGTTTGCATCTTAACATCAGCAAAACTATGTGCACCAAGAAACAAAGTTTTTCACCTCACTCCTATACTCTGTCTCATCCCCCTTATTGATGCGCCCCATAAGTGCAGAATCATCCGAGAATTTCTGCAAGTGACATGACCTGGTGTTATAGTTATAGTCGGAGGTGTACAGATTGAAGAGAAAAGGAGCCAGCTCTTCCTTCTGGTGCTCCAGTGTTGTTCACAGCCATATCAGAAACAGTCCCCAAGTCTCACAAACTGTGGTCTGCCTGGCAGATAGTCCATTATCCAGGATACCATAGGCTCATCCATCTGCATATCTGAGTTTACTCCTTAACAGGGATGGCTGGATGGAATTTAAGGTACTGAAGAAATCAAAAAACATAATTGTCACAGTACTGCCAGCTTTGACCAGGTGAGAATAAGCCTTTTGGAGCAGAGAAATAAATGAATCCTTCACTCAAGTCTTTGTGCAATAGGCAAACTGCAGTGGGTCCAGGTGGTCTACCACAACAGGACTCATTTAGTCCAGGACTAGCTTTTCAAAGGTCTTCATGACGTGAGATGTATGTTCCACTGGTTTGTAGTCATTAGGTGAACAGGTCCCTGTCTTTTTTGAAACAGGAACAATGCATGTTTGCCACAGCAGCAACACTTTCTGGAACCTTAGTGACAGACTGAACAGGTGAGAAAGGATACCATAGAAGTTGGTCAGCACAGGACCTAAAAACTAGTGGACTGACTCTGTCCAGTCTGGTGGCTTTTCCTGTGTGTAGTCCTCTCAGTTGTCTTCCCACTTGGTCACTATTTTTGAACAGACCATACTGAAAGGTGGACTCATCAGTGTCCATACTAATTGAAATAGTAGAAGTTGTTGATGCAGTAGAGATGGTGTGGGAGGACTAGTCTTTGGAAAAAGTGGTGGTAAAAGAAAAAAATTTCAAAAATTGGCTCAGGGAATTCATTTTGTCCATCTTTTCTTTTAATATATTGAGCCCTAGATTGCTTGAGTCCAGTAGTTATGACCTGTCCATTCCAAACAT
Source organism: Polypterus bichir lapradei (assembly GCA_026402145.1). Taxonomy (NCBI): domain Eukaryota; kingdom Metazoa; phylum Chordata; class Cladistia; order Polypteriformes; family Polypteridae; genus Polypterus; species Polypterus bichir. The sequence continues at coordinate 32,257,935 of JANRMT010062793.1, forward strand.
TCTTCATGCTGTTCTGAGTGAATTATTTGTATATTTTAACACCGAAAACTTCATTCTTTTAACTCAGCTTTTTTGTCAGCACTCGCTGTTCCCTTTAAAGCTTCCTTATCATACGATTTAAATGCAGCAGTATCTTCTTCTCATTTGGGAGAACTTTATATAGAGTATAAAGCTGATGTCACATTATGCAATTTTTCATCACGGGGTATGTAAGATTTACAATTTGCCATCGCTGATCTTGTCGCAGCACTACGTCAAATTACACAACTGTCACATTTACCAACCAAACACTGATCTTCCAGCACAGTCATGCTCAACCCTTTTTTCTGACAGCTAATAGCATGTTGCCTGAAGCTTTAACAGCTGCCTTTCATTTATTTTTTCCATTATGTTTCAATACATAAAACACTAGACACCAGACAGGCAAGCTTCTCTTCAGTTTTTGAGGTTCAAAACACTTGTGTTCCTCATTTTGCAATGACACATTTTATGCATCGTATTGCCAGCTGAACGCTCATTGGATCTCCACTTTCACACGTAAAGAGCCCACCCCTCCGACTAACCAGAAAACCAGACCTGTTTGATTTTTATCCTAGCCAGTCACAGACTGCTTGGCATCAGTTGTTGTTTATGTCACATTAGAGGATCATCTTCATGGAAGCATGCAGCCGACTGCCTCCGACTGGCTAAGTTTGTTTAAAAGAAGGCTGCAACTGGAAATCACTGTAAAAATTGTCTTTAATGTGGCATAGCCTTTACTCACAGAATATTCTCAATCAGTTTTTATTATTATTTTATTATTATTTTATTTATTATTATTATTAGAATTTTAGTTCAGAGTAGGACTGACAATGTGACTCCATGATGTATTGGGGTAAAATGACCTTGATTACATTATGTTTAATCAAAGGCCTAAAGTACTTCAGGAGAAGTGATTCTGGATTAAAAAGAGGTGTTTTTAGCTCAGGACACCAAGCACAGAGTTAGGTTTGGAATATTGTGATATTGTGTCCCCCCGATATTTATTTGAAGTGTCATGGATGATATTTTTTTTTTTATTTTCTTTTCGTTGATATTTAGGTTACATGATCTGCATTTCTCTAAACTGGGACAGACTCTCCATTTCTAGTACTGCCAAATTATATTTCACTAAGAAGGAAGTTCAAAGAAACACATTAAAAATGTACCCGTCACCATCAAAACCCTCTGTGTGTGTTTCCTGTCTCTTATCTCTTCTAATTGTGGTTTTATGAGGCTGATTAAAGTTATCTTGGTGATAAGGATATGCATTGTGGTGGCAGGCCACTAATGCTAGCATGAAGCATATCAAGAAAGCATGACACTGCATTGAGCAAGCCCGACTCCTTCTTAGTCTGGCACACAATGCCAAGACAGAAATTGCTCATTGCTCTCAAGGAATTAATGTAAATGATAGAATCCTGGGCAGCTATTCTAAGTGCTAATTTGTTGGGATATTTTCACATATAAAATAATGAATATCTGACATCCTAGGACCATACGAATTACCTGGGGTACCCTGGAACCCCACTGGTATTACATATCATTAGAACATATTGACTTTGTAAATAACACACATAATGTACATCAATATGTCAAAGTGTCACATGATGTCTATATAGTGTCACCACTAAACAAGCAACTTGATGACCACTCCAAAAATTTCAGAGAAGTATAGATCAGGGTTGGGTTATATCGAAATATCCCAAACTTTGAACGTCCCACAAAGCACCATTAAACCCATTATAATAACATGGAAAGAATATGGCACCACTGCACACCTGACAAGAGAAGGCCACCCACCAACACTTACAGACTGGGCAAGGAAGACAATAATCAGAGATGTAACAAAGACACCAAGGAAAACACTGAAGGTGCAAAGACGCACAGTGGAGATGGGGGTATCTGTTCAGAGGACCACTTTAAGCCGTACACTCCTCAGAGCAGGGTTTTATGGAAGAGTGGCAAGAAAAAAGACATTTCTTAAAGAAAAAAATAAGAAAACATGTTTGGAGTTTTCCCAACAGCACGTGGCAAACTCATCAAACACATGGAAAAAATTCTCTGGTCAGAAGAGACTGAATTTAAGATTTTTGGCCATCATTGGAAACACCATGTGTTGCATAAACCCAACACTTCCCTTCACCCCAAGAACGCCGTTCCCACAATGAGACTTGGTGGTGGCAGCATCATGCTGTGGAGATGCTTTTCATCAGCAGGGGCAGGAAAACTGGTTAGGACTGAAGAAAAGATGGATGGCACTGAATACAGAGCAATTCTTGAGGAAAACCTGTTTCATTCTGCCAGAGATTTGAGACTGGAATGAAGGTTCACTTTTCAGCAGGAGAATGACCCTAAACATACAGCTAGAGCTACAGTAGAGTGGTTTAAAGGGAAACATTTATATGTCTTGGAATGGTCTAGTCAAAGCCCAGACCTCAATCCAACTGAGAATCTGTGACATGACTTGAAGATTGCTGTACCCCAACACAACCCATCTAACTTGAAAGAGTTGGAACTGCAGTTTCTTAAAAAATGGGCACAAATACCAGAGATTAGATGTGCAAAGCTAACAGAGACATTCCCTAAGAGCCAATGGGGGCTCATCAAAGTACTGACTTTGGGAGTGAATACCTATGCACAATCATGATTTCTGTTTTTTTGTCTTAATTATTGTTTGTGTTACAATAAAAAATATCTTGCAGCTTCAAAGTGGTAGACATGTTGTGTAAATTGAATGGTGTTAACCTCCCCAAAAATCCATTTTAATTCCAGATTGTGATGCAACAAAACAGGAAAAATGACAAGGGGGAAGAATACTTTTGCAAGGCACTGTATTTTGTCTGGGTGTGAAAACAGAAACAACAGTGAAAGGTATGGACAAAAAATCAGGTAAGTCGCAAAAAATAAATAAGCACTTCTTTACAGATGGAAGTCTCCAAACAGACTGGGGAGAGATGGCAGAGGAGCCAATTATGAAGTCAAAGAGACAGAAGGCTCCTCAAATGCGATAGTGATGTCATTCCCCATTCAGCCCGTGATTGGAGAGTCCTCTGCAGCCAGCTCGCAACTTAGGGTGGAATTGCAAATCAACAGACCCTAAAGTTGTCTCCCAGACACGTGTGTGTGAAAATATATACTGTATATGTCCTGCATGTTTTAATTTCAGATGCCACATTTCTTATGGACTTTCCTACAGCTTACCATGTTTTATTTTCATTGGGATTTCTGCACAGTGGTGTAGTCAGTTCTAGAATTATAAAAGATTGTATTTCTGAACATTTTGCAACAAGAATGGGTTTACAAATTCACTATTCTGCTGGTAAAGTCAGCTTCCAAATACAGAATTAGCTGCCTGGAGGGGCGAAGTGGGTGTTCAATTTTAAAGATCATTCTCACATGAGTGCGCTCTACTGCTGTTCATGAGAGGTTTTTCCAGTAGTGGTTTATTTAACAACTAGACATTAAGCCCTATACAATAACGGGCGCTAGGACAGTAGTGCATAAACATTAGTAGGAACAGTCTGTATTAAATGGCAAGGGACCTTGACCTCATTCTGTTTGTTGTCTTAATTTGTTTTTGTCAAAAATATTTTTGTAAGAAGCCTAAAGTAAAATAATAATAAAAAAAAAATAGAAACGTATATGACAATACAGTAAGTATAATTAATATTGCCTTAGTGTAAAACTTTGTAACAATCTGTAATACACAATATCTGAAGAAGATATTTAGGAAAAAATGTCTATTTTTTTTACCTCATGAAATGTTGCTATAAAATTTCATTATAGACAACATTTCTTGTAAATATTCTGTCTGAGTTTGGCAACAGTTTGCCTTGTTCAGGACCATCTACAACCTTGACAACAACATCTGGAAAACTTCTAACTCTTGATAATGCAACATATAACTGACCGTGGCTGAATACTGGTTCTGGCAAGTAAATGCCAACTTTTTCTGAGGTTTGCTCTTCTGAGTCTTTCTCTTTTAGCGTTTTTCTGACGCTCATTTTCTTTTTCTTCAATCGATCTATTTGCTTGTATCTTTCTTTGTCTTTCAGCCTTTCTTTTGTTGATGTTTACTTGTTGACCTGACCGTTCTTCCAGAGATGTTGCTTATATAGGATTTGATTGTTTGTGTCTTTTGTCCTACTTGACGTGTCCTTTTTTTTTTTGGGTGGCATGTTGTTAGTAGATACGTCTGTAATATTTTCTCTTACAGTAATACTGGCTTGTATGTGGCTGTAATATGCGTCACTGTATTGTGTGCCTTTAATTTTCTCTCACAGTAATACTGGTTTGTATTTCCGTAAAATGCCTGTAATTTTCTCTGACAGTAATCCTGGCTTTGATGTCCGTAATATGACTTTAATTTTCTGTCACAACAGTGGGCAATCAGCAGAGTGTCCCCAGCAACTAATGTAATGTAATGTGTGGTGTGCAGCTGATAATCGTGCCTGTGGCGTCTCCCCAGCAAGTACTGTGCAGTTCCCCAGCAAGTATTTTAATCTGAGGTGACGTGCAGCTGATTATTGTATATGCGGCGTCTCCCCAGCAACAGATTTTATGTGCGCGGTCACGACTACCGAATCAGCACTCTCCCCAGCAATGATGTCTTTTATTTGCTTATCACGCGTGGCCCCGGCTAGGCCATTCACTGTGTGCCCAGCTTCCAGTGTGTGTGCATCCACGGTGCTGTGCGCATGGGCGGGGCACAGTGCGATGCGCGGTGCGGCCCTGCACACTTCACCAGAAGACACACACACGGACACTGGACGCACACAGGGGTTTTATTAAAGAGGATACTTTATCCGTAATACATGTGTTTGGTAAGTTACACATGTAACACTGTATACCTGACATATGAATTATCCAACTTGAGCAAATTAAGATTTTTTTAATAGATGTTTTGATTTTGTTCATCATCTGTTTAGCGTTGGTCCCCAAAGAAGCCTATTGCACCAGAAACTTTTACTTCTGTTCTCCATAAATAAATGATATTAAAAATGATTCTCAGCTATTACAATAAGCAACACGGGGTATGTAACAGATAGCTTATTGCTATTACAATAAGCAACATGGGGTATGTAACAGATTAAAAAAACAAAAATAAAAAGCTGCTATTTAGACTCCACAACCAACCTGCTTTCAATAGCTCACTTAACAAGAGACTTTGGAATTAAACAATTCTATACTTCCCTTGCTTTCACTATAGAAGAGCATTATATAAAACTGGTAATATGTTAAGTAAGTTCTCAGTACCAACATTGATTAACATAATTCAAAATAAATGATTATTTCATTGATTTGTGTGGAACTCTTTAATTTATTAAGTCGCTATAAAGAAGTATAATTTATTACTTGCATATTTATGTAGGGCGGCACAGAGGCGCAGTGGGTAGCGCTGCTGCCTTGCAGTTAGGAGACCGGGGTTCGCTTCCCGGTCCTCCTTGCGTGGAGTTTGCATGTTCTCCCCGTGTCTGCATGGGTTTCTTCCCACAGTCCAAAGACATGTTAGTTGCATTGGAGATCCTAAATTGTCCATAGTGTGTGCTTGCTGTGTTTGGTGTGTGTGTGCACGCCCTGCGGTGGGCTGGCGCCCTGCCTGGGGTTTGTTTCCTGCCTTGCGCCCTGTGTTGGCTGGAATTAGCTCCAGCAGAGCCCCGTGACCCTGTAGTTAGGATATAGTGGGTTGGATAATGGATGGATGGATATTTATGTAGCTATATGAGTTTAAATACAGTATAATACGACTTCATTTAAACACTTATTTGCTTGCCTAAAACTGAATTAAAAATACAAAAATCGCTGCAGGTGTCAATAAAAGATTTGTCAGCACTTCAAGCCTTGATGTGAACTGTGGATCCCACAAGAAACTCTTCACTTTTGACAGTGTTCCGCTGTCATTGAGATAGGCATTGAGCTTTGAACACAACCACGGCTACGTTTCCTATTTCCCTATTTTAAGTCCTTAGTCTAACCTACCACCCTCTGTATTTTCTTCTTAGAGTTCAATACGTTTCTTTTTAATACTTCCACACCGCTACAATTTCCTCATAACCAACAAATACAACATTCATACTGACTTCTGCTCTATCCTTATTTTAGATCTCATCAATGTCCTCATTTTGTTTGGATTTGTTCTCATACTTATGCTGCAATCTGCATTCTGCAACTCCTTGCCTCTTTACACCATGAAGAAGAAGAATACTTGCTAATGTCTTTTGGCTGCTCTTAAAATATTGCTGAATCTTCCTCTGCCAACATTTCCATCCTTGCCTCCCACTACAATTATCTTCATTGCATAATTGTTATCTATCAATTCTTCCTCTTTTTTTGTCCATCTGTGTCTCAGCTTTGCTGTCCGAGTTTAGACTAGACCATGTCTAAGTGACTGCAGCTCACCAGCGTGCAAGGGGCTGAGCAAAGGCTTCCTACTGTATCTTGAAAGAATACCAAGATGGCCTAGTCTCTCTGTCTTCTGTGGTGAGATTGAAGCATTCCTATCAGGTGAACATTGAGGGGCAAGGTTGCCCTTGTGTCTTGTTTAAAATTATGGAATGAGTTTTAAATGCTCTATTGATGGTAGTATAATGTTCTCCATTCCCTTCTTTTCCTTGCTTCACTTCTTTACAATCTCTCCCCACTTCTGCATCTCTTGATATCTTCTCTCTAGTTTCTCTATCAGAGCAGCATAGTAGTACAGTTGCTAAAACTGCAGATGCAAAAAAACAGTATCCACTATCAGTCACGGTCGGTGGGGACTTTGCCTTTTCTTCACCTTTTTGTTCCTTATATAAATTAACCATATATTAGAAGGTTCTTTAAAATCAATGGCTAGCAACAGTCATGTGACTGGTGCTGTTCAGATAAGCTCAGCTCTGGTCTCCACAGTCCTGAATTAGATTAAGTTAGTTTGAGAATGTCAAGCTGTGTTTCTCTATCTGAAGTCTTCAATCATCTGTTAGAACATAAGAAATTTGACAGACGAGAGGAGACCATTCAATCCATCACACTTGTTTGTTTAACCAGTAGCTAAGCTGTCCCAGTATCTCATCCATATACTTCTTAAAGGTTTTCAAGGGTTCTGCTTCATGGATGGTAGTTTTTACTTTTCACGCATATCCCAGCAAGCATCTTGTGGGAGGCAGGAACAATCTCTGGATGGGGCGTCAGCTCATCGTTACCACTGTGCCCCCATGTTTAATGCATGGTTTAATTCATTTCATCATGAAAATGATATCAAGTATACATCTTAGTTTTTAAATAATTCTTCCCATTTAAAAAGCACTTAGTGATTCACACACATAGAGCACATAGAAGAACACATACAATACACAGTATTTAACGTGCTACTTCAGTTACAATGGGATCTGAGAAACTCTAGTAAATTTAACATTGATTGTAGGATTAAGTTTATGCTGTTCTACTTTAATGTCAAAATAAACTACAAGATTAAAGTGGAAATTTCAACCTTTTTTTCCACTGTGTGCCTATTTTTTTTTTTTCTGTTTGTCTGTACCGTAATACGGTTCTGTATGACACTCAAATGATGGGTAACGACTTGCCTTTTCGCAGAGACTTCGATATCTGACCACTTGTTTTTTATTTCAGGCAGTTCTAAACTTGATCTTTTGTGTTTCACCACCACTGTATCACTCAATCAACTTCCTTTTGTTGTTTATACCACTACTTAAGCCAACAAATAGTAGTTTTTTCCTTGCCTCCACTTCACATTCACTGAAATTCTTTTTTTTCAACAGGCTTTCGAAATCATCTTTTACCAAAAACTCAACGGGGTATGTGATATTTATATTGATTTACATATTAAAATATGCAAAAGTCTGTGATGAGTTGGGGTGGGACAGCAGACGCATGCTTTACTTTTCAAGTTGACTGGGATTTATGGAGCTGAAGTGTGTGGAAGTTGGCTTATGCAAGGTGTTTGTGCATATGAATTTTTTTGTGCATACACACATTTCCACTTTTGTCCATACGCCATGTTTTAGTGTGATTTCTACACACAGCGTTATGCATGAGGCCCCAGGACCCATTTTGGTCACATTTGTAACTTTCCAATCCTCAGGTACTTCTCATTTCTCAAGCAGCTGCTCAGATATACCAGATAAGGGTTTATACATGACATCATTCATTTTTTCAATACATCTGGTAAAATCCCATCAGGTCCAGGAATTTTTTAATCTTCAATGTATTCAGGGTTTGAATCACATCTGACTCTTCTCTCCACTTCCAATATTACAGTATATTCCTGCCTAAGAATGAAGCTTATTTTGCATCTTAATTTTTCAATTTTTTAATTTTTCTATTATGAAGTTGTGCTATAGTTGGAAGGGCATTCATGAATGACCAATTTCTTACTGTTGATACTTTTCATGCTACTTAAATTTTACATCAGTGCTACATTAAACACTACTGACCACAGAGTTTAACAGTAATCCCTAAAGAACAGTGACAGATTTACTAGAATCTGTACTTTATTTGTGCTTCTCCATCCACACACAGTATGGGAATTTATTTGTAGGTATCTTCTCTTTTGTGGTGGTCCCTCAAGATTTTAAGCTTGGAACTCCTGTGTCTAATATTTTACACACTACCAATTGGGCAGATAGCTGATTTGCAATGCAGAACGTATACTCTAATATGCAACATAAGTCTGTATATAGAAATTTGGAGACTGCATATCAGCTACAGAAAGGCTCACTGGCAGCCTTAATGGCCTTCACTGTTGATTTCCTAAAGAAAAATGCTAACAAAGCTGAACCTTCTTTGCAGAACTCACAACACAATTTAACATTACATGGCAGGAATATAAATCATGGTGCCCTGTCTTAAAGTTATTTTGGATATAATTCTGAATGTTGGATGTCACATTTTGGTTACACTACATTACCTTGACCTTATGTTTTCATTATTCATGCTTTACTTACCTCCTGGAAGAATTTCTTTGATTCACTATTCTGTAGTCTTGTTTTTAACTCAATGAAAATATCACCACTTATTTGGCTTGCTGTCACTTGTGTATTGCTCAATATTGAATCATTTTCTAAACTACTAAAGCTGTATATTCCAAAACCAGTCACTAATCGCCATTGCTTGCCTTACTCCAACCTAACAGAAAACAGATCCTCAGATGAAGCCTTTTTACTATGCTTAAGACACATTATGCAACTCCTAGTAAGCATTAATTTAGTTTTATTGTGACGATGCTGGTCCCCTACAGACTCCCTCTTCCCACATGGGAGTCTGCTAAACCAACACCGTCGATAGTTATGACCGAGATGAGCTGACATGAGGACAATTCACTGATGATGCCAGAGGATGGTGGAAAAAGTGCACAAGTGCTTTTATTAAAAGCAAATTCAAAATACAAGTAAAACCAACAAAAGTACCAATGGTACAGTGTCCAAAAACAAGGTACATATATAAATCCATAAAATCCTGTGAAAAGTCTCTGTCCACCTGCTTCTCAGGCTCCCCGGCTCACCCATTGCTCAAGTAGCCGGCAGAGACTCAACAGCCACGAGCTCCTTTCAGCCGACCTTCATCTTGGCTGCCTTCAGGTTCTCCTCCCTTCTTCCTTCACGCTCATGTAGTTGCACCTCAGAAGCCTAGGGAGTGCTTCTGCCTTGCTCGCCACACTCCACTTGGATGTTCAGTGTGGTGAACTAGCCCCTAGAGTGTCACAGCTAACGCTCCTTCACGGGATCCCAGCTCGTGCTGTCTCCTCCTTCCTGGTGGCCAGATCCTCCTGCTAAGACTGCCTTTTCATATCTTTTAACAACTTTCCTTCTTTTATTTGATTTTCTCCCTTTTCACTTGTGCCGACCCGTATTTATACCCTCACAACTCTGTGGGCACAGTGCCTTAATCACACACTGCAGGAAGGAAAATGATCAAATATTACATATTTGTGAGTGACAAAAGTATGTGAACCTTTGCTTTCAGTATCTGGTGTGACCCCCCTTTGCAGCAATAACTGCAACTAAACATTTCCGGGAACTTTTGATCATTCCTGCACACCAGCTTGGAGGAATTTTAGCCCATTCCTCCGTACAGAACAGCTTCAACTCTGGGATGTTGGTGGGTTTCCTCACATTAACTGCTCGCTTCAGGTCCTTCCACAACATTTCGATTGGATTAAGGTCATGACTTGGCCATTATAAAACATCAACTTAATTCTTCTTTAACCATTCTTTGGTAGAACGACTTGTGCGCTTAGGGTTCTTGTCTTGCTGCATGACCCACCTTCTCTTGAGATTCAGTTCATGGACAGATGTCCTGACATTTTCCTTTAGAATTCTCAGATATAATTCAGAATTCATTGTTCCATCAATGAAGGTAAGCCATCCAGGCCCAGATGCAGCAAAACAGGCCCAAACCATGATACTACCACCACCATGTTTCACAGATGGGATAAGGTTCTTATGCTGGAATGCAGTGTTTTCCTTTCTCCAAACATAACGCCTTTCATTTAAACCAAAAAGTTCTATTTTGGTCTCATCCATCCACAAAACATTCTTCCAATAGCCTTCTGGTTTGTCCACATGATCTTTAGCAAACTGCAGACGAGCAGCAATGTTTTTTTGGAGAGCAGTGGCTTTCTTCTTGCAACCTTGCCATGCACACCATTTTGTTCAGTGTTCTCCTGATGGTGGACTCATGAACATTAGCCAATGTGAGAGAGGCCTTCAGTTGCTTAGAAGTTACCCTGGGGTCCTTCGTGACCTCGCCGGCTATTACACGCCTTGTTCTTGGAGTGATCTTTGTTGGTCGACCACTCCTGAGGAGAGTAACAGTGGTCTTGAATTTCCTCCATTTGTACACAATCTGTCTGACTGTGGATTGGTGGAGTCCAAACTCTTTAGAGATGGTTTTGTAACCTTTTCCAGCCTGATGAGCATCAACAACTCTTTTTCTGAGGTCTTCAGAAATCTCCTTTGTTCCGTGTCATGATACACTTCCACAAACGTGTTGTGAAGAGCAGACTTTGATAGATCCCTGTTCTTTAAATAACACAGGGTGCCCACTAACACCTGATTGTCATCCCATTGATTGAAAACACCTGACTTTAATTTCACCTTCAAACTAATTGCTAATCCTAGAGGTTCACATACTTTTGTCACTCACAAATATGTAATATTCGATCATTTTCCACAATAAATAAATGACCAAGTAAAATATTTTTGTCTCATTTGTTTAACTGGTTTCTCTTTATCTACTTTTAGGACTTGAGTGAAAATCTGATGATGTTTTAGGTCATATTTATGCAGAAATACAGTATAGAAAATTCTAAAGGGTTCACAAACTTTCAAGCACGACTGTACCTCATTAACTCCCCATGGTTGTGCAATCGCGCCCACGGAGAGTGACACTGCTCCATGGATTTTAAACTTGACACTTTTTTTTGAAGCCATGGACCTGCTATACCACATTTATGGCTCCCATTCTCTGAATTCTCTTGTCGGTCAAGGAGTCTCCATCAGTTATGGTCTTAATTAAATATATTTAATTTTTATTTATTTAATTAACGTTTACTTAATTGTTTCCCTATGACATTGTATATTTATGTACCCATGATATTCATCCTGAATCTTTTGTCTGTCAATTTGTACTGTTAATCTGTGCCTATGTAAATTTATACTTAGTGTTCTTCCAAAAACTATATCTGTAAATGTGCAGATTTTTCCAAGTATAAGATTTTTTCTCTATGAGTTATCATGTATTTAAATTTGGTTACATTTCACTGGAGCTGCATTAGCCCAATTGCCTTTTACTGTTGATCACTGAAATTCACCAAAGCATTTTTTGCAGTGAATATGGTGTATTTGCAGGCAACCTTGTTTGACTAATATTTTCATCTGAAAAAAAAAAACAAAAAAAAAAAAAAGCAGTATTTTCATTTTAGGGGTACATTAGCTGGACATAGTGAGAATATTATGAGCAAAGCCACCGGATATACAACACTGATCCCTGTGATACAGCATATACTGTATGATTAGCCATGTGCTCAGTGTGAAAAGAAAGACAAAAACAATTATAAAGGTTTGGGGTTTCCGGCTCCATATACTGCACAACAGTTTTGCAGAAGTAAATTGCACAGTCAAGGTTAGTACACATTCGTGCTATACAGTTGACCGCCCAAAGATGGCAGAGTGGGAGCATTTATGGGGCAGGACCGGAAGTAGAGGTGAATGCTGGGTAGGAGCCGAGGTGGATAGTGGGATTGGTGACGTCATCAGTGACAGACAGAGGAAGGGCGGAAGTAGTGGTGCATGGATGCTGATTCAGACTGCTTCATGGCGGCGGTGCGTCTTTCTTTCTGCGGAAACAAAGAGAGGAAAGTTAGTACCCCGTCACACCCTTCTGGCATACGAACTCACGATACCATTTTAGGTCCGTCCGCGGCCCCCTATTCGCACGTGCGTGACACCAGCTACAATCTCAAAGCAAGCCTTAAAGGAGCCCTCTCTTCTACCCAGCGAGAAAACACATGCAACCCTGTGAAATAATAATAGTAATGAAAGATTTATTACTGTTTACTAGGTACTTCTAACTTCTTCATCTACACAGATACAAGGGGAATGAAAAGGACATTCCGTCTGTGCTTGGAGCTGCGACATCAAATAATGGAGCGAGTCAGTCCTACACTGTGGGTTAATCACAAATGTGTGCCCTAAGATTGGAACTCTATTAGTGCAATAATATAAAAATATTTACTTATAGTTAGTTTTTGGCCATTTATTATATTTTGCTGGTGGTTATTGTTTCTTCTGCATCTTTTGTTGTTTGTGGTTAACACTGCTCGCTCACAGCTCAGGTCACATTTTTGGCCACAATAATTGATCCAGCATTGTTGGCTGACACTTCCCTAGCCCTCAGGGACAATGAAAACACCACTGCAACTTTATAATCCACTCACTAGTGGTCCAGTTCCTCCTTCCCCTTTGAGTTCACAGCAAGCAAAATTTGCAAGGTTTGCTCATCATTATTGCCTATCAACTAAACAAATCTTTGATTCTGTGTGAAATTTACACCAGTGTATGTATGGGACTTTCATTCTCTCCCACATACCAAAAATGTGTGCATTGGTCAAGTATGGGCAACCCTATGGGGAACCCTAAAGTGGCTTCTTCCTGTCTTGTGCCTGATGCTGCAAAGGCAGGCCCCAGCTACCCACAACCATAAAAACTGAAATTAAACGAAAAGAAATGCTCAGAACATTGTAAGTAAGGCTGTTATTTTATCGTGCAAAGTCACAGTCAACTTAATCGTATTTAACCATTAAGAAGCAAAATGTCTATTGGGCATTTTTCATTAAAATTTGAATCAGCATATTCAATCATTGAGATGATCATGTATTTTTTTATTAAGCTGAGTTTAAAGTAATAGTCTCATGTACTAATATATAAAAATGGAATTCATGAACTCAATGTTAAAGAGCAGCAAAAAAAAGCCCTTAACAGCTTTTTTAATCTGGGTCGCTCTTCAGTTTTTGGCATCCACCATGGAGTAGTCACCCACTGTGACCTGGTTTGAAGTGATTTATTTGCCCATGAACCAATCAGCTCTTTCCACTTGGTTACCGATTGCAGTATAATTGCCAGTAAATGCCAGCTGATTCAGAATAACATACTTTATGTAACAAGTTGGTTACCTGAATATTTTGTGCTTCAACAGCAAAAGTGAGGGCAAACTCTGCATCGGATGGGGGAAGATAAAAAATAATTGCAAGGTAGGAGATTGGATGTGGTTCAGACACTACTAATGCCCTGGTTTCTGATGCATGTTGCAGAATTTCATAATCAACAGCATTATTGTACACAATGTAGGATTAGGTTTTCCAGAATGCGTGACAAAATTTATTTGAAAGGTAAAGAAACAATTGCCTTGTTTCAGACAAAAGGAGCCAATGCAATAAGATGTTACCAAAGTCTGTCCCAGGCCATGTGCTGAACAATTTTAATTGTCTTCTTAGCCTAAGAACACCAGTATGACAAAAGGTTTTAATGGAACATCACAAAGAATGTCATTATAAAATGCAGATCTACCCCTACTAAATATAAAAATAGTGTGGAAATATATGAAGAAAGATGTGTGATGGAACTATGTAGTGAAGCACTTGATGGCTACCTATGGTGTACATTTGATATCTGACAAGGAAATGCGTTCATTTTAGGGTTTAAATGCAGACACAGAAGGAGCTTGGTAATGACACAAATAATAGCAGAATTCTAGAAAGCAGACATCATAAAGCAAAACCTGTAGTACATCTTCAAAAATGTAGGAAGTACAACAAAATAAATGAAAGGCACTGGATATTCATGTTTGTTTCCATTAGGATATTGTGTCATAATATTATAATCTGAAAGTATTCACCTTAAACTACACTATGTCCTTACCTCCTTCCCATTGTTTTCTTTCATTTAAGCCTTCAGGTTTAAGCTGAGTGCACCTGCTTGAAGAAATGACTTACATTTTTGAATGATAGATTTAAGAGAGAGTGTTAGGACATATCAGTCCTTGTAGAAAATGAACTCCTGTAAGGATTAACTTGCATCCAAAAAAGCAGATAAACAGTATATGGTGTTAATATAGTCATGGCAGGAATCATAGAATTAGCATTAATCAGTAATGTTTTGAAAACTGATGTATGGAAAGATTTATTTGACTCTATTGAGAGAAATGCAGTGATAGGCATTACAAATCTCATATGTTAAGAGATAAATTCTGCTTAGCTGCATTAAATTTACCAGTCATTACCTAAATGTTTGGAGTGTACAAATTAATAATAAGACTACTATCTTTACTTAATAGTTTAACGCAGGCCTTTGCTGTGTTGACACATCCATATGATGACAGTTATTTATGTGCATAAAGTACGAATAGCACCTACTGTCATTGTCATGTCTGTCTGTGTGTCCCGCATGAAACTAATCGAGTCTCAGCAGACCAATTTGGTTAAATTTTGGTACAGTCCAGTAAAGTGCACTATACAAATGTTTCCCATTTAAATTTTATGAAATCATCTGTACCTAAAACAATGGGACAAAGTTAAACTTAAATGCAGATATTTAACAACTCACACAACGAACATAAAAACTAGTTTCCTCTTGCAACAGATGATGGCTTAGCATGCAGAGGGTAAATAAGATGACCACCATGACATCACATGACTACATACACAAATAGCGATTGGAGCACAATTGGTTGTCTAAAAATCAGTCCTATTTGAGCGAGTGGATATGTATTTATGGATATTTGTGAATATACAGTATGAATTTATGTGAGCAAGTTTGCTTTGCAATGGACAAGTGCCCCATTAGTTGCTGCCTGTCTGATATTATCAGTCTGGACAAATCATTTGAACTGGACTGAAAAGAATAAAGATTCCTTGGGAGTGACAGCAGGTAGATGCTTTATCTTATGGAAACATTTGATTAAAATAGTGTAGAATTCTACAGAAATATAACCCAGAGGACCTTAGCTCTCAGTATAGTAAAAGATCTATCCAGGAAACCCTGCTGAAGTCAAACTTATGCAACACAATTGAAACTTTGTTCAAAACCAATCCTTGTTCAAATCATTCACCCACTAAGAAAAACCAAAACGCCGTCCGAAACCCTCTGGGCTGCACCACACCTACCACTGCAAAATAGGCTTGTGGCAAGGAAGAGGTTAATGCAGTAAAGATGATGCTTCCCAACAGGTGACGGTACATTTGGATTAACTCGTATAAATGAGTGAAGGCAACTGCAGGCCACCTAAAGTTTCACCAGAGCCTGTTACTCTGTAATATATGAACCAGATGACCCATTCATTACTACTGCTGAAAGTTCCAAAAGAGTAAGACCAAAAAAGGAAACATGTAAAGACGGAAAAAAGACAGAAGCTTCAGATTCCAAGGGAGAAGCTAAAAACACCTTGACAGTTGAGAGTTCCAGTAAAGGAAAGATAGCTGAGTGAAATTTAGCAACAGAAGGATCCTCAAATACGCAGCCAAATTATTTCTTATATTTTTACAAGAGAGCTTATTACAAATTCTTATTCATAAGTAACATAATATCTCACAAAATTAAAACCTGCACTTCAGAAACTTCACTCCAGGGAGGCATCCACAGAAACCAGCGCAAGCAACTCTGGATAATGTTATGAAAATGCAACAAAAGATTATGAATAATAAAGGAAAATAAAATTCAAAAAACCAGACAATAACAAAATATCCCAGACACTTCAAAATAATCAAAAATGACTGGAGATCGTGATAACGTGTAAAAAGTCCAGCTGCAAATGAAGTTCTTGTCTCCTAGGGTGTGCTGTAATTTTGAGTCAAACCAGGGGAGTTGCTAGAGTGGCCAAGTGGAGTCATTTCTGTCAAAGAAACATTAAGAGACACACCAGGCATTTACAACAGTGAAGCAGCTGTGGCAGATCAAAGTGATAAGGGGTGCTGCTTGTTATCATGTTGGCATCTTATCAAAAGTTGTTATTGAGTGAAAACCTACTAAGTGTGCAAACCAGTTGGCAGCTGACGATGTTACCATGGCTACAGGAGGTAAACACTCTCCAGTCTTACACCCCATGCTAGCAGATGTGCTACTGCCCACAAATGAATTAGAGACCCGCATTAAGTGATTCATTTTGCTACTCATTGACAAACCACAATTCTTATCAGTCTTCTTTTGTTATCTCTTGAAACTGGCGGGCATCAAAACTGCTCCGTGGTTGAGAAAAACATTGTAAAGGTGAAAGTAATGTCATTGACACTGAAGATGGCTTATCTGTGTATGGAGGATAACGAAATGAATTATCATTTTTTTCAGACTTCTGAATTGCTGAAATGAGCAATAAGAAAATTCATTTTTAAGAAGTTTCAATAAAAATGTGCTCATCAGCCTTCCTTCTGAGCCTATGTTTAAAATTTCATGCGATGAATAGTTTTAAGCCTACAAACAAGACAGCAAAAAATCATGAAGAGGTAGGGCACCACAAGTGACACCCATATAATTAATTGAAAAAAAAAAAGAAAAAACAAATTGCACACAATTTCTTTCAATTGACTGACTGACTCCAGATGGTAATGGAGCAGGTTATGAGGGTGAGCAGGCAGAAGAGGTGGATCCAGGAGGTCGGAAATCGAGAGTAATGATAGTGGTCTTTGGCTGTTAATCTTTCACTTTGGAGAGGAAGGAAGAGAACAGGCAGTTAAATACAGCACCACCCCGAGACTTCGGATGAGCCCTGAAATTGTCCCCCTAGCCGCACGTGTGAGACACTGCCATCGGCACAAGGTAGGAACTAATCGTGGACGGGATGCCAGACCTTCACAGAGTCAACTCACTTCCTTGTCAGTTATCCTAACATTTGCTTTTGTGAGTACAAAATATTCCACACACACAAAATTCATTGATGGAGGAGAATGACTTTATAATTCTTATTAATTAGTAGACAGGCAGGTCATATTATTAAGGGAGGGGTGGAATTGATTTTGCAGTCCTAAGGATTTGTGTCCAACAGCTGGTTAAAAAAAACATGGACAGTAGCACCGAACCATATCAGTTGCATTTGGTGCTCCTCATCATTATCATCATCTCTGTGACTCATTTCCATGTGAATTTTGCACATCCTCCTTGTCTGTATTAATTTTTTCTTCATCTAATTCTCTTTTAATATCATAGATGTGGATATTTAGTTAGCTAGCAGCTCTGAAATGGTCCTCTGTGGGGACAATACATACATGAGTGAGCCCAGCTATGAACTGGCATCCTTTCTATGACTGGATTCTACCTTGTGTCTAATACTCCTTAGATAAGGATTGGCCATCTATGACATGGAATTGGATCAGACGAGTTTGGGAATGTCACGTTTTGTTCTTTACAATGAATTTATATTGTTTGAGTGATCAAAAGCAAAATAAAGTTCTATCTATCTATCTATCTATCTATCTATCTATCTATCTATCTATCTATCTATCT
>JANRMT010062794.1:0-28895 GCA_026402145.1 Polypterus bichir lapradei
TATATATATATATATACTAGGGGGGCAAGCCCCCCTGGCATCCATCCCCCAGTTGCATCCAGTCTGACACTCGTGTTGTGAAGAGGGGGGCTGAATGCACACCAAGGAAATGTGGTTGCTCCTCCGAAACCCCCTCTTAAACAATACAATGGGAAAAAAATACAGGTTTTTTTTACCTCCTCTTTGCTCAATCAGCTGCTGGCTTCTTGCTGCTGCCATGTCACATGATCTGCTTCGAACATTTAAAAGCCTGTACAGCAGCTGTCCTAATCTTTGTCTTTAATTTCCAACCCAGGGTGTTGTTAAATCTCTTGGCACTCTTGGTTAAGTCTTGTCTCACGGGACGTGAGTTCTTGATATTTTTTAGTTTATAATTTAGAAATGGAATAAGAATCTGAAAATCTAACAACATGACATTAAACTTCGATAAATTCTGAAAAGAATGATACCAAACATATATATGTAGGTTTTAAAATAAGCCCGATTTAAAGTGTGACAAAAAACGTGACATAAAAAGTCACATAAAATCGTTGCACAAAATCGTTGCACTTTTAGGCTTAGGATTTTATATATATATATATAGAGTAGATATATATCTTGTAGAAATGTTACTGGAAGTTTTTGTGCACCAGTGCAAGAAGCAAGCCACAAAACTGTGTAGTAAAGGTGATGGTTGTGCATGATAAAATACTAAAAAGTAGTTTCATTATATATTTTTTCTTTTTACTATCTTTTGTGAACAGTAGGGGGTCATCACTGAGCCCCCAAACCCCAGATACACAAGACCCAATACAACTCCAGGTTCAATAAAATGTATTTTTAATCCACACAGCTCAATTATACAACAATGACAGCCAATAAACAGCTTAAAGACTCGCTTGCTCTCTTTCTTTCTCTTGTCCTTCTACAGTTGAGTGTTGCCTGCCGCCTCCCAACTTTGACTAATTGAGGTATGGCTGGAGGCTCATTTAAGTTGGAGCCAAGAGTATTTCCTGTGACACGTCATGGCTTGTTGGAAGCACTTCTGGGTTATCTAAAAACCAAGTAGGTCCTCCCCCAGCAACACCCTCTGTCATCACCTAAGGACCCCTACAGGGCTGTGCTTCCGGACTCCAATTCCCATATAGCCCTGTGGGTGTCCAAATTGGGACTAATTAATTAACTTAATTTGGGGGATGAACTGCTCCTGGCTTCCAGATCTCACAAGTCCATCCTTTCTTCCAACCATTCAGCCAGGATGCAAATTTGAAGGCATCCTGACCGGGTAGTGTCCACCTTCTCGATCCTGACCGGGATACCCATCCGTCCAACTGGGCACCAACATTTAAAATAAAATCCTATTAGTTGTATGTTACATGAATGTATAATTTGCTTAATGAAAGTGTGAGGTGCCTAGTGACTAAACAGTTTTTAATATAAGTCGATTGTGGTTCACGTTCACACATTTTCACCAACTGCTATGTCTGAAGCAACAATCTAAAATATGTTTATTTAGGATGTAGGGGTGAATTAGACCAGTCTTCCCAAGTTCAGTCCTGGAGGACCACTGTGGCTACAGATTTACATTCCCAACCACTTTCACAATCAATCAGTCATTTAAATTCATTGTTTAATTAATTGGGATTTTATTGCTTCTCTACTCTTATTCTGGATGCAAAAAGGCACAGCAGTGTAAGATTTACATTTATAATAAACTTAGAAACATTTGAATGTTTGCCATATTTCTTTTTTCTCATTTTCATATTACTTCACATTTTTTACTCCCTTAATTGCATTTTTAGAATGGCAATTAACAATGGATGAAGTACAAAACAGAAAATAGCGAAAAACTGCAGTTACTTGAGGAAATGACAATAGTGATGAAAATCTTAAAAATAAAGATAAAAATATGAAAGTAACTCCATGTAACATAAAAAATGCTTACTAACAAAACTTTACATATCCCGTTTTATATTTTTGTAAAAAACAGAGCTTTTTAAATTAAGTTAGGAGTCCAATTGAAAGTGAAGTTAGTTGTGATGAAAACCTGTAGCCACAGTGGTTCTCCAGGATAGCAATTGGGAACCATTGACTTAGACCACACATTGAGTTATGTAAACTAAATTTTGACCTGTCAAGGCCAAGTCCCATTTAGCTAATAGTTATGGAATGACCTCTTAATGAAGATTAGTTCTTGCTTTGCACCTCCTGATGATTATGCTGGAATAGGCTCTGAATGGCAGGATCCGTCTAACAGCCATTGTCTGAGATGTTGAGTTATTTTAAGTCCATACTGTAGAATGCTTGTCCAGTCTGTCGTTTCATTTAATGTGAGGAGTTTTAGATGGGAAAAGAGCCTATCTGGATGTCCAGTTTAGACTTTTTATAAACACAGAGACTGGGAAATACCACGTTGTTTAGTTAAGAGTTGAATTAAAGGTGAAGTTGGTTGGGATGAAAACTTACAGCCACCAAGGTCCTCCAGGACTGTACTTGGGGACCACTGAATTAGAATACCCTCAATAATGACAAGGACTCCAAAATATACAAAACAGGCAGATTTATTAGATAGTTAACCACAAAAAAAAAGGTAAGCGCAGGGAGAAATCAGAAAAGCAAAAAACAGAACAAACATCAAAATGTACAGCCTATCTAAACTTTCAGTTGTTGCCATACAACAAAGATTTCTTAATTCACTTATCCAAAGAAGTAGCAACAAATACTCCCCTTGTCATATCCCGTTTCTCTCTCATTAACTCGCTATATAATCTGATCACTGAACCTCTTCTGGAATCTCTGGTTGTGAAGTGGCTTTAAACTGGATTCTGACATAAGAGATGGCCCCACTCCTGCACCATTTAGCCATCAGTGACCTTCACATGATCATGTCTGCAGAGCAGTTCTCTTACACTTTTGTCCTCTTAAGGGGCAGATCTTCACGTCTGATATGGTGTGCTGCACACCATCAACCTGAAATTCTCCGAACCTTCAATCAGCCTTCCATTACCTCATTCTTTCTTTACAGGGAAGGTCATGCAATCTTGACACTTGCTGCTCTCCATGCTGTATAGTCCTGAGGGAACATTGCCCACTTTCTCCCACGCCATCCTTCTTTGTCATTTTTCTGGGTGCACCTGTTTCTAATCACAGTAGGGAAACATATGCAGGACGTACACCTACTGATAGTGCCCTTCCTTTTGCACTGGCATGACAGCCTCTCTTCCCTTGGACCTTGCTGGGTCCTGTACCTACTCTGTGCCACTCCTGCACAGAATTCACTAGTCACCAGGCCATCCATCACAGTACTTACAGTGTAAATTGATGGATGGATTGATTCATTCTGTATCATTATAGCTGTGGGTGTAAAAAAAAATCACCCCTGATTAACTGATGATTTTACAAACTTATTTCACCTTTCACAGTAAACAAAAAATCTAGATTTGAAATTTAAAAATAAATTTGTATACCAGAGTTAAACTAAAGGGAATACTCCACCAAAAATTATATTCTCAAATATACTACTCACCACATGTAGTTTGTTACGATGGTCTAGAAAAATGTTTAAGCTCATATTTTCGAGTAGAATGGATATAACAAACATTCAGATAGAATGTTACCCAATGGTGACCAAAACTGGACAACAGCAACCAACAACTTGTGATGTACAATCTATGTATCAAGTCATTCAGTCATATGCTCATAATGCGCAAAATGCATGTATTTGTTTCTAAAATACTGTTAAATAAATAATTCTGGAAAATGAAAGTATTCCACAGACAGGAAGCCTGTTCACACAGGGTTGCACTTTTATTTTTATTTTCCAGAGTTATTTTTTTAACAACATTGCAGCAAAAAATACATGCATTTTGTATGTTGTTAGCATAAAACTAGATGATTTGGTGTGTAGATTATGCATCTAAGTAACATGAGTACATTTTAATGGGCATTTTTAGATTATTTGCTGTTGTCCAGTGTTGGTCACCATTGGATCCCATTCAATCAGAAACTTTGTTATGGCCATTCTCCACAAAAACATGAGATTTAAAAATTTTTTTGGACCTCACTACAGACTACATGGAGTAAGAAACAAATCAAAAATATCATTTTTGTATATATTGTGTATAATGGCAATTCTTGCTGTCCTGTTTATTGAAATGCAGAGGACATGATGAACTCAGAATCTTGAATAACACTGAATTTTTCTTTCAGTTTACTACACCTTCGAAAAAATATAACACAACATATGGGGCGAAGATTACAGACATGAAGAAGAATTTCACAAACGTAAGTAAGGTGTCATGTCTCTGTATGACCGCTATTTTTTAAAGGACTCTCAAGTCAGGTTTTAACCATGTTATACTTCTCTCCCAGACAGATGAATTGATTTCCAAGGCTGTTGGGGAACTTCACCTGGTGATAGAAGGAATCCACCAGTATACTCTCCCACGGAAACTCTGATATGCATTATGAAGTTTCATTGTCTTTTAGCTAAGAGAAGTTCTGAGCTTTGTCTTGGAACAGAAGATGAAGTTAACGTTTTGGTTAAATGAAACCTAAAATACTAGGTAGTACTTGCGGTACAAAGAGCTTTTTTTGTGATCAGAAAAGTTAACATGTTACATTCCATTTCCTGTGGAAAGGTTTTAATGTGTTTTAACATTACTTAGAAAGTTATAATATTTAATAATTATTTATTGATGGTTTTAACTAGTATTGCTATTAAAATTGGTAACATTATAGTAAATCTGTGTTGGTATTTTCTTATTACAAATGGAAGAGGCACAATAATGTATCTTATAAAGACTGAAATATATTTTGGAATGCAGTAGTTTTTTTTGGTTTGCCTTGACTTTCAAATATAATGATAAAAAGCAGAATAAGATTAACTTACTGTAGGAGGAAAGCAAGAATGATGAGATAAACCTTTAGCCAAACAGAAATACAGCTCCTGAAAAAATAAGACACTAAACTAAAAGACGGCCCACCTAGCGTTTTATAGTCAAAGGCCCTCTCCACACTACTACGACTTCATCTATTTTCACCTTTATTACCCATCATCTACAACCTCAGAAAACATAGACCTTTGAAAATGCTCTCCATAGAAAATGTAGCCTCAAAGTTGTAATGTGTAAGGGCAAAAACATACACTATAAATGCAATTTGGTTGGTTTCTGTTTATTATGTGGCCCTTCTCTGATTGGAACCCATTCATTACAACATCTCTTTTCCCAACTGGTCACTCTTCACTGAAGATAACATATTCCTTTATGGTGGGAGTAGAACAGTTGCTTTGCATAGTGCTTGTTGCTTTACTTACCTGTATGCATCTAAATTGTGTTTTTTGTATACAGTTTGAATGCTGCATACATGTGCAAAGAGCAAATAATATACCAGCCGCTACCGTTTTCTGATAATGTAGACAGCAGCGTTAGCACACCTTCAAGGAGTTCCACCAATATGTTAATGCCCAGTTTAGGTGAGCATCCACATCATAAACATTTTCAGCCATTTTAGTATGGATGGAAATACATTCCTAAACAATGTGAAAAGCTAGTATGGAGGAAGACCATTTTCATTTCAAACTAAAACATAGTAGTGTAGACATAGTCAAAGACTGGGGCAATGTGAAGGCTGGTGTCAGAAAATCTACGTTGACAAGTATTTGGGGACATTGGTGTTGACACCTTGTAAAGTTAACAGCAGAACTGAATTTATTAAATGTTCTAAAGCATGGAAAAACTGAGCCAAGCAAGAGATAATCTGATCACTTTGGCTGAAGTATTCTAGCAGGACTCTAGCAGCTATTGAAATTTTTGCCCCCTTCTGTTATCTTGTGAGAGAATGGCATAGAAGAGAGGATTGCAGGTGTCAGGTTGTACACCATTTGACCGAACCTTTCACACTTCTTGGGCTTTTTGTCTTGATTACTGGAAATGATCCATTACTTGTGCTGCAGGATTTGAAGAAGAAGGGGGGCATGATGGATATATGGTCATGTGATGAATGTTTGTCACTTTGGAACACTACAAACAAAATCCGATTGTCAGCTCTTCTGATGTTTTTTGGAGAAGTCAAGCTCTACCATTTTGATAATAAATGACTTATCCATCTGTGTTTGGTCTTTTCCACCTTTTTATTTGTATGTTTTAGCATGTCTGTTATTCAGTGATTCTGTTTCCCTTCTTTGTTTAAAATTGTTGCCATTTCATCTTCTGCTCAGCACTGAGATGTTCTACACTCATTTGAGAGCTGGTTGTGTAGACAGGTGCTGATGTGGACTGCCTTATAGACAGGTGGTGAAGCAAACATTTACAGGCTTTTCATAGTTTTGCTGTTAGACTCCAGTTTTTAGGTCGAGTATAGGGGTCAGCAGGGCTTTCCACAATAAATTCTTCATAATTTTTTTCTTGTGTGTGTGTGTCACTGTTGCTGCCTAAAATAGGGTGACTTAGATGGATGTTTATAAATAGTTTATATTTTTATGCAATAGATAGTTTTAACAACAGGAATCCACATATGAAGTGTAAAAAATTGGACAAAAGAGTTTAGTGCCTCACATGCAAAGTAAGCGTAATTGTTATGCAAAAGGAAGAATGAAGTCTGGACTGCAGCAATATGTGGGCATCAAAAATTCAGAAAAGTGCTTCTGGTGAAGTGGTGATTTGAAAGACTCCAATGTTCAGGGAGAAGGAACCTCTATAAACAAAAGGAGCTTTGTATTCGTCCAAGCACTGGGTACGATGAGGAATGGCTCAAGTTTATTTGTAGCCATTGCACACAGTATAACTCAATGTAATTTAGATGTCATCAGTCTACAAGTGGAACATGAGGCAATATTATAGATAATGCAACACAATGGAAGTATGTAGAGATTCATGACTGGCAACCAGTGTGGGACAGTGCCAGTCATTTAAAGCAGTGTTTATAACAAGTGCAAGGTTACACATTCCCAGTTACTTTAGTCTTGATCACCATGTTGTACACAAAGGTTTTGAAGTCAACATTGTAAAAAGAAACTGTGAGGTAAAGGAGAATGAGAGCTAAAGAAGAATCATTATCAGAATCACTGATGTTGAAAAGATTTAAAAAGATCATCCACAGGAAGATGAACAGTACTTTGGGAAGAAGCAATGTGCTCAGATGTTCTTGATGAAAAAGGAAAGATGAGAAATGGGATTGAAGTTAGGGAGAGAGGAGAAGTAAGACATGGCTTCTTTATTTAACGACTCATGGCTGGCTTGTGAGCAGCAAAAACATCATTTAATAATGAAGCAGCTAAAGGCAGTGTGCAATTGTTTGTAATTGTGATCTTATTTAAAGCCATTCTGTCATGATCAGCAGGTACTTAAAAAAAAAGAAAGGAAAAATCTTTACAAAATGTTCTGCTGAGTCAGTCAGGTTTTTTTTCTCTTTAACAGCAACAGGAAGGAAAAATGTAGAATACTGCATGTAGTGTAGAACGCCTTAACTCAGTGGTTCTCAACCTGTGGGGCGGGCCCCCCTAGGGGGGCGCGAAGTAACAAAAAGGGGGGCGTGAAGATGTGAAAAAAAGAAAACAAGAATCAAAAATCTGAAAAAAACATCTGTTGAAACCAAAACAAATTAACTTAAACTACATTCTGATACTAGAACAATAAATATAGAGTTAGATAAATGTCGATAAAAGTTAAGTAGGTATAATAAAATATGCATCTACATTTCAAAAAAATGTTAGGGGGGGCGCGATTAAAACTGTTATGAAAACTCGGGTCGCAAATACTTAAAGGTTGAGAAACACTGCCTTAACAGGTTCTATTACCAACCTAAAAATAGAAGGTTAAATGGCAGATCTATTTAAAATTTGCAAGAGGTTGCTTCACCCCCAACTCAGTGTGGGCCTCCGGTTAATGAATCTGTCTCAGATATGAGTATTGTAGAGCCCCTGTTGTAAAAAAAAAAAAATTAAAAAGACAATGCCGTGAACACATCCAGGAACTTAACACATGCATGAAGTTTTCAAGATGCAGTTGTTGCTAAAGCTGCACCTGTATCTGTGAAAACCTCACCACAAACAGCCTCATTACTACTCAGAAGGGAAGCAAGCAATGTCACTATAATTTGTCTAAGGTGGTGCCTTCAGGTTTAGCTTACACGTAGACAAAGTTGGTATCTGATGCTGGGCAGGTAGTGTGGTGTAGTAGTTAAAGCTTTGGACCTTAAACCCAGAGGTTGTGTATTCAAATCCTGCTACAGTGCTCCAAGTAAAAAAACAAAAAGAAATTTTACCAATTGTATCATAAATGTTGCAAGTTGCCTGAATAAAGGCATCAGCCAAACAAGTAAATGTACTAAAGCAAGTGAGGCACATGTATGTGTAGATTACCTCAGTACTATCCAATGACAGTTTACATCAGACAGCTCTCAGACTTGTAAAACCTACTCACCAATATGATCATAAAGAATATAAATAACACTAAGTTTAACTAAGTTAGATCAGTTAGTTAATTGAAAATGAGTGTAACAGTTAAACAGGACCTGGTGAGACTGCCATTTCTGTGCTACTTGCTTTTCAAAACAGCATGAAGCAACTCCTGTCATTCAAAACAAAAAGCTTATAACAATACAAGTATATGATATTTGCCACCCCCACTATCTAGCAATGCACCTCCACAAAGAACGAGACCCGTTATCATCTCAGCACAATGTGAATAGAGCTGCTTCTGAGTGGGATGGCTTGTTGCACTGCAAACTCATCTGTAACAAAGTATGCTTTCATGGAATTCAGTTAATTTTAAAGTCTGCATATTATTTGACAAGGCCCACACGACGCTAAGGTTTCTGTCAGCAATTTTGTTGTACATTACAGTCTTGTTAGGTTTTTCATTGAGGATCACTTAATTTTGCTGAGCTTTAACAGCAGACTTCACTAGTTGCACAGTCTGACTTAGGCACAGGGATGTGCAGCACTGCTTTTCTTAGCATAATATTGCGCAAATTTCCTTCTCATTAATTTTAAAACTAAATGTAAGTCTTCCTCAAGAAATTTTTAAAACAAAATTGAAAACAAATTATGAAACAGACACCACACTGTGGTTTAGTTCTTCATTGGAGTTGCCTAAAACTCAACACCTTTGCCATTCTGTCAGCTAGACATCTGAACTTTTACTGAAACTACCTTGAGTCAGCTAACGGTCCTGCGGAGTCCAGCGTGAACAACAAGAGTTTTTTTTTTTTTTTTTACTGTGAATTAGACCAGAGCTTCTTGTTTGTATGACGATGATGTGAAATATTTATTTATTAATATTGCATATTTAGCTGATCCCTTTATTCAGGGAGACCTACAGTACAATTATCTGCATGCATTTAACAGTTGGAGCAAAGGCACGATAAGTGACTTATCAGCATTAAACAATGTGTCAGAAGTAAAAACTGAACTTTATTGTTTAAAATCCACTGCTTTTCCAGTGCCACTGTGTCACACTGTCTTTTACGTGGGTTTCCTGTGACTTCAAGATCTGTTGAACAATATAAACTCCGGGTTTTGTGTCATGTTCTATGCAATATTTCCTTAGAGTGTAAGTTTCCTTAAGGTTTGGTTGTGGGTGTGTGAAAAGATCAGTGTGATTCTTAAACTTCAGGTGTTAGCTTTGTCCTCGGCATCAATCTGATTCACTCTGTGTAGTCTTCGTGATCATTTTCTTTTCTGATATATTGTATTGTTTGTTTCTAATTGGGCACTATCATTCGAGACAATATGAGGCAACACAGCCTGCACCTGGCACACGGAATGTTAACACAACTGGACTTTAAGTAAAGGTGACTCATGCAACGAGCATTGAATTTTCAGAACTTTTTACTTAAAAATGTAAACCTTTGTTAAGTCTCACATTGTGGTTTTGATGAAAGACCATTCAATTTTTGCCCAATTCAGGTAGTTCAAATAGGAAGATTTAGATGAGATAGGTCATTCAACCCAACAAAACTCACCAGTCCTATCGTCCAAAATAACATCAAATCCAGTTTTGAAAGTCTAAAGCTGCAATGTACTTGATAATTTGCTCCATGAGTCTCTGTGTGAAGAAAACCTCCCTGATGTCTGTGCAAAATTTACCCTTAAATAGTTTCCAACAGTGTCCCTGTGTTCTTGATAAACTCATTTTAAAGTAACAGTCTTGATCTGCCGTACTAATTCTCTTCATAATTTTAAACACTTCAATCATGTCTCCTCTTGATCTTCTTTTGCTTGAACTGAATGAGGCTCAGCTCTTTTAATCTTTCCTCATAGCTCATCCCCTGTAGCCCTGGAATCAGCCTAGCTGCTCTTTAGTTGGAGTGTTTGCCCCTGATATGACATCTAATCATCACATAGAATTTGCTGTGTTTACAATAAGCTATCTTTTAAGTATCTAGCAGTATTCTGTTTAATATGTTTGTGCAGAGTAAACAGGAGCCACATCTACCATTTCAGTCCTTTAGTGACATTAAATGGATAGAATATTTTCTATTTGCATGGCAAAATGACACAAGGGTATGTATGATGTGTGATTTAATTTCAGAAATATGCATCACAGCACAGGATAAAGAACACCAGACCACAACTAGCATCACACTTGTCCTCCAAATTAGATTGAATACTGTATATGAAAAAAATGAATGCTGTCTTACATATAACTGCACTTTCAAAATTTGCTCTATAGCGTCTTTTAACTCAATTTTGTAGATGAAAAAAGTACAGCAAGGAGCACAAAATTACAAACGGAGGCTGTGATCTGAGAAGTTTCAATTGGGTTCAGCACAAAACAAATGACGATAATATGACACCAATAAGCATACAAAGACAAAAATGTTTCAACACAGTGGTCAGAAGTTTATTATCTCCAATTTAAATTATGATTTAAGTATTTCCTTTGCTCTGTGATATTCTATATTGTTGTTTAATTTATTGTTAGGTTAGGATCAGTTGCTTTATCGATTGTAATCTATGATTGTAAATGTATTAGTTGTTACATCTTTTGACTTGTGGAAATCAACTTTTGTTACCTGTCCTACCACACTTGCTGAATAAACAGGCCCTAGCCTAATGTGACTCGATTTTTTCTGTCTTTTTTGCAAGTGGCTTTGGACAAAAGCATCTGCCAAGCAAATAAATGTAAATTTTCAAACATTATTCTCATCAGCCACAGATAATGATATATCTCTATTATAAAAAAAAAAATCTTGGAAGGTTGGAAGGAGACAAGATGTGATTTTCTCAGAGAGACACTTTCATGTCCTGTGAGACAAGACTTTGTGCCAAGAGATTTAACAACGCCCAGGCTGGAAATAAAAGACAAAGAGTGGATGATAAAGTAGAACATCGTAAAGAGGTTCAAAAACGTTGGTTCGATACATATGCAGAGAAGGTTAGAGATTATGAAAGTACTAAAATTCAAAAGTCTCAAAAAAATGATAGTAAAGATCACATTATCACAAACAAATGGAAATTATTACTCGGTGAAATAATGGAAGAGCGAAAAGAGATTAAATATATTGTTTGAATTTAAACTTTAAGAGACTTGTAGATTGTATAATTCGTGTTGCCATCAGGGAAAAAAAAAGTAGTGTTTCTTCCTAATGAAGAGGCGTATCCACAAGAATTAAAAGATTTGTTGTTTGGTGAAAGTGAAATCCTGCAAGAGAAATCATTTCTCATTTGTATGAATGCTATTGTCAGACATATTTCTTATAGAGAGAAAGAAACGATATTCACTCACAGTTATACGTTGCTCTGTCACGATGTAATTCCAAACACGGAATCAAAATTCAATTCGATATTGATGAAAAGGTAAAAGTGAAAACAGATTGAATATATGGACATAGGTGATATGACAGAAGTCAAAGAAGCCAGCAGCTGTTTGAGCTAAGAGGAGGTAAAAAAATGTATTTGTTTCCCATTGTATCACCGTTTAAGAGGGGGTTTTGGAGGAGCGACTGTGTCTCCTTGGGATGCGTTCAGCCCCCCTCTTCACAACATGAGTGACAGAGATGCAAAGTGGCTGGTGTTTAGCGCAGGCCAGTGTGGGTTCCGGGGTGTTGGCGAGTGAAGCGGGCCAGGGTGAGGGGGAGAGGGGTTGGCGAGCGAAGCGAGCAGGGGGCAAAGCCCTCTAGTAACTTAATAACTGAAAGGATTACCTGCAAACAGACGTCACTCTCCTTGTATTTAAACAGTTGGGGATTGGCAGTAGTTGGTTTCTCATTATTTCTGCAGTCTGAAAGACAGTTGCGAGAGATGTGCCTGAAACAGAATATTCTGCACAGAGAATATTAAATAATATAGTATGGCTAGTAGTGGCACAGTTGATCATTTTACTTCTCCATTGACTGAACCTTATCAAATACAAGCTGCATAAATAATTCACTTCTGTCCACGTCTGAAATTGTAAACATTCTAGAGAACTTTTCTTTAAATTATGTATTAATAATAATTGAAGCTAAAAGTCCACCAGTTTCTAGTTTACATGTGAAACATTAGCACATTCACAGTAAAATAATTTGCTGCTTTAAAAAAAATCCATTGTATATAACAATCAGAAACTTAAAAAATATGCATAAAATATTCTACAGGTAATACTCCAAGCTGCACGAGATTTTAGTTATGGCCAAAACAGTCTGATGAAAATGGTTGTATTGAAATTATTAAACTATACTGTAACTTGAAAGAAATGCAGCTTAAGTACAATTGCACAGAATCCCAAGAAAGCAAATATTAGCAAAGATGTAGTACCACCTTGTGTTGGAAAAAGGAGGATCTGATGGAAATGTGATGTGTTTGTTTGCGGCAGTGGGATACAATCTATGTGTCTGAGCAATGAAAATCAATGTACATTTTAAAGCTCCTGGCAATCCTCAGTGCTTTGTTCTTTCTAATAATGTCAAAACATGGCCAGAGATTCAGAAATACTGCCACCTAGTGGTAAAAAGGGACAGTTCCTGCAATAAGAATACAAACTTAAATTGCTAGTAAAAAATCAGATTTTGTCAGCTGCACAGACAATCAGGCAGGGCCAGCTCTACCATTTGGAATTTGGGGATTGTTTAGGGCAGCAAAATTTGGAGGGGTGGCATTTTTTAAACAATACAGACTTAAAGCTGACATGCAAATGTTCAAAAACAATTCAACTGTCTGATTCACATTAACCGGATTAAGTGATGTTTGGTCTTAAATTCTGCCAATCTATACTGGCTACCACTATAACGGGATGTCTTTGAAATAAATAGATAATAATAAATCATCATCAGACTGGCATAAAATAGGATTCATAGATGTGGCAAAATTAATTTAAACATGCATAGTGTCGGATCATAAGAAAAAATGCCTTAGAGCTTAACGTAAATGGAGGAAAGCTAGTAGTCCACAGTGAAATGTTTTAGTCATGTATAGCTGAATATAACAAAGCAGTGCATCTTGACAGGCAGTATGATATTTTTAAAATTTATAATTGTTGGGTTTTCAATATTTAATAGAGATACACAGCATGTTTTTGCAATGAAATCCTTCTATTCTTGAAAAATCACAAATGCAAACATGAGAGCAAGAGGAATAAAAAAATAAAATAAAATAAAAGCCACAATATCATACACAGGTCACAGGTCAGCCAATAACATTCATGTGAAAGCATAATCTAACAATACTGCTGGATCTACGATTTTTATCCTCAACAACTGATTATCTTCTAAACCCCGCTCATGCCTCCTGGAAAATTCTAATGAAACTGTTAAAAGCCTTTGCCATATTTTTAAACCTAAAATAAATGATATTAGAAATAACATAATACATCCTTCAAAATGAATCTTGTTAAATCTCAGCATGCTCTTTTTAGAGAATTCAATTCCTTCATTGAAATAGAGTTTCCTAAAATGTAGTCAAACCAGCAATAGAACTTCAGCTCTTGAACACATTGCTAAAGGCTGATTGAATTCCAACTGTAATCATCTCCTAAATGGGCTTACATTAAATATTTGTGTTCAAACTTGGAAAACATTGAATATAAGAATTATGGCCCATTTCACCCCTCATAATTCTCTGTTGTTCGCCATCATCAATGATATTTGCTCTTTGCAAAATGAAAAAGAGTTCTATAAAGTTAGTCTATCACCAGAAAAATTCTCTGTGCTTGTGAGGTAGGTGGGATAGTTATGTGGCATTATCTGCATTCGTTAGCGAGGGAGTGGTAAATAGAAATCATGGGTAAATGTTTAAGTACAATCATTATACTTTAAGTTCGTTGATTTTTCTTATTCTATTAAGCCTGTCAGCCTGTTTCAGTAACTTAAAGGAAATATGGAGCAATGAGTAAAATTACAGAACAAAAATGTTATCATTATTGTAAACTACTTGTTATTTTGATACTATTAAGAATTTAGATTAAGGATCAATGTGCCTTATTATTAGTTTTAGAGCTATTAGCTATTAAAAGCTTATTCCCGAAGCAGCTTAACTCTTTGAGGGCTGAATATTTTTTCCAAAAAACATAGTTTCTGAAAAGCAATGGTTTCACACAGAAATCAACATAAAACGTCTGTTGCTGCATGCTGTGGCTGCCAGTTTGCCAAGAATGTGCGGCAGGCTTGCTGCCAGGCTGTCTTCACTGGTCGCTGTGCATTTCAATCTGGTTTCTACCTCTTATCATTGTGAAGTGGCAGTCCTCCTGGCGAACATTGCCGTAGGCATATCAACTGCATGAACCTGTTCAGCACCACAATTAGCTGGGGACCAGTCATCTGAAGCTGAAACCTCATGCTCGTTTTCGATCACTTGTATCAAAATCCAAAAAGTCATAGTCCAGTTCAGAGAGAATAGGCAAAACTTCGTCCACAGACTATTTTGCTTTACACATTCACTTTGATCTCTCACCATTATGTCAGTGCCATTTTTGCCGTTGTTTGCGTCTTACTACTCACACGAGCGCAGGAAATCAATCAAACCAATGAAGCTAACTTTCCTTCTAGCAACGAGAGTCCAACTAAAATATAACGGTTGGTTTTGTCACAGTTTACAGTTGATTACCATCGTCAACTCCTCCTTTTGACAAAAATCGACATCAGCCCTGAAAGAGTTAAAAGGTCATCATTTATTTTAGCATAAGGGCTGCTGGCCTGCAAGTCTTTTCACTTGTTTTGTTTTGCACTTCTGTGAGTCAAGTACCTTGTGTTCTCTGAAGGAACTGAGCAAGCAAAGGAGCAGATTTTTGACTTGGGAACATGACTCGTGAGGCTTCAGACTGATAGAAGACTAAATAGAAGATTAAACAATCTCCCATAAGCCTTCAGTTTTTAAGAAAACTAAGCAAGCTCTCATGTTAGTGCATAAACATATAAACATTTTAGATGGCATTATTCATATACAGTATACAGTATCAAGGCTTATCAATACCTTAGGCCAGGGGTCCTCAATCATGGTCCTGGAGGGCCGCAGTGGCTGCAGGATTTGCTTCAACCCAATTGCTTAATAAGAAGCACTTAATTGCTCAAGTAACACTTTTGCTTCACTTTAGTTGTCTTGCTCATTAAGATTTTGAACCCTTATTGCTTATTTTAGTCTTAAACAGCTGTATTCTTGGTTTTTCAATTACTCCTTATTAACAATAACATGAAAATGACAAAAGAAACCAACATTTCTCCATTTAGCGTGTTATTATTTACACCCGTGTGTATTTATCATGCACTATTGGGTTTGATTAAATACTTGGAAGGAAAGTGAAGAGAAAAAAGTGAAGGACTGAGAATTACTCATCCATTTTAGCTTTCAAATCATTTGGATGATATCCTTAGAAAAGGGAAGAAAATCTAATTACCTGACATAGCAGAATTAAAGCACTAACAAACCATGAAATTAATTTATTGGCAAGAATTGCTTTCTAATTAAGTAACCGGGTTAGAACAAAAACCTGCAGCCACTGCGGCCCCCCAGGTCTGTGACTGAGGACCCCTGCTTTAGGCCATCGAGTTAAAGCAAAATGCATTAGTTGGCTAGCTTGAGCTCTATGAATTTAAGAGCTAATTATTAAAGGCTGGGGGTTTTCTCTCTTTTAAGTGGGTGCCTATTAGACCAAGGCCATTTGCTTCCATTCTTAGCAGCTCAGCCCCTGTGCTGGCAAGTCAGAGACAGTGTGTGGCTGCGTGCCACTGTCTAATGATGTAGCTGCCTGTGTTTGCAGGTTTTCACATCAGCATACAAATATATTTTAGACAGCATTTATGTTTATATGTCAATGCTACTTTTTGAATCCTTATGATAATATATCAAGTTACAGCAAAATGTATTAAACTAGCTAGATTTAAGCTTTACAACAGTAACTGTTCAAAGCTTTTATTTTTTCTTTATTCTAAGTAGTCAGTAGTCATGTTTGTCTGCTCAAGGCCATCCTCAGCTTTGCTCTTATCAGTGAAGCTGTACGTTGTGGAGCACTGACTGCCTATGATTTTAGCATTAAGGGATGTTGGCGCAACAAGTAATTATTAAATGAGCAGTCCAATTTTTACATGTGGGTTTCCCTGATTTCAACCTTAATGATGAGAATTGATTAACCAAAAGGCCATCAATCCTTAACAGCCCAGGATTAGTAACATGGGAATGAAGGGATATGTCCTTTGAGCCAAAATTATGAGAAGGTCTGCTAGGATGGAGATTGTTATGTGGAAATCTACAAGGCAATATTATTGTTTTGATAGTTATGGGGAAGTCTACGAGGTAAGGTTATTGATATGATAAAGTTTACAAGGCTGGGTAATTGCTATGAGAAAGGGTATGGAGCAAAGCCATTATCATAAGGAACCATGTGAAGCAGATGATAAGAAACGGTGTGAAGTGGAGATATTTTGAGATAAAAATTGTAATAAATATGAGGCACAGGGCTCACTTCAATGAACTGAGACAGGCTTTATGTGCTTTGAAATGGCTTTCTATGCAATGCTAAATGACACCTTTTGTTGGCTAACTAATAATATTACAATATGCAAGCTTTCGAGGCAACTCAGGCCCCTTCTTCAGGCAAGATGTTATACAGAAACTGGATGGTCAGAGTCTTGGTGGTTTGTTCAGAAAGATCAGTGTACTGAAAAAATGTTGAATATCTGAAAGGGCAATATAATAAAATATCAAGACATAATACATATTAAAATTACAAAAGCTGTGCTTTTATGCAGGAGTTATTTCCATGTAGTGAAAAACCACTGAAAAAAACCACTGAAAATGTCCACAGCAGCAGTTCAGAACTGACAAGCTGTCACTTGTCACCATAATCTCCCTACACTACAACACATCCAGCCCAACTGTACACAGTCTTAGGCCGGAGTTATACTTCACGCGACGCGACGCATGCTGCAGAGGACGCTCCTGCTACGCAAGCGTTGTAGTGTTTATACTTGCGCGCGTACTTTACGTAAATCTGGAGGAATCCACCAGGTGGCAGTGCGAGATATTATCACGGTGAGAACATGTTCGGCTTCTCTGTGTTGTGAATTGCCTAAAACACCTATTAAATTCCAAAAACACCTTACCGCAATATCTCTGAAAAGGATGTTTATTGATTAAATCCATAAATCCAGGGATGTGTCCATTCCAGCAAGCATTGGACACGACTGGGAAACAATCCCTGGACAAGGTCTCCGCTCATCGCAAGGTGAATACAAGCACTCGCATACACTAGCGTCATTTTAGCGGCACCAAATCCCCAAATCTGCGTATCTTTGGAAGGAAACCGGAGCACAGTGTGGAATACAAGCAGGATATACCAGCAACATAACTCCCTTTGAGACAGCAGTGCTATCGCTCCGCGCCGTGTCACCCCCATGTGTGTAATTATTCCCCCCATGTGTGTAATTATTAACAGTATTCATTATTTAAACAAAATTATATGTAAAATGTAACATACACACTTTAATGCATTTAATCATGAAAGTGATATCAAGTACAAATCTAAAGATTCTAAATGTACAGAGAGTTGAAATATCATATATTTAATTTTTCTGTGTGGTGATATATTGCTGCTTGCCGCAGCTGTCAGGTCCAAGAAGCTCGCAGCGATTAAAAACTGGGATGACGTTTACAACCGTCTGCTTTAATGATAAAGTAAACTACGAGGTTAAAGTGGGCAATTTGAGATTAAAGCCGAAATTTCCACTTTAATCACAAAATACACGTTTTCACCGTGTCCTTTATTTTTTTCTCAGTGGCTCAAATACAGCGATATACATTATGTTGCTGTTGTTAAGTTGCAAACAAAATACACGGCACAAAGATGTTATGTGAGACTTTTAAAATGCATCGTGTCATTACAATCGGGAATATGCGACGCTTGAATATAAAATCACCACGAATGCATCTGTATGTCAGCATTTTGCTTCATCACATCGAACCATTCACCAAACAGCAAAGCACGCACATCGATCCCCGTAGGATCTGCATAGAGGCTTTCTGTCACATGTAGATAGTAAACAGAGACTCTGACGTCACATTCCGACTTTTAGCACACTGCGCCCCCCAACTTTTTGCTGGTACTGCAACTCGCGCACGCGTCGCGTTAATTTCTGAGGACCTGCTCAGAGGACGCATGAAATGAACGCTGGGGACGCGTGGCAGCCATGATGCGGGGGCGTACGCGTTCTGAGCGTGAAATATAAATGAGCACTTATGCTTTATATCTTCATTCAAGATGATTTGGGTTACGTAGGAAGTTACACATGCACCACTTTCTAGAACTTATTCTGAAATCAGAACAGTATGCGGGATATTTAAGTTTCCAAAATGTAACTGCTGAAATATCTCAAGAAAGAAATCAACAATATGAAAAAAGGCTTTGCCTTGAAATGACAAAGTTCATTATAAAAGAAGGCTTCAAAAAATGTACCACTTTACTTCAAAGTGAACATAGTTCTGACTAAATATAATGCTCAATACATCAACGATACATCTGTGAAATATTTAAAATATGTTGATCAGCAAACAGACTTGAAAATCAGTATTAGTTCAATGTGACATTTTAGTGTGATCAAAAGAGCAAAATGGAAATCTTTATCTATTAATGCATTTTAAAGAACAAATAAGAGAAAAAAAATTGAAATTCATAGAGACAGACTGCATATTGTGAGTACTTGTATGAATTTTAAAAAGAGCCTTGCAATATTTGTAAGTTGTAGTACTGTGTAGTGAGTGCAGTTTCACACATTGTAGAGCACATGTTATATCTGCTCTTATTTAATTTTTAATGCTTTCTGGTGAGGTTTACTGTGGTAATGAACTTCTTCTTTCGGCTGTTCCCATTAAGGGATCACCACAGCAGATTCTACGTCTCCATCTATCCCCCTGTCTTTTACATCATTTTCTGGCACACCAACTGCCTTTATTGTCTTTCCTCACCACATCCATAAACCTCGTCTTTTGCCTTCCTCTTTTCCTCAACATTAATTTCCCGATGTACCCCTCATCTCTTCTCTGCATGTGCCCAAACTATCTCAATCTAGCCTCTCTCACTTGGTTACCAAACTTTTGTACCTGTGTTGTCCATCAAATATACTAATTTCTAATCCTGTCTACCCTCATTACTCTGAGTGAAAATTGTAGCATCTTGAGCTCCGCCACTTCCAGCTCTGCCTCCTGTATTTTCGTCAGTGCCACCATCTTCAAACCATACAACATAGCTGGTCTCACTACCATTTTATAGACTTTCCCTTTCACCCTTGCACATACTCTTCTGTCACAAATTACTCCTGTCGGTCTTCTCCTCCCAGTCCACCCCACCTGCACTCTCCATTGCTTTGGACTGTTGAACTCAATTATTTAAATTTATCTACCTTTGCCTCCTCTGCTCCTTGAAGTCACATCCTTCCACCACCTTCTCTCTCATTTTATGCACATGTACCCCGTCTTACTCATACTGACATTCCCCTTCTCTCTAAAGCATAGCTAAATGTCTCCAGGTTCGTGTCAACATGATATCTGCTCTCACAACAGATCACAATGTCATCTGTGAACATAATAGCCCACGGAGACTCCTGTCTGACCTCATTACCATTGGAAACAGGAAAGGGCTCCAAGCCAATCCTTGATGTAATCCCGCTCTCACCTTGAACCAGGCTGTCATTCACACTGTCCTCATACATATCCTACACCACCTTCACATATTTTTTTGCTTCTCCTGACTTCCTCTTGACACCCTGTCATACACTTTCTTTAAGTCCACAAAGAAGCAATGGAATACTTGTATTAATAAACCAGGGTACCCTATTCCTAACAAAGTAAACCATTTTCAGAATTAATTGTTTAAAAATAGTTATAAGTTATAATGATATTTTTATGAAGTTTTTATTCAATCTATTGTTTCATTTTCTTTTACGTGTTGGTTTGGAAACCTTAGCATTAATAATATAATCTTTATATATAATACGCTACCGTGGCTGTTCGTTTGTCTGTCCAGGATTTGAAATCACCTGTAGCTTGCAAACTGTTTGGCCTATTGACCTGAAATTTGGTAGACATATACTACGTGACATTTACTATCCGCTTTCCAGGTGATGATTGACCTCCAAGGTTATTCCTCTTTTTATTTTTATTTTATTGTAGAATCAACTCTTGGCAGTGGCCAGCAGGGCGGCCATGCAGTGCATGTGTACGGGCGCTGTTCTCATCCCCACCACCTTCGCCATCACTTCCCCTACCTCTTCATATCTTAAATCATTCTTGAGGCAGATTGAAGACTTAAGTGCCAGCTTAATGGAAAAAATAAAGAAAACGTACAAAGTAATTGCAACACAAACACTGACTTAATCAGTTTTAACGCAAAAAGATGCCAACGAAAGAAGAGAAGAAGCGGGCCACTAGGGTGGAGAAAAGAAGACCTACTCAGGGAGCAGCAAGGTAATCAACCTCTGAGCAAATGAATGCTAAACGTACAAAGAAAGAGGATGAAAACTATGAATGATCAAGTCAAGCACATTCACTGCATGTTATCGTGCAGTGCACCGTTACTGGTTAATAATAATAACACAATAAGACTCTGTGTTAATGTGGACTATGCCATGTGTCTCTGGATCTCTGACTTTCTAAGTAACAGACATCAGACAAAAAATAGGGGTGAATATCAGATAGGGTCTATTCAGGACTCTGTTCGGTCTCCTTTCCTTTTCTCTTTCTACATCAATGACTACACCTCTAGAGACTAATCTGTTAAACTGCTGAACTTTGCTGATATCACTATTCTCTTTGACCAGATCACAAACACAGATAAGATGTATAAGAGACAACATGAGTCGGTTTCCATCCTGGCTGGGAGGGAAGTTTACTAACCTGGCCAGGAGGTCTTTTTAATGGAAGGATGAGGATTGATGGCCATTTTGATCTGGCTGGTTAGTGGTTACCATTCCCGGTCAGAAGGCCGGCAACATCCCTCTGGCATGTTTCCCATTTGGATACATGCAGGGTTCCATGAAAATTGTAGTTTTGGTGGGAAATCCTGTTGGGGTCCTCAGGTACTACTAGGGGAAGCAGTTGGAGGAAGGCTCTCTTGTCACAGGGAAATTCCACCTGACTGGGATCAGAGTATAGAACTGGGGTCCAAAAGAAAGGAAAATGCTCTGCCTCACCCAGGATTTCAGAGTTGCAAGACTAGTAGGACGAAGCTCTCCTGGAAGGACTGGAGAAAGGAGGAATTGTATTGCTAGAGTTATGGAGTGTGTGAAAATAAACAAATACATTGATTTGCACCTGGAACTGTGTTAATCTGCAGTAGGCTGGCGCCCTGCCGGGGATTTGTTCCTGCCTTGTGCCCTGTGTTGGCTGGGATTGGCTCCAGCAGACCCCCATGACCCCGTGTTAGGATATAGCGGGTTCGAAAATGACGGACTGACTGACTGTGTTAATAAAGCCGTGTCAAGGATTTGTGGCTGTGAGATGCCCCCAAGTGTCCACGGGTGCCATACTGGAGGGAGATGGATCGACTGTGTTGTTATTGCACCCTCACCAATCTTAACTTAAACTTCCTGAAAACAATAGAAGTGAGTGTGGATTTTAGGAGAGGCTCCTCACCTCCTTCACTCCTTATTACAAATGATGTCACTGTCAACAGGGTGGAATCGTTTACATTTCTTGACACAACTATTACTTGAAGTGTTTTAATTAAAAATGCTCAGCAGCACATATTTTTTCTCTGTCAGCTTACAAAGTTTAACTTGTCCCAGTCAGAGGTGGTACACTTTTAAAGAGCTGTCATGGAAGGCTTCCTCGCTTTCTCCATAACAGTCTGGAATGACAGTGCATCTGCTCACTCCAAACACAAACTACAGTGTGTTATTCAGACTGCAGAAAGACTGTAGGCCTGCTAAACTTCATTGAGATCCTCCATATATCAAAGGACAGGAAACATGTCGGAAATATAATTAAAACTACACTCACCCAGGCAACATCTCTTTCAGTTATTACCATTGAAGAAACAGTACCAGTCACTAAAGACAAAAATGACTAGACATAGAAACAGTGTTTTTACTTCAGCAATAATTATGGTGTAGTTGCATCTTTTCCAGGGTCTTGAAATTGAGCAGCTACTGACTTGGTAAGGAAGGATCAGCATGAGTCAAACATATGCCAAAGAAATTTCTCAGTCCAAAAACGTTTGTTTTAAAAGGGTTTAGTGAAAATTCAAAGCAAAACAGTTCACACAAAAATAGAGAAAAAAATTGTTGCATACGCAGGAAAAAGGCAAAAAAGAAAAAAAGTTTCTTCTACAAACATAACTTTTTCTTATTAAACTTCAGTTACTTTCTATACTTAAAGGTTGCATTATTTCTCTATGGCACTCATATAAGCTTTACTTAATACATTCAGAACATTCTACACCAGGGGTGTCGAACTCCAGTCCTGGAAGGCCACAGTGGCTGCAGGTTTTCATTCTTACCATCTTCTTCATTAGTGACCCGTTTTTGCTGCTAATTACTTCTTTTAATTAACTTGACTCCGGCCCTTTAGTTGTTTGTTTTTCCTTAATTAGCAGCCAAACAATAACAAGACACAAAATGAGTCGCCACATGAGCAGCTCACCTGTGCCCATCACACAATATCTGAATATAAAGAGAGGTGAAGGTCTTGGTAAGGTTAATCTCTCAGGTCACCAAAACATTTTGACGGGAAAAAACAGAAAATCAACAGTTTTGGAAACGTCTGCTGTGGCAGAATGAGAGCAGCAACAAGCCATGAAATTAAATAATGGGCTTAATTAACAGCAAGAATCAGCTTCTCATTAAGAGATTAGTTGGAGTGAAATTGGTTGGACTTTGAAGCCCCAGTTTAGCTGGTCATCTGTCGGCTAGTTTCATATCTCATTTCTGTTTTGCTGTGATTTAATGAAGAAAAATATCAATTCAGAGGACTGAATCCTTCTAACAGGGCTATTAAAATGATGAGAAAAAAGTGAATTAGCAGTGAAAAATGGTCACTGATTAGGAAAAGGGTGAGAATGAAAACCTGCTGCCACTCCAGGCTTGGAGTTT
Source organism: Polypterus bichir lapradei (assembly GCA_026402145.1). Classification (NCBI taxonomy): domain Eukaryota; kingdom Metazoa; phylum Chordata; class Cladistia; order Polypteriformes; family Polypteridae; genus Polypterus; species Polypterus bichir. The sequence continues at coordinate 23,476 of JANRMT010062794.1, forward strand.
GATACCCGTGTTCTACACTTATAACACAGCACGTTCAATACAGCAGTTTGAAACTGTTTGCCTTTCCTGCCTTACCAGCTGCAAGGTAGATCATAAACTGGGACTAATCTGTAGTCAGAGGGACAAGAGATAATCAGAATATTCAATTTCAGTTTAGCTTGTGGGTGTAGCACCTGATGTTTCAAATAATTTTGAAATAAATTTACAACTTATTTATTGGAATGCTACACTGGTGATTAGGTGATTGAACCTCCAAAGATTGTAATACTACAGCGGAGGTTATAATAGAACCTCACTCGTATACTATGCACTGATATACTGACAAACAGTTTAACATAACTAAGAACATATGTCTATTAATTTAACATAACCTAAATAACTATCAAATTGCTCTAACATATGGTTAAGCAGTCTCTGATTCTTCTGGTTTTTCCTGATTTCTAACTTCTCGATACAACCCAAGTTATGTTTATATTTTATTTCATAAACTTGACATATGACTTTACAATATTGTTTTATATATATATATATATAGTATTTGTGTTTTGTGCAGTATATTTTTTACCACTATTGTATATAATGTTGTGATGGTGTCATGTTCTGTGTATTGTGCTGTTTAACTGTATTTACCTTGTTATGTGTTTGGAAGTAACACCAAGAGAAATTCCTAGAAACTATGTTGCCTGGCATTAAAGCACAAAGTTCAAGTAAACTGTCTGAACAACAACGTCAAACTCTGCAGTAAAATTATTGCTTTGCTGCAGCCCTGTTTCTCTGAGAAAAAATGATAGAGGCCATTTCCTTTTTCCTAAGTGTTATTTGTTACCACCAGGCTGTAAATTTAAATTCCCCAGAGTTAAAAGCAATAGACTTCAGAACTCTATTATCTCCAGACCTTTAAGCACTTTGAATTCTAAGTTGTTGCAGGGGTCTACTGGAATACTGAGTTATATAAGGTGCTGTAAGATTTCAGTATTCATATCTGTGAAAGTCTTATGGGTGTAAATACTGAATTTGACAATGGCTGTCATTTGTTATTTCTTAGCTTATTTCCTTCACAATAAAACATTAGAACAATCTAGCTGAGAATAGGCTGTTTGGCCCAACAAAGCTTGCTAGTCCTATCCATTAAATTATTCTAAAAAAAAAATTATGTCTGGTTTTGAGAGTCCCTAAAGTCTTACAGTCTACTATGCTACTTAGTAGCTTATTCCAAGTCTCTATCGTTCTTTGTGTAAAGAAAAGCTTCCTAATGTTTTTGCGAAATTTTACCCTTAACAATTTTCCAACTGTGTCCCCGTGTTCTTGATTAACTCATTTTAAAATAACTGTCTCAATCTACTGGACTAATTACCTTCACATTTGCAAACACTTCCATCATGTCTCCTCTTAATCTCCTTTGACTTAAACTGAATAGGCTCAGCTCTTTTAATCATTCCTCATAATTCAACCCCTGTAGCCCTGGAATCAGCCGAGTTGCTCTTCTCTGGACCTTTTCTAGTGCTGCTATGTCCTTTTTGTAGCCTGGAGACAAATACTGCACACAGTACCCGAGATGAGGCCTCACCAGTGCATTCTAAAGCTTGAGCATAACATCCTTGGACTTGTACTCCACAGATCGTGCTATACTGTATATCCAAACATTCTGTTAGCCTTCTTTATGGTTTCTGAACACTGTCTGGAAGTTGACAGCATCAAGTCCACTACTACTCCTAAATCCTTCTCATAAGGTGTACTCTGAATTTTCAAACCTAATGTTTTTACTTGCTACATGTAATACTTTACGTTTATTTCTTTTGCCACGAATCTACCCCAGCCGGTATGCAGTCCAAGTCCCTCTGTAATGATTTAATGAATTCCAGATTATCTTCCATTCCACTTATTTTGGTAACATCTGCAGACTTAACCAGCTTGTTATTTATATTCCTATCCAAATCATTTATATATATTAAAAATAGCAGTGGCCCTAGCACTGACCCCTTTGGAACACCTCTCTTAACCATCAGCCAATTCTGATTACGTTCCTCGCATCATCACCCTCTGCTTCCTGTTTTTAAGCCAATTCTGCACCAATCTACAAACATCAGCTCCCGCTTCTTTTAGTTAGATGGTCAGCCTCTCTTGTGGCACCTTATCAAATGCTAAGATAGATAATATCATATGCTCCACTTTGATCATATACTTTTGTTGTTTTCTCATAGAATTCCACCATGTTAATAAAACATGACCTCGCTCTTCTGAACCCATGGTGACAGCAGTAAAACTCCTGTCCTTGCCATGTGTTGCTGAATCTTATCCTTAATAATTCCTTCCTTTTATTTCCCAGTGCACAATGACATCGTAAAAATATGCATTAAAGGTTTATATACTCATATGTACTTGCTAACCTCCTTAATAACTCAAGGGTAAATATTATCTGGTCCTGGTGATTTGTTTGATTTCAGCCTATTTAATTTCAGCAGTACTTCTCCCTCTACAGCTTCTACAACTCAGTACCTCCTTTGTAGTCCCATGTACCGCTGGGAAGTTCAGATAACTGACTATTTAGAACATTCTCTGTTTCACTGTCTATATTTTTTAATTCCCATTTATTATTCCTGATGGACTTCACCTCCTCCTTGGCTGTTCTTTTACGACTAAAATGCTGAAAGAATCTCTTAGGGTTGTCTTTCACCTTATCTGCTATATTCCTCTCCAACTGTCTTTTAGCCAATCTAATATCTTTCTTAATGTTGCCTTCATGTTCTCATACGCCCTACGATTCACATTGGAATTATTAGTCTTATATGCATTATACTGTACAGCTGTTCTTTTTCTTTGCAGCTTCATTTTTAACTCTTTATTAACCCACTGATTTGTTTTTTTAAATTTCCTATTAATTCCCAATTTAAGTATGTACCTGTCCTTCATTACATGTAAAACATTTTTAAACCTGTTCTATTGCTCCTCAATTGTCTCCACACTTTAAATCTTATCCCAGTCATTACTGCATTTGCTCAAAATTTGCCCTACCAAAGTTAAAATAAACTCTTAAAAACACTGAGAATTACATTATATTATGGTCACTTAACCCTAGTGGTTCAATCACCTCTACACCTTTAATTCTATCCTGAATATTACAAAAAACTCTAGACAGGCGCATCCCCTGCACTGTTGCTTTAACATACTATGTTACAAAACAGTCACTGATTACTTCTAAAACTCATACTCTTGTGCTCCACTATTTGCAAGGTTATCCCAGTTAATAATATGATTATTAAAGTCCCCCATGACTATAATATCCATCTGTAAACTTGCCTTTTTAATATTACTAAAAAGATGTGTGTTGAAATTACTGTCTGCATTGGGTGGTCTATAACACACTCCTAAAATAAGGCTTCTTTCCTTAATGCTTTCGAGGCAAAGCCATATGTTCTCACTAAGATGGGGCTCATCGTCCAACTGAAGAGGACTTGCGTTTAAATTCTGTTTGACATAAACAGCACCTCCTTCTCTGTTATACCTGGCCTTCCTAAAATGTGTATCCCTCTGTGTTATATTCATCCCCATCATTATTATTTAGCCAGGTTTCCGTTATTGCTATAATATAATTATGCTCCTCTATATACGACTCCAACTCACTTGTTTTGTTTTTGATACTTCTAGCATTAAGGTAGTCTATTTTTAATGTGTTACTCCTTTTGCATTTGTATTTAAATGTTGGGATAGAATTTACATTACTAGGCATTGTTATTTTTACACTATTGTTTGTTCCTCCATGTACAGTTCTAAACCTGGCCTGTCCTAAACTTCCTGCCAACCTATTCCCTAGTTTAAACAATTCTTGACTAACCTATTCAAACACCTCCCCAACTGATTGGTGCTCCTCTGGTTCAGATGTAACCTGTCTGTTCCAAAAGGAGTCCCATAAAGCTATACCATTCTATCCTGCACCAAGATTTGAGCCATGTGTTAAGCCTTCTAATCTCCTCAATTTTACCTGGAGTGGCACGTGGCACAGGCAGAACTTCAGAGGAGATTACCTTGTCAGTTCTGCTTCTCAGCCTGGCACCTTACTCTTTAAAGTTGGATGGCAAAACTGACAGACTACCCTTATATATATCATTTGTTACAACATGGACAATGACAACTGGATCCACCCCTGCTTTGGCCAAAAGCCTACCCACCCTTTCAGGGAGGTGTCCCACCTGTCCACCTGGAAGACAATACACCGTGTGAGACTCTCTGTGTCCAGAGCAAACCTATGCTTCAATCCCCCTGATGATTCAGTCCCCAGCTATCACTACCTCTCTCTTTCTGGGTATTGGTTTTGAGGTCACCCGCTGTGGCTCCTCATCCCTGCCTACCACCTCAGAATCTTCAGAGACGTCATCCAGCTCTGCAAGGACCTGAAAATTCTAGGATCGATGTGTATGTGTAACAATATCTTATGTTTTCTATTTACCTGCTGCCAACAAATTTCTCTCTGGGATTATAAAAACTCTACCAATATAACCAACAAATTAACTCCAGTTTTACGCTTCTTCTGGGAACCTCCTAGGTAAAATTCCACTGCCAGTAAACAGATGGCACCCATCTGTTGGTTAGTCTCACGATATCCTTTGCACTCAATCACAAATTAGACTGAATTAGATATATCTGAAACACTTCACTACAGGCAAGCACCTTGATCTGACAGGAGGTGTCTCAGAATTCACTTTCAACTGTCCCCTCATCTCCCAGCAGATGGCGACGTTATACAAAAATTAAGCAAAGTAGTAACTCGCCTCAGCAAGTTAAACTATTGTTAAAACATTGATAGCAAATCACATTGCAGATTTATAGAGTCTTTATTGTCAAATGAGTATTGTGAAATTCTCACTTGCATGGGCTAATCCAGTCACCATAATCAATTTTTTTTCCCATTTTACATAATATGCTGAATATAATTTATTATCTAGAAAAATGTTTCTTTCTGAAGTCTGTAAAACTTTCTTTGTGCCTGGTGCTGATTATGTGTTATTGCTTGGGTGTGCCTTTGGACCCTGGAATGTTTCATTATAACTTTGCTTGTGTATGTGTTTGAAGCCTGAACGTTTCAATTCCACTTTATTTCTTAAAGGCTACAGCCCTTTAAGTAACCCATTGGCTGAAATGTTGTGAACTTGCTTATTTTGCTATTTTTGAGTACTTGTTATCATTATTATGAATCACTTTGATTGTTTATGCACAAAATGATTTAGTACTTTACATTGAAGAAAAAACTGGAAATTTATATTCATTTGCATTTCTACTTTTGGTGTTGAGTATTGTTGTTGATGTTGACATTGAGATATTTTTTGACACAGTCATTTGATGGTTGTAATATATGACAATATTGTGATAATGGACATGAATGGTAAATAGCTCAGGCGCCCATGGATAATCAAAAGTGGTGAAGT
>JANRMT010062794.1:59897-93122 GCA_026402145.1 Polypterus bichir lapradei
CGTCCTCTCATTAAACTTGTATCCCGCATTACCCGTGGGCACGAAAAGCACCAGCGGCAGCCTGTATATTAAGTTAATTTAAAGTTTAGGTTTATACCTCGCTTTGTTTCCGAAGTAGCTGTACTGATGAATATGGTAGTATATGTCAGTCGCTCGCTTCTTATTGTTTCGCTGCCTTCTCAATTATATAATGCATGTTTTGTTCAGCGTATTTTGGAGCTCTTCCTGGTTTTCTACATAGTGCGTTGACAGTCAGTTCACGTGATTACGTGGGCGGCGTGATGATGTCACACGAAACTCCGCCCCCACGGCGGTCAAGCTCAACTCCATTACAGTAAATGGAGAAAAATACCTTCCAGTTATGACCATTACGCGTAGAATTTCGAAATGAAACCTGCCCAACTTTTGTAAGGAAGCTGTAAGGAATAAGCCTGCCAAATTTCAGCCTTCTACCTACACGGGAAGTTGGAGAATTAGTGATGAGTCAGTCAGTCAGTCAGTCAGTCAGTCAGTCAGTGAGTGAGTGAGTCAGTGAGGGCTTTGCCTTTTATTAGTATAGATATATATATATATATAGGGGGTTCCCCTTCGCTTGCCAGCCACTTCATGTCTCTGTTGTGAAGTGTTGTAAAGTGGGGGGCTGAACGTACCCCAAGGAAACGCTGTCGCTCCTCCGAAACCCCCTCTTAAACAGTGATATAATGGGAAACAAATACAGTTTTTTTTACCTCCTCTTTGCTCAATCAGCTGCTGCCTTGCCTGATCTGCATCTCACTTTGAACATTTAAAAGCCTGTACAGCAACTGTCTTACGCTGTCTAATGATACCAAACATATATAGGAAGGTTTTAAAATAAGCCAGATTTAAAACATGACCAAAAAAGTAACATAGATAGAGAGATACTTTATTAATCCCAAGGGGAAATTCACAATATACTGTATAGGAAGTTCTCTATAGCCCTTTATTCTGAGAAAACAGTCAACCATTCAAGAAAATTATGCTGACATTAACATCTGATGTGATAAGTGCTGAGGCACCACTGTAGTATTTGTTAAAACTGTTTATTTATTTATTTTTTTAAAAATGTTTAGTTGTTTGTCTGCAGAACACTCATGCTTACATACTGGAGATACCCCTTTATTATTTGCAAATTAGCTTGCTCCATTTACAATACATAAGCTCAGTAATCAGTCATTTATTCAGAGTACTGTGAAAATCAGGAGCCTTCCATCTGCATTTTTTCCCTCATCTTTCTAATTAGGTTGCCATCTCTACATGACTCTCACAATAAGATTCTATATGCCTGCAAAACAATTATTCCTGAGCACTTTGCAAGGCACTGTATGGTACTGAGCATTTTAAATAAAGATAAATTGCAATATTACATGCAGTTCTTTGTATATTTTTATTTACTGACGTTCACTGAGTAAGGTAGCGTACAAGACAGACTGTAGACAAAGGCAAAATGAGTGATATCTAGCATATTATTTGACAAATATTTTTTATGTCTTAATTTGTTAAATTTGTTGTGTTATTTTGCTGCCATTTTATTTGTCTGTTTATTTTAATATCTACCATAGTGATAACTGAATTATATGTCTATATAATGTCTATTAAGCATATGTAAGAGCATAAGAAGCTATGAAATGCTGCTATGTAGGAATGCAATCTGTGAAGGGTGGAGTGTCAGATGTATAGACATGTTAGAAGCATTATTTTAGTTTGTATGAGCTCCAGATATCAGAGAGATGACCAGATAGAACTTTACATTCCAGAAGCTCATCCCCTGGGAAGGAGGCTTGTAAAGGACAAGTAAAGATTTATGACTCTGGAGGAGAAGTAGGTTTTGCACCCTTCTCCCTTCCAAAAATCATGGTGGAGCAGAGACAATAAAGAGAAAAACACAGGAAGTCACCCTCACCCATGGTTTTAGCTAAGTAGGTTTGGGCATGAAATGTGACTATACACAATGACATGCCCTTTGGTTTAAGCTGTGGCTAAACAGGATTGGATCAACAACAACAACAACAACAACAACTTTTATTTATATAACACCTTTCCTATGAGGGAGATGCCCACACTCATTGATCCATAGAGTTGTGATTGGGATGGTATAAGTTGGTCACTGTCTCTCACCTCTGTCCATCTCACCATTTGGCTGTGATTAGAACACCACCCCTCTCTCTTTACATTTCTCCATGATGAAAAAACTCTATCTTGGCAGCTTCATTGATACAGGTATGCAGAACATAAGGCTAAAAGATGCCTGTGGTCTTAAGATGTGCTGCTACTTAGGTTGTAATGGTATTTTTGTCACACTCATTTTATTTTGTGCATATTACCTATAATGCTAAATTAATTGTTTAGCTCCTTCTTCTGCCTGTTATTTCACTCTGTCTAATTGTTTGAGGTTACAGTTAAATAATGGAAGGGGTTGGTAGTGCAAAAACACAGTATCTGATCACAGAGTGGTAAGTGCATGGGAGTTGGGGAATTTTGGTAAAATCTACCTAATAAAGAGTCTTCTTCTTCTTCATTCGGCTATCAACCAGTTAGGGGTTGTCACAGCAGATCATCTTCTTTCATATCTTTCTGTCCTCTGCCTCTTGTTCTGTTACACCCATCACCTGCATGTCCTGTCTCACCACATCCATAAACCTTCGCTTAGGCCTTTCCTCTTTTCCTCTTCCCTGGCAGCTCTATCGTTAGCATCCTTCTCCCTCCATACCCAGCATCTCTCCTCTGCACATGTCCAAACCAATGCAATCTCACCTCTCTGACTTTGTCTCCCAACCATCCAACTTGAGCTGTCCCTCTAATGTACTCATTTCTAATCCTGTCTATCCTCATCACACCCAATGCAAATCTTATCTTTAACTCTGCCACCTTCAGCTCTGTCTCCTGCTTTCTGATCAGTGCCACCGTCTCCAACCCATATAACATACTGTCCTGTAGACTTTACCTTTCACTAATACATTTCTACCTAATAAAGAGTATGAAGGGGAAAATAGGGTCAACATAGGACACCATATGGCAAAAAACAGACAACTATAATCAAGGTCAAAATTATTTCAGTTATTGTTTCTACTTAATCACAATAATCACAATAATGTACACTTACTGGTACAGCAGTCACCTCTTAGAGTTCACATTTTCATGCACCCAGATTCAGAACCAAGTTTTTTATATTCTTTCTGTAGCTACTCCCATATCTCAAATGGACAGATAGAGATTCATCAATGGAGACTTTACCATCAGTTAGTATGTATCTCTTGATGGTTTGCTGCCCTGTTCATTATTAGATCCTGTCACGAGCACAATAGCTTCACCTTCCTGTAAAGGTTTTTTTTTTTTACTGTGGTTTGTTTTTCATTTTGATATTGTCTTAAATCTACATGGCACCCAATTACAATTTGAAGTTCTTTTTGTTAATTTTACCCAATCTCTAAGATTTGCTGACTGGCCCATTTGTTGAGAAACAACAGTTTGCCTCTTAACTGTGTGATTTTTTTTTTAAATTTAGAACTGCTGTTGAGAGATTCAGTGACTAAATCACCAGAGAAAGGTGGGCCGTTTCCATTAAAGTGTTTGCTGCTAAGTGCATTGAGATATCAAATCTGGTTGCACATAATGCATGTTAGCTCTTGCTAAATTACTTCCGCGGCGGTTTTTAAAGAGTGTACAGTAATATTTAGCAACGAGTGCATCTAAACTCCTGATAGTTTAATACATTGCTCTCAAAATGTTTTGAATCAGCACCCATGTTTTCTTGAGAAACTTTTGATATTTATGTCAGGATTGGATAGGAGAGTTTCTGATTTTTAAAATACACATTTTTAAATAAATTTAAACATCAGTAATTCACAGACTTTGAATTATGCACAATCAAATATCCAGAACACTTTTAGTATAATGCAATATTTTCTAAAGTAAAATCAATATGGTGTATATTGCCTTAGCATTACTGATAAAACTCTAAATAATCTAACAGTGAATGATTATGTACCTTTGTTCTTTGAAGAGTGGCTGTCCGGGTTTTCTTTCTCAAAAAGGCTTTCCTCTGACATCGTCCAAAAGTGGAAAAGTTTTCCACTGTTGATCTCTGAGTCAGCACATTTACACTTTGTTCCTTCAGCGTAAGCATTACAAAAGTCTTGTGGTTTACTCTGGAACACCTTGATGGTAATATGAAACCCAGTGGGCATTATTCATGAATACTACACCTACAAGGTTTTTTTGAGATGCGTTCCTAATGTATACTGTGTCCTTATCAGAATCTGTTTAAATGAGATATATTTAATATTTTAAAATATCATTTCCTAAATTTCATATGCTCAAGTAAATTGTGATTTAAAACACTTTGTGATCATGCCTTGTATGTATTATGAAATATTATTAGCTATACCCTGTGTAGATGATGGCCACAAAGGAAAAGCAAAGGTCTAAACAAGTATATAAGTAGGATGGAGACTTATTCATTAGAATTTACTACAATTGTCATAGTAGGGAGTGTTAAGACATATTTGTTGAAACAAATTGCTCCAAGAGCACCATGTTCAGTGACAGTGCCAAGGATCAATTAGCAGTACAATAAAATAAGTCTTCCATGTTAATTGTGGTATAGTCTCCCAGTGAGGATTTATAGCGTCTGCTTCATATAACTAAGAGCGGGCTATCTAGGTAGTATATCAGAAATGTGATAGTGTAATAAGAAGTATGACAAATGAGACCATCCAGTCCATAAAGTTCATTTGTTCAGCTAATAGCTAAGCTGTCCCAATATCTCATCCAGAAACTTCTTAAAGGTTGTCAAGGTTTTTGGTTCAGCTATATGACTTAGTAGTTTGTTCCACATTTCCATATTAGGATTTTAAGGGTGTTGGATTTTCAAGTGTTTGCAGGACTCCGGACGTCTCCAGGATTTCCACAGAGCATTCTTGATGGCAGAAACAATGCGTTTTAGGAATTGACGTGGGGGGTAATCCCTTTGTTACTCCTTAAATTTGCAAATTGAGTCTAGGGTTGGGAGGTGAGTTGCATCAGTGTTCAAATGTTGGGTGTAAGGGAAGCTGGAATAGAGTGCAAAAGAGGGAACAGAGCATAAGTGAAGAGAGTGTTTAATTGAGGTGCTGGTGAGGTGGGCAAGTGTGTGATCTACCACGCTTGTTAGATAAGGTTTAAAATTCATACAGTAGGGTTCCAACCTTGAACTTGATAATGGAATATTCTTTTCTATCCTCCCAACACTTAACTGGATTAAATGAGTTTAAAAATGGATGGATGATGGATGAATAGATGGATTAACCCATTCCAGAGGGCATTATTCACTATTAAGCCTTCTGAAATATGTTAATTGTAGACAAATAAAGTGTGACAAATAAAGAACAGTCAGTCAGTCTGTCATTGTCCAACCCGCTATATCCTAACACAGGGTCACGGGGGTCTGCTGGAGCCAATCCCAGCCAGTACAGAGCAGAAATAAACTCCAGGGCACCAGTCCACCACAGGGCACATGCAAACACACCAAGGACAATTTAGGATTGCCAATGCACCTAACCTGCATGTCTTTGGACTGTGGGAGGAAACCCACGCAGACATGGGGAGAACATGCAAACTCCATGCAGGGAGGACCCGGGAAGTGAACCCAGAGACTCCTTACTGCGAGGCAGCAGCGCTACCACTGCGCCACCATAAAGAACATTTTTCTGTTAAAAAAGTCTTTTTTCACTAATATTTTAAACACTGCAATTTATAAAATTAGACCTTGAAATGCTTACATGTTATTTTCTAACCTTCTTAAAGCAGACCAGGGTCATTGAGGGGTGAAGCCTATACCAACTACCATAGAGCACAAAGCAAGAACAAACCTTGAACAGGATGCCAGTCCATTGCGGTGGAGTATGGAGCTAGTGAAGAGTAACGTAATAGTGGAGAAAAGGCAAGTCCCTGTTCCAACTTTTTTTGCAGGGAAAATGTGTACCTTTTAAAAATAGTCATGTCCAAAACATAGCAGCAATTGTCAAGAAAAATAACAAGGCACATCATTTCTGTGTCAAGTAAAATATATTTCACTTTATTCTTCCCTAAAATAGTTAATAAATATTCAATTCAGCAGAAAACAATTATATTAAGTTCTCATTAAAAAAACTCTCTACTTCCCAGCATCCATCAGTTCAGCTCAAAGGTACAAAAAACAATGTCTAATCAATATATAAGCTGTTCTGAACAATCCACTTCACACACATTGGTCACATAAATAAATACACGGGATGATAAGCTATTGGTGTAAAGCCTGTGAAAAATTAACTGTTTATATGCCAGAGCCTTGCACATTGTGCAACTTAACAATGACTTAAGAATTCCATCCTTAAGTCAGCAGCACTCACCATTGTAGTATCACTTCAACAATGACTACCATAGAGTGGATTTAGAAAATTGAATCTTAAATTTTCTTTGTAACAAATCAAACATCTGTTTGGTGAAATGTGTGCTTGTTTCTGTAAAACTGGTGGTAAATTACAAGACTTTTAGTAGCAGGGGATGTCAAACTTGATGACTGCTGTAGCTGATCTCATCCCTACAGAATGCTAGATTACATGAGTAGAAATCATATGCATGATAAATTACAAAATTCTCTGCCAACTTTTCAGCACAAACCCCAAGGTATTGTAAGCTTGCTGTATTCTGATCATCAGTCAGATGCTATCTTACAGTGCCAGTGCCTAAAATGTCTCTCTAGGTAGAAAGAGTTTAGCTACAAATTCTGAATTTTTTTTACCTTTCTTCTATCCTGTTATGGTATCTGAATCCAGAGGATAACAAAGGAACCTTTGTAATTAAGTTATGAAAAAAATGTCTGCAACAATCCATAATTCATTTTGATATTTTTTCAGAAATTTGTAATAATTTTATGCATAATATAATAACACTTAAGCCAAGTTGAGTAGTGAGCAGTGTCACACATGGGCTTCAGAGGACTCCTCTAAGGGCCGGGGAAAGGTATGCAATAACCCACCGAGACGAGAGGGGGGGGGTTACCGTTGACTTTGTCCTGTTGTTCTTCCCTCACAGCTCCAAGAAGCCACCCAATAAGTGCACTTAACCCCGCCCCTTCTGGAAGTATCACTGTAAAAGAAGCGCCGACTCAGAAAAGAGTCTTTTGCCGGAACACCCGAATGAGCCACATGGCAGAGCACGTGACTCTTAAAAGTCCTTAAAGAAGGAAGAATCCCTGATCGGGAATAGCTCATTGATGCGGTTTTTTCGTTATTTTTTCATTTTTGTTTGTTTCGTCTTGCGATGATTAAAAGGGATTACCTGGTTGGCATCCCAACATTTTGACTTTTTCTAGTCTATCCTTCCACCGCCTGACCACAGCAGCTTTCACTGTTGTCAAAAATACCTGCATTGATAAATTCTGTATTTTTTTTGCAATTACTGGTTACTATTAATCCTGAGAAAATGCCAACTCATTTTTGTTAGGATTAAGAAGTTCAGGTACTAACAAAAAAATTTGTATTTAAAAAACATAGGCTGTTTTTAAAAATGGCTATTTAATTTTGTGTTATGCTTTAAAAATATATGCAGAGAACTGGCACTAACAATAAAGATGTAATAAATGTAAGTTTAAAAACAAGCACCTCTGTTAAAACTGTAGCAAAAGCAAAAGTTGGTAAAATAATATGGCTTTGATAGGGAGGCCCTTACATATTCATGTGGTACACTGGGGGACCTTGGAAGAATAAAGGTTGATAACCACTCCAACAACATCTCAAATCAAAAAAGTAAAACGGTCTATACATTACTTTTTTACTGTATGCTTTTTTGCCCTCCTTTCTTGGTTTGCTTCTCCTGTTGTAAATACAGTGCATATAAAAAGAATTTTATCATTATACAACATTTTAATTCCAGTGGATTTAATTTGTCTTTTTTGACATTGATCAACAGAAGTAGGCTCTTTAATGTCAAATGTCCCTTCCATGTAGTCTTAGTTAATTCCAGATATTAAACATAAAACAATTAATCACATAAGTACTCAACCCCTTTAAGTCAGCATTTACAGTAGTAGATGCACCTTTGGCAGCCATGACAGCTTTGAGTCTGTGTGGACAGATCTCCATTAATTTTAAACACTATAATGTTCCCCCGTATTTGTTTGCAAAAGCTTTTCTGAGTAGTCCAGCCACAAATTCCCAGTTAGATTGACATCTGGACTCAGACTCAGCCACCCCAGGGCATTAACACTGTTGTTTTTATGCCATTCCTGTGTAGCGTTGACTTTATATTTAGTGTGGTTGTCTTGCTGGTAACAAATCTTCTCCCAAACCACAGGTTTCTTGCAGACTACATCAAGTTATCCTATTGGAACTCCCTGTATTTTGCTGCATTTATCTTATCCTCTACCCTCACAAGAATTCTAGGGTCTGTGCTCTTGAAAGTATGTAGTGTTTGGCTTAGACGAAAGGTGGGATTCCGACTGAGGCCTAAAAAGCTTGGTTTTGTTGTCATTACATAATAGAACCTTCTTCCATATGACTTCCATATGAGTCTCCCATGTGTCTTCAGGTAAACTCTGGCTGATATAGCTCAAAGAAGTTCGAATTATTTTCAAATAAGTTGCTTAGAATAACTAAAATAGTCTTATTATTATCATCTCAAAATAAGGGAATATATAGTATTATCCCACAGAAACAGTGACTACTACAAAAATTAACAGTAGTTGCATTATATGGAAACTGAATTACAAAGGAAAATGAAGAGTGACAAGAAGAGACATAAAAGTCCAAAAATATTGACTAAATATGATAAACTAATATAGGCATTTATATTGTAAAAGACAATGTAGAATCATAATCTTAAGTATAACAAAGAAGACAAGTATCATGGAAGTAAATAAGGCACAGTGGGCATTGTTGTGTACATATATTTACATATTAATACAAACAAATCAGGAAAGTAATAAAAAATGGAAATCCAATACTAAACTAAGAAGAAAAAATATGACCAAAACAAAGGGCATCCTAATGCAGGTGCATTTATACTTCAATCAACTAAAAAACACTTCGACTGTAGAAATTAATGACATGACTTCTAAAGCCAATTGGCTGCAGCAGTGTTTATTTATGGGGGTGAATACTTATGCTATTAATTATTCAGTATTTAATATTTGTAATTATTTTAGAATACTTTGCAGAGATCTAAATTCACTTTGACACAATAGAGTCTTTTTCAGTTAATCAGTGTCAAAAAAGCCAAATTAAATCCACTGTGAGTCAATGCTATATACAATAACAAGTACATGAGAAAACTTCCAAGGTGGGGGTGAATACTTTTTACAGGCACTGTATAGCATATTAAATTATATTTTCATAGCAGGAAAAAGTACAAGCTTCTACTTGTGTATAAATAAGAATGCAAAAGTGTCTGATGTATTATATTTGAATACTACAATTTAACTTTAAATGTTGAGTTGTGTAGTCATATTTAGAAAAACTTATCAGTGAATATCCTTATTTTAGATTAAAAGAACTGATGAGAATTGTTGTCCTGAATGGCCTGTTTACTTTAAAATTGTTTTAAATAATTAATATATTTGAGCTAAAGAAGAATGAAGTCTTGAGGTAAGGTCGTTATACTCACTTTAGTGATTAGGTTGGCATTTGAACCCATGTAAGTGCAATTGAAAGGCAGCAGCAGTGCTAATCACTGGGCCATGATACTGTTCTAGAAATACATTAAGCTATATAAAATCAAAGAGCTTATAACCAAAAGACTATACTCAGAACTTTTATTAGTTGCAAAATACACAGGAAATATAGCTCAGCCAGAATTGTATTGATATTGATGATGAATAATCAGGTTTTCATTATCCTCAGCTCATTTGAGCTATACAGTCTATACAAATAAGGCAGCTCAAAATGCCAAAGTAATGCAAAACTAGGTGAAAAATAGACTACATTCAAAGTTTCATTTTTATGAGTGCACTTCTTCCTCAGAGGGACTTCTCACTTCTTTGATAATTTGCTTTCTGTAAAACTAACACCTTATGAAATTACTCACAAGTGAAGTAAACTAATCAGTTTCATTTAACTTTTGTCATTCAGGTTTCATTGAAATCACAGCTTCAGCTCACATCCTTTCCCACATTTTGTAAGTTGCACAAAGACTTTCGAAAAACATCTTAAGACAGCTCCTAATTAACAAACACCTTTGGGAGGTTATTGAAATTTGAAAGGTAGCATAGTGAGATGTGCATGTCACTTTGGATTACCAGCCAAATATACAATAAAAATAATAAAAGTTCAGAAAATTAATGAATGAACTATGTTTCATCTCTTGAATATTGTATGAAATATTTGAAAGCCTTCATAACAGAAATTTCCAGCTACATGTAGTATTAATCAAAACCTGCAGACTAAGACTGAAAAATGTTTTCTTCCTGTATAAAGCACAAAGTGAAACAGAGACTTGAGTGCATTCTTTTCTCCTTACTTTCTACTTTTAAATGAATTTAAAATATCATACCCTTCTTACTAATAATTAAAACAATGATAATACAACTTGGCAAATGTCTAAAAAATTGACATTACAGCATAATTATGTCAAAAAATATACACAGATACTGGTCCTACCACTGTGTAAAGTTCATTTGCTGAGTAACACTCTCTTCTGTCCATTTCTGTACCTAATGGCTTTCACAGTTGCTGGGTGCCACAGTCAGATTTGACAGTAATGAAGTTGTACCGTGACCAGGCTGCAGCATTCTGTGTATCAGGTACAGTATATTACTTAAGTCCCTTCATGATTCCTTTTTCTTTTGTCACAATAGATTTTCTTTGTTTGTATTGAAAATATAAATGTAACCTATAACTTAAAAAAAAGAAAATAGCGGTGAATTCATTATGCTATTTACACAGAAAACAAAGACAATAAGCTCCAGTAGTGCTGCATGGCTACTGTTTGTGTCTCCCATGTCTGCATGAAGAATAACACAACGGTTTTTGAAAACCTCAAAATGGGATGTTTTGACTCTGTTATTTTGATCAGACAAATGATGTCTCAGTTTCATGTAATACTAACTTTATAGAAAAGGTGAACAACAGACTCAGAATAAGAATGCATAGGTGTTATATTTTCATAGTCAAACTTGTGATTAAAATAGAAATGTATCTGATAAAATCCTCATATTGTCAGGCAGTAGTTGTAAAAAAAACATTAAATCTACATTTGCATATAACCTAAGAGAAACTTGTTAGAGACTGAAACAGGAGAGCCTAGTTTGGAGGAAGATGCCCAAGTGTGACAGTAGGAGACAGTGTGGGTGTAGCAAGAAAAAAGGCAAGCAACCCTTTAAAAATAAATACCTGTCAATGAATGGTTTCAGAATACATATAGGTAGGCCTGATGGAAAGGTTGTTCCAAAATGTGTATACCAAAATGATATCAAAAAAGCAGATATGAAGGCGAATAGTAATGTATATTCAAACATGTCCAAAGGCAATACATAACAGGAATGCTCTAGAAACAATAACTAAACACCACCAGCAAGACTAATGATTTCACAAGGTCAAAACAGTAAATTTCAAACAAAAGCACAATTCAAGATCTCCAAATTTATGACTCCTGCCCCTCCATCATGCGACTGCTTCACAACTCCATTCCTAAGATACTCCACAACATGTATCAAAAAGAAAAGTGTCCAAAACAGAGAGCATTGTGATGAGGATTCAAATCAATGGGCTAGTCAAGTCCACTTCAGAAATTGGGTATTAGAATGAAGTCATGTGAAAAGCTCATTTAAGATAGTTGGAGTTCTTGATTGCCCCCTTTTACAAGCATTATTGGAAACTCTGGAAAGCCCACTGAGGACACTTGAAACAAGCTGCCTAGAGGGACATGTGGACATTTTTTGCAATGGCGAAAATCCAACACCCACCCAAGAGGCAATAGTGTGGTGTGGCAATAGATTCTGGAAAACCCTCTCCTAAAGTTACAAAGGGAGACACTGGACAGCCCACCCTAGTGGTGAGACAAAAGGCTGTGAAAAAAAACCCTCCCCTAAGACACAGACAGCAACCATGGGAATGCCCCCTCCCTCTTTTCAGCCTGGAGCTTTGGTATGCTCTTCCCTGAAAGCAAGCCCAGGATCTTGAATATACCCTCCCCTAAAGATAAACCGGATCACTGGGACTCTAATGAAGACGTGGGCAATAACTAGATATTGGCTCCTCTTGGGATAATCTGCGGAGAGTATGGCACTACTTCTATGTCCCCAACTGTTGAGGCTCCTTGGACCTATGGTGTGCCACTGAGTCGGTCCTCCTAAAATATCCAAGATGCCCCAATTTATATCAATCAACACCTCCTTCACTTGACTGCTGCACAACAGTACAAGAAACATTAATCGAAGGAATGTAGAAGAGAAAAATTTTTATATTAGCATCAAATAGCAAATTAACATAAAGAGCCATAAAAAGTAATTAAAAGCTTCTAAACATTAGATTAAGCATAAATTAGAATGTAAAGTAAATAAGATAAGTCAAGTAAATAGTTAACTAAAAAATCAGTCATATTGCATTATTTTTTAAGATTAAAGCAGAATTGCTAGCATGGGAAAGCAACAGAACAAAAACAAAAATGACATGCAGAAACAAGCTGAGAACAGGATAAGGAGAGGAGAACACCTGTGTTCAAGGCTGGGAAGCTAAGGAAGGATACCACAGAGAGAAAATGGCTCTGGTAGGCACGTAAGAAACCAGCTGGACTGGTGAATCAACAAAAAGGTAACAAAAGGCTTTTGCTGTAAGCAAGGTCACAATGATGTAATGCATGAAGGAAACATTAGTAAATTCAGGCATTAGCAATAAATATAGAAGAATGTATTAGAAATTAACTTTAGCGTAGAAATTAAGGCAAGTCAGGACTGCCACGCAATGATTAAAAAAAGCACATACCATATTTCTTTTTAGTTAAAAGCTTAGCTTTGAGCATAAGACAAACCAGCTTAAAAGTTCGAGAAAGAGGAAGTGATGAGAGGAAAGCCCATATAAGGAAGATGAATGTCTGTACCGGCCTTGGCCAGTGAAAGAAATAAGCAAAAACAGAAACTAGAAATGAACAATAGACAGTGAAATACCAGGGGCCCAGCTGCAGGGAGATGAGAAATTGGCCGGACAGGAGTAGAAGGGAGTCAGAGGAGAACAGCAAATGAACTAATTGAACGAGGTCGGAAAGATAAGAAATTGTTATATAAACTTTGAGTTTTGAACGGTACGGGACTCAGTTCAGTTTGCCGTATTGGGTTGAGTCTGTGTTGTTATTTGTGTTGTTTTATTGCAATAAAGCTTTAAAACTCTGTTTGCCTATCTCGAGTCCTAATAGCCTTCATTTTTAGGTAAAAAGCCTTCTGGTGACGAATTTTTCGCCACGACAGGAATTGGGGAAAATGAACCACAGGAGGAATAGTTGAGGATGGAGCATCAGCTACTTCCATTAACTATTACCAGTACCCAAATCATTATCAAAATGTCATCAGTCATACCCAAATCTTATACACCAACAAACATGACATATCTGTCACAGTGTTAAGGTGGGTCCATAATAGAAACAGGCATCTCATATGATACAAATTAGGCATAACATGGCATAAGTATTATTTAGTGAAACTGGACTGAATCACAGTCAGAATCAACAAGCTTGAATCTTAACCCAGTGAAGATGAAAATCAGCATGCTAACTAAAAGGCCAAAACAATTAACACTCCAAAAAATCAAAAACTCTGAATTAACATTTTGCAACAACAATTAATTTCAAAGTTCTGGTGGTAAGTTT
Source organism: Polypterus bichir lapradei (assembly GCA_026402145.1). Taxonomy (NCBI): domain Eukaryota; kingdom Metazoa; phylum Chordata; class Cladistia; order Polypteriformes; family Polypteridae; genus Polypterus; species Polypterus bichir. The sequence goes on from JANRMT010062794.1 coordinate 73,728, forward strand.
CAAGTGCAGCCTGCATTCTTAAATAAGATGGATAAGATTGTTAAATAAGATTTGCCTGTTATGTACATATTTTTACCACTTAACAGAATTAATATTTCATCTATAAATATTTTACTTAGAACATGCATACAATCCCTTTTAGATGGAAAGTCTTTCTAAAAATTATTAGTCATCTGACACACATAACTAAAAAATCCCAAACACACCAAGCCTACAAGACACTGACATCAATCCTCCCATTAATATCTGACACCTTAACCAAGTTACCAGTGCACAAACACTCAAAACAACAAATAATCCTTTTTAAGAGGATTTGTCTACTTTGTAATTTACAATTACCAACAGAACACCTGTCATAATAAACCCTGGCCAAGATTCCAAATCAACATGTATATCTTCATGTACAGTAAAAGCAAATTTGGAGACATTCTCAACACACAATATAGTAATACATTTAATAGCAATTACTATGGCAAGCCAAATTAACATTTAGAGATATCTCAAAATGAATTTTGGATATCTTAAAATGTAATTTACTTTTTATGATATCGGAAACTCGCTTTGAGATATCTTAAAATAATTTCCTTTACATTTTAAGATATCTGCAATACATTTTGAGATATCTCAAATGCATTTCCAGATATCTTAAAATTCATTTTGAGATATCTCTAAATGTTAATTTGGCTTGCCATAAATTACTGTATTTCCCTATTTAATGTAGAAGTTTTTAATTTCATTTGCTAATGTTTCTAAACCTGTGTGTGATCTCTGGGAATGTGTTCATTTTTGAATTGCAGCTCATACTTGAACCTGTTTACATATATTCCTTCTCAGTTGCCATGGGATTGGTATTAAAACAAACAAAACATGGTACAAATAGAAATAGATATATAATTTTCTTTAAAATGTAGATTTCACTCCTAATAAACATTGCAGTAAACATACAGCCCAAAGAGAAGCCATGGTACAATACAGATGTCTTAGAAGTCTTCAGTGAAGTCTTTGACAAATGTTTGCCCATCTTCAGGAAAGCCTGGAGTCATTTCTCTTAACATAGATTTGTCATGATGAGATCCATCTGACATCCATCTTTGAAGCTTGGCTTTTGGCTCTTTGAATTTGTGATAGGCTTTTATAACCACACTTTCCACTGACCAGTACTAGGTAAGGATTAGTACTAATGTAGCACATTAAGTGAACTATTTTTGCAGGTTCTACTGACCAATGTACATTATCCTCCTTCAGACCATTCTGCCTTCTTCGGTCAAATTTGAACAGTGCCCCTGTTTCAGTCCCTGACCTTCATTTACAGTCCTTAGTTTGTCACAGCTACCTGTAAAATATTTTCTGCTTTCTTTAGTTAAAAAATTTATGTATGTACTGTACTGTATGTATGCTAAACATAAGTATTTTTTACAAACCAGCAGTTCAAAATTACAGTTTTGCATATTTATTTTTCTACTCTGGTTATATTCATTCTATTAGTGCTTGTGAATAAACAGGTAAACTGTAAAGGCTGTACTGTACTGTAATGTACTGTACTTAATAACTTAATATTTTCTGATTACTTGTAATATTACATTTCTGACATTCAATTTTCTAAAATAATTTATGTTTTATGTCTCTCTTTCAATTTTTCATTCTTTCAAGCATTTCTTAATATTTAGCTGCACACTTATACATTATACATTATATTATTTTCAATGTGGCTATTTGTGAGTGGGGATTTCTACACTCCCAACCCTTACTACTGCCTTGCAGACCCTTCTCATTAAAAGTTGTCTGCAGCCATGCATGGGAGAGGCTTAATAAGATAAGGTGGGTACGATGGTGACCGGAGCTGAAGAGAGCAAATGGTGATCCAAATTCTCCTTTTAGCACTTTCTTGCAGTGTGTCCACTAAATAATTTTACCTATCACAGTCAAATGAAAAATCTAGAGGCCTTTGTAAACTTATATGTTTACCTTCATTTGTGAAACAGGACCATCATGGATGATATATTTAAACACCATTACACCCAATTTTATTAAATATAAAAGCCGCCAGCGGTTTTGAATCGTATCAACTTGGCAGTTTTCACCTATGCAAACCTCTTCTACTAAACTAACTCAGATTGCTTCACAGTAGTCTCAGTGAGAAAGAAAAAAGACACAAACAGAAAAGAACAACATTGTAAAGCTGCATTGTCCTATAAGATATAAAGAAACAAAAAATAAAGGACAATGAATAACCACTTTTCTCTTCGGAAAAATCAGAAGGAAAAAAGACTATGCACAGTCACCGTTTCCTGCATTCTCTTTAAAATGCACGGTCACCTTATTTTTCTTTCATTTCATTTTGATTATTTATTACATTTTTTCACTTTCTTACTAGACAGTCCAACTGTCACATTTTTCATTTCTTTTTTTATTATTGTTATCTTATCTGGAAATTGAACTTCCAAAATATGCATCAGGTTTTGGACTGAGAACTACTTTGAGCAAATGCAGAAGAAGTACAGTGTAACATAAACAATGTACTCACCAAACCAGCTCTGTTCACAGATGCTGCCCAATACATGGAAGTGTGCCAACTTTGTACTTCAGTTCAGAAACTATGGAAACAAAAACATCCCCTGGTCAACTATGCCAGCAACCAAACAGGGAGAATCCCTCACCCAGCTGTTTTAAGTTAAGTTGTCTGAATGGTTCTGTGCACCACAACACTCTAGTAAACAGAGAGTGAATGTGGGAGCACTTCCCAGCCAGTGCACCAATAAATCTGTTGTGGATTCCTTTTAAAAATTGTTCTGAAGTGACTCTGCACAAGTTTTGGCATATATACTGTATCTCACTCTGTCATTATATATATATATATATATATATATATATATATATATATATACAGTATATATATATATATACATACAGTATATATATATATGTATATATACACATATTCACACGTATCTATATTTATGAAATCCAACATCTGTCTCTCTGTCTGTATTTCATGAAAGAACTACTTAACGGATTTAGATCAGGTTTTTTTCTATAATTTGCTTGAACATTCCGGTTAATTTTGCAACTTCTCTCATTGTGTTAAGTATTATAGTTCGGTTGCAGCACCAATTTATTTGTGCAAATCTGAGAGGGAGGCTATGGGCCGAGGGGAGAAGGAAATGAGACCTCAGGAGTAGGGAGCCTGGTGTGAGCCATCTTTTCTCATGAGCAAGCCTCCGTTTGAGTTGTTCTACCTCTTGCCACATGTTGTAGGATACCTTGCCTCTGCTTAGCTAGTGATACCTGTTTGTTCAGCAGATAGTATCATCAAGAGATTGTTGAAGAGTAACGTTTGACGTTTTTGAGAGAGAGATCACAGCTACATGTGTTTTAGAAGGTACCTGCTCATTAGCAGAGATATCACAACCACATGCTCTTCTCCCCATGTGGGGGATGATGACATATCAGATCAGATCAGATCAACACAATCAGATACAGTGATACAACATTTTTTACGTTGGAGAGTACCTACTTTCCACTTGGCCAGAGATACCTTGCCAACTTTATATATTTTTGGCAAAGAGATCACAACTACCTTCTTGCCTATGATAGCAAAACCAAAAATATCGTATATCAAGAGGCCCTCAGATACAAAAACTATCAATATAAATTCTTCTCAATGCAAATTATTACATTTTTTAAAATTGATTTGTTTCATTACTACGCAGGCAGAACCACGGGGAAAGCTAGTAATATTTATGTTTTCACGCATGTGTGCATGAAAGGCAGCTAAAGGGCTCTAATAAGAGTAATTCCACGCCAGATCAGGGGGTGGCAGAGTGCGACAGTTCTTTATTTGGTTTCACTAGGGACTAATTATGGGAAATCTTGCTTGGCCCTGATGACGTCACTTCTGGTCCCGGCCCCAACAACATCTCTTCCTCTGCCTTCCTTTAAAACCGCCATCTTTATCTCATCCAAGGCAATTCTGTTCTGGACTCGAACCAGTACTATTGTCCAATCAATTTTCAAATTTGCAGCCGAGCTTCAAGTATATGGGTGGCTGCCTCAAGCCTTTTTCTGACTCTTGTCTATTCATTTCACAATATACACAGTATATATAAATTGTCAAGCACGAGCAATTAGGAGACATCTTCAGGGCACTGAGAAGTTAAGCAATGCCACCCTAAGCAAGAGGAGGTGCTGTTGGTAACATCCTCTTCTTTTTCACTCGCAGTTCAGAGGTTTGGTGGCTGAATGTCGAACATTTTCATATCTGCTTATATTAATGAAGCCCCACCCCTTAGCAGTATGAAAACCAAGAAGCCAAAGGAAGGGGGTGTTCATTCAGGACCTGTGACTGAGGATGACAAATTTTCAATTTCTTAGGGACACAATACCATATTTTGCACCCTTATATCCCTACTCTTTTGCCTTTTTCAACAATTACATCACTAAATGGAGCTACCAAGTTGCTAGCTACCTCCACTCTTTATTTTGAATTTTTTATTCAATTGATCTATTAGAGAGAGTCACGTGAACTCTATATTGAACTGATTCCTCTCTCACTAATGAAGGCATTCCTTTATAGTCTCTACATAAGAAAAGCAGAAAATTATCCTATAGAGATTTTGAGCAGATGGAAAGATAAGAAGATCACATGTTCATGCCTGGGCCAGACTTCAGGAGAAGCAGATTGAGATCCTTTGTTCTTATAAATGCAGTATTAATATGTATTAAATAATATAAGAATATACAGAAAAATACAGAAAAATAATTTTATTTACAGCATTTACTAAATGCTGACTTAAAGGGGGTGAATAGTTTTACGATCAATCATTTTGTGTTATATATTTGTAAATAACTTAAATCACTTTGCAAAATTTTGATTTTGCCTCTTTCTATTAATCACTGTCACAAAAGCCAAATTAATAAATATATACACAAACACAGAGTGTATATTTTTTACCATTCTTAATGGTAGGATTTCAAGTTTTTTCATTAACAATTACAGTTTGTTTAATTATATTGAAATTGAAATCTGATGAAGAAAGTAAAATGTTTTAGTCCTCATTTAAATTTCAAGAAGTTAGCAATCTTACCTGCATCTTTTTTCCTATATGCTACCCACATAGTTAAAGACCTTTCTGAGGAAATTTCCCCTGAATGGTAACTTTTACCTGAAAGAGGTTACAAGAAATTGAAACAGCTGTTGATAATTTTCTCAAAACAGCTTGTATGAGACTTTCTCACGGTTGTACATCACATCCTTGAAACTTAGCACCAATATTCAAGTGCCATTTTCCTTGCTAAATCACAAAATAAATTTGTTTCAGCATTAATTTTGTACTATTAAAACTGCTGTGAGGAAAAGAAACCAAATGGCTACATAGCCTGATGATGCACACTGCGTTCGGTGAAGTATACTCAATGCACTGGCTACAGACTACAATGTATGAAGGTGTGCAGAGAATGAGCGCTGTGGAAGAAAGGGTGCTGAGGAGAGTGTGCATTTGTACAGTATATCAACTAAGTACATAGAGGTAGCAGACAGCAAAGAGAACATTTCAAGACTAGGTGGTTTGAGCAACTTGCGTGAAGCAAACTGGAGGTTGATGTAGCTGTATGTTCATTTCAGTGACGGCTGAATCCATTGACTGTCCAATTACACTGAAGTGAGATCTCCCTTTCACATTTCTTCAGACTTATAAAGTCTTTGCTTGAAAAGGAGATGATCTTGAAATCCAAGATACTTCAGAATGGGACAGGGGCTCTGTATCCAGCAGGGGGCGCTAGCTACCTTGTTGGAATAAGTTCTTTTGTAATTGTGGCATGTTACATAACCCAAAACTATATAGATATAATATAAAAAGGTGATAGCCCTCCCTTAGTGATACAGCAGTAAGAAATCTCATAGGAGAAATAACTTAGCTTTCTTTAATGCCGGCTTACGCGGCATAACAGACGAAGGAAGCCATAACAAGAACCGGATGTTTAGCATCTACCTTTTTCGTTGCTGCGTTGGAAGGATTTTCAGGATCGGATGACGTTATCTCCCATCCGTCTGTTGGCTTCAAAGGTGTGCCGGGCAATGTTCCAAGGCTTTATACGCTTTTTTCATGTACAGGCCCCCACTTAGGTGAATAATACAACTCCAAAAAAGGCAAAGAGAATACAATTTCATGCTGACTCTGACAGACGAAAAATAGTGCACGTTTCCCCAGCTGCCTTTATCTGCCTTGTCTTATGCGTTGTTCTAAATAATGAGCCCCTGTGCTAAATCTGTGTCCACTTTGCATGTGAGTAGCAAGAAAAGTAGATTTATAAAATATTTTTGTACAGAGGACAGTGACATATTAAATTTATGTTACAGACTCCCTTAAACATTTGAAGGAAAGTGGGTTTGTCTTTGGGAATAAATTAGACTGTGACTCTTTTGCAGAAATCCTTTGCAAGGAGATATGAACACATTTACTTAATAAACTTTGAAATCTACTGTAATAGGCTACTACTTAATATAAGGTTAGAGTGCTGGTTGGAGACATGTTGCTGTTTTATGTGTTTCAGGCAACTGTAAACCAAGACGAACCAGAACAAGGTGCTGAGGCAGGTTGGCAATGTCTGCCAAACTGTATTACAGATCCAAAATACACCAGCTAACAGTAACATTTAACTTTTTCCTGTTTGTAACTATTGTGAATTGAAAGGTTTGGGGCGTCTTGTTGCTTATCAATTTACTATGGCAAACAGGTTTTTCAGTGAATACAAAAATGTTATATGTAGTATTAATATTGCCATATAAAATGAAGCTATATTAAAATGTTATTAAAAATTGACTGGTGTTTAATGAGCATAAGTGCACATTTAAAACTCACTATAAAATACTTGCTCTTAAAACTTATTAGTTGGGTGAAAATGCTTATTTGACTTTTTCTGTCCACTCATTACGGTATACCAAATTAAAAATATTAACATGAAAATTACAGTAATTCAACAAATATGTCACAAAGACATGGCAAAGAACTTTTATGCTTATAGGGTAAGGTTGGTTTTCCATATGGCTTCAGGAATGATTTATAATTTTTATAATGCAAAGTGTTTGGTGGTGATATTTTTTGTAGAAAGGACTACCTTAAGATGCGTGCTTGTTAAGGAGTGGTCTTTTTTTAAAGATTAATGTATATTGTAAGTATATTTAAATGGGTAAAATTCAATTTTGAAACTTTTTGGACGGTTTGTGATCTAATGTATACTCTTTTAACATCGTAATACAAATATATCCAAAGATTAATTGTACCTTGAAAATGCTTAGAATTATATTCTTTGCAAAACAATGATGATTTGAAAATCAAATTAATTTTCAACTTTCTTTTCCTAGTTTAAAAGAAACTAGTCACAAAACCATAGGAATAACAGAAAATTGGCTGATGCAAAAGGGAATGTCAGCAGTTGCATCCTTAAATAGTTTCCATTTACTTCCTTAAAAAATAAAATATACAGTATGTATCTGAATAACACAGGGTGCAGAGTTTATATTTTAGTCCTTTGCAGTTTAAATACATTGAAGAATGTCAAGGTCTTTCACAACATGAAAATGAGCATTTTGGTTTACTTTAAATCAAGTGTGCTTCTGTACATTAATGTGGCCCTGCAGTAGACTTCCTGACTTAGGGTGTACCGACACTGACAATTCGTTCTTTGCCCGAGCATGTTTGTCTGCATTTAACCCTACAAAGTCCAGTTCATTTGACTAGTGTGATTGCTCTGTGCCTGGCAAACTTTTAACATGCCTTGGCTCACTTAAAAGAGGTGTGCCCGGGCATGGCTCAGTAGGATTCAGGATTCTCATTTCATTCGATGCCATTTAAGTTAAAACAGGTGTTTATTCTCACCTTACACATGAACATGAGTTGTAGTTGGCAAGAAAAGCTGCAAATTCCTCCCTTAACATCATTTGTCTCCATAGAAATCTCATATGTGCAGCATAATTAACGGCAAAACGCTGTTCTGCACACTCAATAAATCTATAAGAGGGTACAGTGTTATTCTGCCCTACACAACTGCAAAACAACCACAAAATAAGGAAAATTATTTTGACATGCATGTTCTCACTTGGGCGGCAAGGTGGCTCAGTGGGTAGCACTGCTGGCTCACAGTTAGGAGACCTGCGTTTGCTTCCCGGGTCCTCCCTACATGGAGTTTGCATGTTCTCCCCGTGTCCACATGGGTTTCCTCCCACAGTCCAAAGACATGCAGGTTAGGTGCATTGCTGATCCTAAAATTGTCCCTGGTGTGTGTGTGCACGCCATGTGGTGGGCTGGCGCCCTGCCCGGGGTTTGTTTCCTGCCTTGCACCCTGTGTTGGCTGGGACTGGCTCCAGCAGACCCCTGTGACCCTGTAGTTAGGATATAGCAGGTTGGATAATGGATGGATGTGTTCAGCTCTTGTTTTGGCTTTACACGAACTCCCATGGAAAGCTTGCCTGGGCCCAGAATGTTAAGCACAGTGTAAGTGCAGCGGGTGAGTAGGGAGCGGGGGGGACAATCACGCTCGGGCACGGTATGGAACAAACATGCCTAGTGTGAGTACACCCTTAATGTCTTATGTCTAGTGGTGCCAAAATAGTCTACTGCTTCTATAACCTTGAAAAGAATAGAAAAAACAAAGATTACAAAAATGAAGCAATAAAATGATGTCATGATTTTCATTCTTTTTGCTTTGTTTTGTTTTTTCTTAACACCAGTTTGGATTTCTGACAATCTGCTGCTATTTTGTTAGCTATGTATATGATTGTGTAATATTGTTTTGTAGTTGCTATGGCCTTTACCAGTAACCTGGGTTAATGTACTGCATTGCATCAGCAAGTACCATCTGTCTCTAATTGTACTTCTTTTGAATTTTGTCTTTTTAGCTTTGATTTTGGCCATCGCTTTGACTAGGTATTTTTGATCAGTACATTTTCTGGTACAACATTTATTATTTTTTGACCTTTCTTTTGTTTTTGCTCTTAACCTCTCAACCCATTTTTAATCATCCATTTCCATCCTTGGGTACAGTAGTTGCAACAAGTGTGCCATCACATTGAGTTAACTTACTGCTGACATTTATTTAATGGTTCATAGAGCAAAGACAGCAATTTCATTAGAGTGACTTCAATGTCCTGGCTATGACGATAAACTGTATCCAGCCTTGCAAGCGGTCCTGCAAATTGAGAGACAATTTTGTATGAGGAACTTACAGACTTGGGTGTGACCGCTGATCCTAATATGATGTGGGTGATCTTCTGTGACAAGTCCCTAAAGGTTGCTGAGGGTTGTGTTGGTGTTACCAGTGTTGCCAGAAGGAGGTATTTCACCTCGCAGGGCACCCTGGATATTATCAAGAAGAGTTGCAGCGCATGGCTTGATGGCAACTCCTGTCTGTACCGGGAACTGAGAAGGACGGCTGCTAGGGCTCTGAAGGCAGATAAGGAGATGTTTGTTAGAGTAATATGTGAACAAGTGACACACAATCTATGGTCATAGTGACCCATGTCCTGCTTACAAAGGAATAAAAGCATTATGCACATCAGAATCTGTTCCTTGGAGATTCGCAGTCAGGGCGGCTGATGGAACGGTCCTTAAGGATAACACTGCAGTTGTGATCAGCTGGGCTGGCTACTTTGAGCAGGATGCTGGATATGTCTGGGTCAATGGTTTTTGAGGCTGATCCTCCAATTAGCTCTGAAACACCCAATCTCAATGAGATTGCAGAGGTGGTGAACCACCTAGGTTAGGGAAGACTGCAGGGATCTGTGGTATTCAGGATGAACTTCTCCTGAATGGTAGTAAGGCTGTCCTCCTGGCATTGCAAGCAATCTTTGCTTCCATCTGGGAGACAGGTGTCATCCCGACCGACTGGAAAATGGGACTTGCCATCCCTATTTGGAAAGGGAAGGGTGATCACCTGGATTGTGGCAACTACAGGGACATTTGATGATGAAGAGAGATTCACTTATCTTGATGTTGCTGACGATGCTGTGATCTTCACAGAGTCAATAGAGGCTCTGATTGGGGTTCTCAAGAGACTGAACATGGAGTCTGAGTGTCTGGGCTTGTGAGTGTCCTGGATAAAAACCAAGATCCAGGCCTTTAATGACCTCTTGGACACAGCCATCAGCAGTGTGTCTGTCTGTCTGTGAATAGAGTGTCAACCTTGTCGAGAGGTTTACTTACCTTGGCAGTGACATTCATGTCTCTGGTCACTCTTCCTTCATGAGGTCACGAGCTAGACTGCCTTATTTTTTATTACTGTTAAAGTGCTTTTAGACCACTTGCTCACTGTTGTAAAGATGATACCATTACATTTGATCATAGTATTATTTTCTCATATTTATATATTCAGTATAAATAGTAAATTCAATACTAAATGTCAATACAGCAATGACACATATTGCAAAGGATTCATTCACAATATATATTATCAAATATATATCTTTAACACAACACTAGCAAACTAGCAGAAAATTAACATTTGGCCATACACATAATATCAAAAGTAGCATGTATGGTATGTTTTAAGCCTCTACCTCACTAATGCTTAAGTAAATATGGTTATATTGTGGTTGAAGCTGCAATGTTTTAATATTGCATAGTAAATATTTTATGACAGAAAGTTGAATAGTTCACTGCAAATTGACCTGTTTCAAGTGAGGGTGTGTGTTTTTAAGATTGTCCTGTGATGGACTGGCACGATGCCCAGAATTGTTTTTGCCTTGTGCCCAGTGTGGCGGACGGCTGGGACCCATGCCCTGCCAGGATGCCCCTTTGATACTGGATCTGGTGGAGCAGCCATGGGATGCACATTACATCCCCCGGAACACTTGGTGGCAGCCCCCCTGGGTTGCATCGTGGCCACAATGGTGGAACACTGGAGCTCATCCCTGTTGGGCTCCATGGCCACTGCCAGGAGGAGCGGCATGGCTTAACAAGCCCATGTGGGCTGGACTGCAGCCAAACCCGGAAGTGCAGCCTGAAGTAGGTCAACGAGCACCTGGAGCACTTCCAGGGGTGATATAAAAAGAGCCTGCAGCCACTACTCTAGGAGCCAGAGTCGGGAGGAAGACGACGAAGCTGTCTGGGAGGGGTATCAGAGGAAGAAGACTGTGGTTTGGGGTGATTTACTTTGTGTGCTGTTTAGGGACTGTGTTGGGCCTGCGGGACATGGGAGAGATGTGCCCCCCAGCTGAAGAAAAATAAAAGTCCTTTTTGTTTATTTTACACGTGCCTCCGTTGCCAGTCTGTGTTGGGTTGACGCCTATATAGCGCCTTTGCCACACTAGATAAGCTCCAGCTTGAGATCCCAGCAATGGTAAAGGGTTTGGAAATGAATGAGTAAATGTACATTTCACACAATGTTTTAATGTTTCTGAAAAAGTAACTTAATTGAATAATAGATTCATTCGGCAGTTTTGTAAAACTGAAATATATGGTACTAGCAAAGATGATGATAAAATTTTAATTGAAGCCTTAAAAATCTATCAAACTTAAACTTTTTTGCTTCATTCTTATAAAGTTCATTCATTCTAACTGTATACACAGAACAATTCATAGTAATTATTTAGCAGAATAGACAAGTTTTACACTTTTACTATAATGTTTTTTATGTTGATATGTATATTGTATATTAATAATGCATCTTGGTCTAAGTTGTAATTGCAGTGAAAGCAAGTGAAAAACAGCTGATACCACACACCACTTACTGGGGTCAAGAAACTGCTATGAAGTTGGCACTTTTTGATCTTTATGTTTCTATGGGGTGCAACTATCTGCCTTGGTAGTTAGTCACAAATCCCTTATCAGAATCAATATGAAGTTATGTGCAAAGTACACTCTTCATAAAAAGTTAACATATCTATGGACCTTTGAAGAAAACCTGAGAATGTTGCACAAAGAGAATATGCTGCACCCTCAAGTTATGCATAAAATATGGAAATAAGCAAACGCAGGTTTTCAGTGGGCACAAGATCTAAAGAGGTACAGGTTACCAACAATGCATTTGAGACAGTGAACAGATGAAATCTATTCTTTATATTATTCTTTAATCAACTGCCCCTTCCCAGCATGACTGCGCCTTTTATTCAAGTTCTGCTTTCTCTGATCACCCCACATTATTTTCTTTAGATTCCCTTAGCTGTTACTACAGTTTGCATTTTCAACCTCGTACTTCAACCTTTACAGGTCTCCTGTTCATGATAGCCATCAAGAGCAGCATCAGCACATAGCATCTGCTCTGCATCTTGACCTATCAAACACCCACACAGAGACCTATACTGGTGTTTCATTTATTTTCAATCAACCACACAAACCTTACTTTTAGATCTCTTTCCTCAAAACAAAATGATCTTCCAGTAATTTAGACCTCGCTTTTTGACACAATTGCTTACCACACTCACATACTTACTTGTTGACCATCTTTTTTTTTTTTAACGGTCTGTAAATTTTAACTAAACAAGTCGGTTTGCTCATTGCTGGCATTCTATGACTTTGTGTCAGTTATTTCTAAAAGACACAATATGCTTCAGACAAATTGTGATTGATTTGAACTTCACGTGTGTTTAAATCTAAAAGCTAGCCAAGGTAAGCTTTTAAACAATTTCTTTCATTTGCCTTATTCATTCAGCCATTTTTTAATTTAGGGGACTTGCATTTGGAAGCCACCTGAATACAATGAATTTCCACCCTGGCATAGCATACACAAATATCTTATATGTAACAGAGCTTCAACTATAATGAGTTAGTAATTCATTATATTATATGGTGCAGCACAGGGGTTACCCACTGTTTTTCAGTGCTCTTCTCTCCATGAAGAAGTTTTACTTCTGCATCCTAAAAATATGAATATTCCATTAATTATTAACTCCTTCTGATACTGTATGAGTGAATGTATGTGAGAGTAGGTCTTGCAATGAGCTAGCATCCTATCCAGAATTGGTTCCTGCCTTTCTCTTGATGCTGACTGGATAGGCTGAGGCTCCTATAGAGATTAATTTAATTAAGCAGTGTAAAAAGTAGACAGACGCATAAGATGGACTGGGCTAGGAAAAAAAGAACTAATCAGAATCTCAGGAAACAAATGTGAGAAGAAATGAAAATTACACAGATTAGGAGCTAAACCTGGAATTAAAGGTAGGAATTATGCAGTTTGTGCTACACAGTACTTGAAACTGAGACTCGATCCTGCAACATTTGGGTTATAAGGCAGCAGTTCTTACCTCTGCACCTTTCAAGAATATGTGACAAATCCCTGTCAATTGACATTTGAGCTTGAGTTTTTAACTCACTGACAACCACGTGTAAATCAAATTATTTATTTTTCTTTAGTTATATTCTCAAATAAAAGCATATGTTTATGTGATATTTGGACTAAAGTCTTCACACATTATACACTTCACATCATTATTAGTATAACATGGAAAAAATTTCTGCTTTAGGTATATGTTCAGCATTTCTTTACTCGCATTTCCTTTCATCCTACATTTACCCATATCTTTGTAGACACAGAACACACATGAAATGCATGTATTCCAAATAACGATATACTGTATTATTTACCCTATACAACTCAAGGTACTTCACATGCAGATAACAAGCCCTGGTTTGAGCTGCAAGGACTTTTTGCCTGAGCTGAGCTCCGTCAATAGGGTTGGGATAGCAGGCTGTTTGCTGCTTGTGCTTATCAACACGTTTACAAAACAAAAAAGACGATGATGGAGAGGTGCGAAGGAATTTAAGATGGGCTGGGATTGCAAGTTTTTTCATAGGCTTCAAGGATTCGAGTGTTAAAAGAGCTTTATTTCACAAAAAAGTGAAACAAATGGTGTTTCACCACTAACAAAATTTTCACTATTGGCATGTATACTTTCATCTCATCTGTGACCTTTTTCTCCATGTACAAAAACATGGAAAGAGGAACTTGACTAGAGAAGACTTACTTGTAAGTACTTCAAAGACGCCTGGAGTGATGGAGAGGAATATAATATTACTGGCTATACATTTTTTTCACATTCCTAAATATAATACAAAAAATCATTGTTCTAAGATTTTATAAGTAAGGAAGACAGACGTTTCAAAGTAAGGTAGTTCTTTCAGATAAAGAAGACAGAAGTTTTGAGGTAAGGAAGACAGACATTTCAAGGACTGGCATGTGAAAATGATAATTTCACTGTACTCTATAAATATGACAATATTGACCCTATAAAACTTTATGTTAAAAATAACATTCAGACTCATAAGATCAAGAGAAAAGAAGAGAATATGTCAAATTCACTGAAATTCACAGATGTGGTTAATAGAGTTTGTTACAGGTTATCAATTTCCAATATTTCAAACAAACATATTACTTAATCAAATAAAATGGAATGCAAACAAATAAATAAATACATCATAGAAAATATTAGACAGAAAAGATCACTTTACAATAAAATTTTAAAAACGGCCAAACGATTTAAACTTAAGAGAAACAGCAGACACTACTGGAAGAGATTAAAACAAAAATTCAAATGTTCAAAAAGAATTGCTATTGAAGCCAAAAAAAAAACCAAAAAACTATTTTCTCAGTACTACTGCTGAAAAAAAAATAGTAAAAGAGAATTTAAAAGCATCAACAATTCACAAAGAGATACAATTGAAAATGAGAATCAAATATCATATAAAGAAAATAATTATTTAATCCATTATTTGTAGAAGAAACAAATCAAATGCCATTGGGAGAAGTAAAAATGTTAGATGTGCTTCAGGCCCTCAGTCCATTGAAACTAATAAAGCAAGCTGAACTGATATGAAACTAACAATAGTACTGAAAGAAAGGAAAAACATTAATTATACACCTTTATTAAGCATATTCCAAAACCCAGCCACAGAGGATACACAAACCAGTGTGTTTCTTCGTGCCAGTCCCAAGCCCGGATAAATGGAGAGGGTTATGTCAGGAAGGGCATCCAGTGTAAAATTTTGCCAGATCAATATGCGGACAACAATACAAATTTCCATACTGGATCGGTTGAGGCCCGGTTTAACAACGGCCGCCACCAGTACCATTAGCTAACAGGATGCTGGTGGAAATTGGGCTACTGTTGGCCGAAGAAGCCAAAGAGGGAGAAAAAGAGGGGAGAGACGTGTCCGGAGGCAGGAGGAGAGGAGGAAGTTAGAGAGAGTGGAACTTTGAGTGTTGCTAATATATTGTACGTCCAAGAGACTAACTGGAAGGGGAGTACAGCCAGGTGGATCGGAGGTGGATTCAAATTGTTCTGTCATGGTGTGGATGGGAGGAGTAATGGGGTAGGCATTATTCTGAAGGAACAGCATGTCAAGAGTGTTTTGCAAGTGAAAAGAGTGTCAGACAGAGAAATGTTTATGAAGCGGGAAATTGGAGGTGTGATGATGAATGTTGTTAGTGCATATGCCCCGCACATTGGATGTGCGATGGATGAGAAAGAAGATTTCTGGAGTGAGTTGGATGAAGTGATCGACAATGTACCCTAGGGACAGAGAGTGGTGATTGGAGTGCATTTCATTGGACATGTTGGTGAAGGGAATAGAGGAGACAAGGAGGTGATGGGCAGGTATGGTGTCAAGGAGTGGAATGAAGAAGGTCAGATGATAGTGGATTTTGTAAAAAGGATGGACATGGCTTTGGTGAATAAGTATTTTAAAAAGAGGGAGGAACATAGGGTGACATAAAAGAGTGGAGGAAGATGAACACAGGTAGATTATATCCTATGCAAAAGAGTCAATCTAAAGGAGATTGAAGACTGCAAAGTGGTAGCAGGGGAAAGTGTAATTAGGCAGCTTAGGATGGTGGTCTGTAGGATGACTCTGGAGATCAAGAAGAGTAGGAAAGTGAGGGCACTCTCAAGGATCAGATGGTGGAAGGTGAAAAAGGAAGGCTGACAGCAAGAAGGGTGCTTGGTGTGACATCTGGAAAGAGGAAGGAGGAAAAGGAAACCTGGTGGTGGAATAGGGAAGTACAGGAGAGTATACAGAGAAAGAAAATGGCGAAAAAGAAGTGAGCTAGTCAAAGACATGCAGAAAGTAGACAAGAGTACAAGGAGATAAAGCATAAGGTGAAGAGAGAAGAGGCAAAGGCTAAAGAAAAGGCATATGATGAGTTGTATGAGGATGTGTACCAATTAGAGAAGAGTGTCAGGAGTGATTTGTGACAGACGGGAATCAGCAAGAGTGAAAGGGAAGGTCTACAGGACGGTATTGAGACGAGCTGTGTTATATGGGTTGCAGACAGTGGCACTGATCAAAAAACAGGAGACAGAGTTGAAGTTGGCAGAGTTAAAAATGTTAAGATTTGCATTGTGTGTTGAGGATGGACAGGATTAGAAATGAGTACATTAGAGGGTCAGCTCAGGTTGGACGGTTGGGAGATAAAGTCAGAGAGGCGAGATTGCTTTGGTTTGGATATGTGCAGAGGAGAGATGCTGGGTATATTGTGAAAAGGATGCTAAGGATAGAGCAACCTGGCAAGAGGAAAAGAGGAAGGCATAAGAGAAGGTTTATGGATGTGATGAGAGAGGACATGCAGGTGATGGGTGTAACAAAGCAAGATGCAGAGGACAGTTTGATATGGAAAAAGATGATCCACTGTGGCAACAACTAACAGGAATAACCGAAAGAAGAAGATTAAGCATATTCCAATGGTCATATCATGTCTGAGAATTGTTACACCAATCCATAGGAAATAAATATATTCTACTAATTGCAAACCAATAAGGCTTACTTTTATTCCATGTAAAATGATGGAAAAATGAGATATAAATTATAAGAATAGTTGTATGAAAACAGTGCACTAAATAACAACCAGCATGGGTTTATAAGAGGAAGATTCTTAACAAGGCAATCTGTTAGATTTATTTTTAAAGGGCAAAAGGTATATTAGACAATAAAAAAGCATTATGTAATTTACTAGACACGTAAGGTTAGTTTTGAAACTGGAAATCATTGGCGTCAGAGATAACTTGCAAAACTGGGTTTCATGTTGGTTAGTGTACTCAGGTACAATCTCATAAGTGCTCAAATTACTGAACTTGCATACTCATAACTGTAAACCTACTTTTGCCCACCCTTGTACATATAATATATAATTTGTATATATTGTATATGTGGGACAAACATCTAAATGACTCACAACATGTATATAGAAACATCGCAATGCCGTCAGAATTTTTGATTTACACAAATGCAAGTTCCATTGGACACACGTTTAACTGGGACACTGTGAAAGTAAAGTTCAGGGCAAATACTAAGAGTGCCAGTGAGCTGGCTGAATCATGTCTCTCTAATGAAAATGCCATTAACAGACACTTGGACTTGAACCCGGCATATGCAGCTTAAAAGAAGAACATCTAAATAATAAAAAAGACTTTATGACCAGCACCTACTGAACCCCACCTTATTAATTCACCTCCATCTCCCTTACATCCTCCCTCTCCATCCCCACCTTTCTCCAGCTATATATTGCCATTGATTCCTGTATGTCTAATCATTTTCCTCTGATAATGTCACCTGGCAGGTTGTTGAAAAAAAAATATTTTTAAAATGTGACTCATTTTCTCCCTTTGTGTCTATCTATATACATGCTTACATACATACACATACCAAAAACTAACTATATCAAAATCTGTAGCTGTAACCATCCAAATATAGCTAATATCTACTATATAGACTATGTTAAATCTGAGAATGAAGTTTGTATATATTCTGTGTAATACACATGTGTGTTTCGGTGAGAGAGAGTATTGAGCATTTGTGTGTAGCATACAATCAGGTGACAACAACTAAACAGACATTATAGTCATCTATTCATTCACCTATCTATCTTCCTAACCCACTTATTTAGTGCAGCGTCACAAGCCAAATACATCAGGCGCAAACAAAACAGCAACAAACCCTGGACTGGACAGGGTATTAGTCCAGCATAGGGTTTTATAAATATACTGTCTCCATATACTGTAATGGACGTTAGCCCGATGGCCGTGGGGAGCGGAGCTGCGTGTGACATCATCACGCCTCCCACGTAATCACGTGAACTGACTGTGACCGCAGTACCTAGAAAAGAAGGAAGAGCCCCCAAAGAGCGCTGAAGAAAAACGCCGAATACAAGTTTAATGAGAAGACACGAGGTATAAACGAGACTTTGGATCACTTTGTAACAGAGTTAAACTTGCTGTAGCGAGAAACTTTTAAGTGCCGGGTCTTAGCTAACATTAAATAACGCCGTGGACATCGCAAGATCGCACGAGATAGCACAGGCACAGCTCTGAAGCTTCGATGCATGTACTCCGAGCGGCTCACGTGAACTGACTATGAGCACAGTGCGCAGAGAAAGCAAGACCTCTGAAGAGCGTGGAGAGTTTTGCTTACGTGAACGTGTCTGCAAAAAGTGGCGTTTCCTGCACTGCAAAAATACTACAAAAGTCGGCCAGTCGGCGCGAGCGCGTGCGTAGCTGCGCCTGCCTTTGAGAAGTTGACTGCGCTTCTGCCTTAAGTGAAAGTAAACGTGTCTGCAAAAAGTGGCGTTTCCTGCACTGCAAAAATACTACAAAAGTCGGGCGGCCGGCGCGCGCTCACGCCTGCGTAGCTGTGCCGGCCTTTGAGACGCTGACTGCGCTTCTGCCTTAAGAGAAAGTAAACACTTTTAATTTTTTTTCCCCTTCCCATGAGCTATAGCCCAGACATCTGTAAACACGGGATCCCATTTCTAGACCGCGGCAAAGTAATATTAAGACACTTCGCACTTTCTTTTACACGTATACGATTATGAGGTCGTCAGGTTGGATTATGAAGACACGCACAGGAGTAGAGGACCGACAGTGCCATCCCGGACAGTTAATAGCAAGACCTTCTCTCCAGTCTACACAAGACCCACCACGACGCTCATATCGTCAGCAAAGACCTCTCTCTACACTATATTAAAGAAAAAGGGAAGTTTCCTTTCTTTACACCTTTTTTCCTTTTATGCCCAACCAAAGCCTTTCTCTTTTAACACTGCAGAGCACACAAAAATGATTTTCTTTTAATTGCTGGTAATGCCGGTAAGGCACATTACCACAGGCAGAAATTTGGACGTTCACATAGAAAATGTAATTTCTATACCACAGCCGTCGTGTAGCGCCTTTCAAAAGGGATCAACTACCAAGAGATGATCCATATACATTTTAGCTGCTGTTAGTACTACTTACCTGTTATATTATACCGGCTTTAAAATGTAGTTTACCCGAAACCACTCCACTGGTGCTCAATGTATTTTTACTTCTTTAAACGTTAATGTTTTACTGTTTAATAGCTTATAGACTCCATTTTATTTTTTTCACTTGCACTCAGTGAGCGAGGCCAATGGTTGATCAGTAATATATATATATATATA
>JANRMT010062794.1:98122-128006 GCA_026402145.1 Polypterus bichir lapradei
GAGGCGTGGGTATTCTGCTAGTATCATATATAATATCCAGACTCATATATGTATCCAGATGGACTATCATGAGAAAATTTTGTCTCTGCTTAGTGACAAAAACACTTATGAACCCCTAAAACGAGATTCAAGTAGTGGTTACAGGAAAAAGGTGATAGATTGTTTCAAGCAGTTAGTGCATGACAACGCTATTGACTGGACCTCATACCACAGATCTACCGAAGATACATAAACAGGATGCACCGTTAAGACCCATTGTCTGCATGATCAATTCGGTTACATATAACATCTCAAAGTTCCTGGTTGCTGTCCTCAACCCGTTGGTAGGCAGCTCAAAACACCATATTCAGAACACTTTGGATTTTGTGGAGAAGGTGAGAGATACCATTATGGAGGCAGAGGAAACTATGGTCTCATATGATGTTACATCTCTATTAACTTGCGTTCCAGTTACGGAAGCAGTGGAGGTGGTCCGTTAGAGATTACAGGATGACTCCTCACCCAGGAAAAGCACCACTCTCAGCACTGACCAAGTGTGTCTGCTCTTGGAACTGTGTCTTCAATCCACATATTTCATATACAAAGGCCAGTATTACAGGCAGAAACATGGGTGCGCCATGGGTTCCCCAGTTTCACCTATTGTGGCCAATCTGTATATGGAAGAATTGGAAAAGAGGGCGCTATTATCCTATCCTGGAACACCACCGAGCCATTGGTTCAGGTATGTGGACGACACCTGGTTGAAAATCAAATCTCAGGAGGTACCACAATTCACTGTCCACATCAACTCATTGGACAAACACATCCAGTTCATCAAGGAGGAGATGAAACATGACAGGTTAGCTTTCTTAGATTGTGAAATTTCCATCAGCAATGGGGGACATTTGAAAGTTGATGTGTACCGTAAAGCAACGCATATGGATCAGTATTTAAGGTTTGACTCTCACCATCCAGTAGAGCACAAAATAGGTGTCATCAGGACTCTACAACACAGAGCAAACACCATACCCACAGACAAAGTGGCCAGGGAAGCAGAAGAACATCATATCAAAAAGGCGCTGAGAAAATTTGGTTATCCCAGCTGGACTTTTGTCAAAGCAGGGAAGACATCTAAAGAATGCTCTAAGCAATCCAGGAGAGAGCAAGGACACTTATGTGTCAGGAGTATCGGAACAGCTGAGATGCATTTATTCAAAACACCAGGTCTCGGTGGCTTTCAAACCCCAAAACATGCTACGGCAAAAATTGGTCCACCCCAAGGACCGGGTGCGCACAGACTGAGTAATTTAGTTTATGCAGTTAAGTGCTAAGAGGATTGCCATGAATTATACATCGGGGAAACCAAACAACCACTGGCGAAGCGAATGGCACAACACAGAAGAGCTACCTCGTCAGGCCAGGACTCCACAGTCTATTTACACCTACAGCCTGGACAGGGATGAACGTTGGCATGTGTAAGGAGTCAAGGAGGCCATTTACGTGAAAAGGAACGACCATCTCTGAACTGAGGAAGGGGGCTAAGTGTACATCTTTCACCATCTTACAATGCTGTGATTGCAGCCATTCCCCAGCTCTCTGTGAATGGTACTCATGGCCATTGATCAATGGAGAATTTGCATATTATTGATCACACAGCCCATTGTTAGTCAAAGGTACTAGTTTTGGTCATTATGCAAAGGTACTGTTTATAAGTTTGGAGAAACCTGCAGTCAGCTGAGACTGAGGAAGTCACTTGGATGAGTGATGTAATGTATCTCCCAGGAAAAGAACTACTGTATGTCCAGATGAACTGAATCAACTTTCTAGAATCATATTTATAAAACAAACGCAAAAGTTCAGGACCTAACCAAAGAAATTTTTAAAAAGTAAATTAGGAAGCACAAGTTTCCTTTTAAGAAAAAGATTCCAAAAAAAGATATCAGGTTAGGTATGCCACCATCATTTGTGAAAGTTGAACAATGACATCACAGGTCTAAAATGTAAGAAATATTTGTGATGTGAAATTATTTTACTAATATTTGACTGTTTACTGTATCTTGGGATTTAGTAAACTGCTCCTACGTCTGAAATAGTTTGACTACCAGTAACTTAACAAGTTACTGCAACAAGTTTTCTTTTGATTGGATGCTTAAACTAACTTGTTCTTATTACTACCTGATTTGTCATTTTTCTGCTATTTATGAGGTTTTTTTTTAAAAAAAGCTTCACAAAGTGGTGACAGAGTGATGCCACTGAAATAATGATCAAAATATTTTTAAAAAATGTACACGTATAGAAAGTCTTACACAGCTTTGATAAATGAAATAGTGCCATCTGACAGTATCTTTTTTTCATATATGTGAGAACAAATGAATTTATAAAAATGAGCCTAGTGGAAATTATATTGTGCACATAGAGTGTGCAATAAATATTGCATGAAAAAAATTGCAGTACTTACACATTTCAGATGTATTTAGTTACCTATGGTGGCACAGCATCTTGGGATTAGAACCCACATCTGACTGTTGCTTGTGTGGAGTTTCAGTTGACTCTGTGTCTGCTTGGGATTTCCTCCCACATCTCCAAAGACATGCAAGTAATGTGAACTGGTGATTCTAAATTGGCTTTGGGTGGGTGAGAGGAGCAACAGACCTGTCTATGACCTGTCTGTTTGGCATTGGTTCTTCTTCACCCTTCTCCATCCACAACTCTGAACGAGACTAAATGAGTTTGAGTGTGCTATGTGCACTTTCTTTTTGTTAAGATCTACTTATGATGAGAATATGGCTTCATGGTAGCTTTGACAACTCAGCAGGGCGACTCAGCTTATATGAATCATGATGTTTTTATGGAGTAAATTACTTGATTTACAATTCCTGTAGTGGAAATTACACTTTTCAAAGTTTGCAAATTATGTTAGAGTAGGTATTTTTTTGATTTTAAGTTATAAGACACCTAACCTACACATGGAGGACTGAAAGTATCACTTATAAATGTTTATAGGAAATTCTCATGTTTTGCTTACATTTTTTTCATCCATCAGAGATTACAAGTTTTTTTTGAAAGTAGAAACTTACATAACTTGAAAGTCAGACTGACGTTTTGGTGAACAAGAGGAAAACCTGTAGGGGCCTGTGGTCACCACCAGCGGGTGCCCCGGTGCCTGGAGAGCCCTGGACCTCAGCACTTCTGCCACACCAGGAAGTGCTGGGGGGAAGAAGACTGGGGACACCCGGAGGGCTTCCAGGTGCTTCTCGAAACTCCTCCGTGGACACTCCCCTGTGTGGCGTAAGTGCCTGGAGCCCATCCGGGCTTGTATAAAAGGGGCCATCTCCCTTCATTCGATGACTGGAGTCGGGTGGAAGTGGACGGGAGTCTTGTGTGAGAGGAGTGGAGGCGGTCTGAAGAAAGGCACTGGAAAGAGAGGCCTGGACTTTGTGGGATTGGTGCTGGAAGCACTTAGTTGTGCACTGTGAATAATTGTAAATATTGTAAATAAATGTGTGGATTGGGTGAGAAAACGTTGTCTGTCTGTCTGTGTCCGAGGTCCGTTTCACAGTGGCGTAGTTGGCAGGATGGTCTGCCTGGTTCAAGGCAGGGGCCTGTATTTCAAAATCATTCTGTGAGCAGACCGGCGCAGCAGCGGAACCCACACACACACTGCAGAAGCGGCGCACGCACAACCCCGCTGGAGCGATTCTCCCCAGGGACCGCCACCGATCTGCAGAAAGGCTCTAATTCCCGGGTGCGGAGGATGGGTGTTGCAGGAGTGCAGCGGAATGCCGCCGCACCAGGGAGAGAAAATGGCGGCGGACTGGAAGTCCCTCCCCGTGGCAGGCACGGGATTGGATGGTGTGTCTTGTGTGCCCGCCAATGACGGTACAGAGGTGGGACCAAGGAATGCCCATCTCGTGCCAGGAAGAGACCCGATTGGGCCAGAGGAGAAGGCCCACAGAAAGCAGCCAGCGGCTGATGCTGATGAGGAGGTAAGCTCACTGCCGTTTGGCTTTTTGTCCTTGTCTGCTGCTCTGTGGGCGCTGGAGATTTGCCTTTGGTCTGTAGAGTCTCTTCCACAGGAGCTATGTGCTCTCCGTGCAGAGGTGCAGAAGCCGGAGGAGAAGGCAGTCGCGTCCGGGCAGGCGCAGCAGGCACGAATGGAACGACGCGACGCTGGATCCTTCGACCGGAGAGGTACAGCAGGGTGACGGTAAGTAGAGCTGACCCCGTAAAGCATTTGGGAGGTCCCACCAAAAAGACCCGTGAAGCATGTGTACGGAAACAAGTAGGGGGACCTCCGATAGTGGACACGGTGGTGGGTGCTGCGTGCAGCGTTGCTATGGGGACCACGGGTACAGAGCTTTGAAGCTCAACCCTGTAGGGGCCCGTGGTCACCACCAGGGGGTGCCCTGGTGCCTGGAGAACCCTGGACCTCAGCACTTCCGCCACACCAGGAAGTGCTGAGGGGAAGAAGACTGGGGACACCCAGAGGACTTCCAGGTGATTCCCGACACTCCTCCGCGGACACTCACCTGTGTGGCGGAAGTGCCTGGAGCCCATCCGAGCTTGTATAAAAGGGGCCACCACCCTTCATTCAATGACTGGAGTCGGGTGGAAGTGGACGGGAGTCTTGTGAGAGAGGAGTGGAGGCGGCCTGAAGAAAGGCACTGGAAAGAGAGGCCTGGACTTTGGGGGATTGGTGCTGGAAACACTGGGTTGTGCACTGTGAATAATTGTAAATATTGTAAATAAATGTGTGTGTTGGGTGAGAAAACGTCTCACAGTATGTATGTATGTATCTAGTCTCTCCTTATTTACGCACCTACCATTTTTCATTCCTTATCTATTGATTCATCCTTAGTCTCTCTTCACCTATCCAACTCTGTTATTCTCCTGATCAATTTATCAGTTCAATTCCTAATTCAATATTCCAGTGTATTTCTGAAAGATGTCTAGATACTGAGGCTGAAACCTTTATATGTCCTCCACTTCTTTTGATTGAATGTAATGTTTCTTTTTCACCAAACATGATTCCTGCTTCTGTAAAAAAATTAACTTTCCACTGTCCTCATGGCATTCTCCATGCAACCTTCAGGTTCACCCAGGTGGTCTGTGCAGTAGTTATGTTCTTTTTAGGGAGCACTGTTTTCCTTTATATTCTGGCATGTACACAAGCCTTCCCTTATGGTCGATTTAAATAGTTGTCATTTGGGTTTCTTTATCATGGAAATCTTTAGAAATTGATTTACAGTACTCTAAAGCCTGTAAGGGTAGAGTGGTGGCTCTGAGGCTAAGGATCTGCACTGGTATCCTGAAGGTTGCCAGTTCAAATCCCCGTCACTGCCAAAAGAGATCTTACTCTGCTGGGTCCTTGAGCAAGGCTCTGTATAATGGCTGACCCTGCGCTCTGACCCCAAGGGGTATGCGAAAACTAACAAATTCCTAATACAATAAATTGTATAAGGTGAAATCAACAACAAAAAAAGCATTATATGTGTCCTATTGTCCTTGGACCTCTCTTTGGTTAGGTTGTGACTCAATTCCAAAAACCTTATTCATAAAATACTGACTCATGGTGGCAACGAAAGATTATTTTCAATATTTATTTATTCATTTATAAATAGGAAGTGCCCTCACACAAACTAATACTGCATCTGGGCTTGTTTTTTTTCTATTCGCCTAGTACACCTGGAATTTGCAAATCTAGATTAAAAATAATTGGATAATGGATTGATGGAATATAGTCTTTTAGGCTCACTATTGTTTGTTATTTCACTGAATGGAGGTTTTGTCCCACTTATTAGGGCCATCGACCTGAGGATATCTTTTCTCTTCATCTCAAATGTAACACTTCCTGTCATGCTTTTATCACACTTGAATTGCACTTCTTTCAATTCCAGTTTTACATGTTTTTAAATTCTACTATATATTATTGTTTGACACTGTGGTCTTTAAATGTACATATAGTGTACTAACAGAGCTGCGTACTCTTAAGATTCTCAAAAAATTCAGTGGAAATTCTTTTCCTCTTGTTCACCAAAACGTCAGTCTGACTTTCAATTTTATAAAGTGGATGGGGCTGGGTGTCAATACTCTTTCCTATAATCAGGGTGAAAAAGTGGTCTTTACTCTAGAATGTGTAACTCTTGTATTCACCTTTTAACACTCTATAGTTTTTGAGTTTCCAGAGCTGATGATGTACTACTAATACATTTCCGAAGAGTTTTACATAATTACTTCAAATATCCCTCATCTGTGAAACCGCATTCGTAGAAACCTTTAGTCACAAAGGAAAACAAAAGTCACTCAGTTTTCAATTTTGCACAGTCTTTTAACTGATTCCAAATAATTTACAGATAATTTATAAAGTAATTTTGTATGTACATTTTAATCAGTTAGTTATTAGCAAACACATCATCAGCTATTATCACATATACAGATACACACAGTTACATTTTTATGATGTGTACCTATAATAAATATGTACTATGTATATGTACCGGTAACTACGTACTAACTAAATCTTTGACCTTGGAACAAAAGATATACAGTATACTTAACCCCTGCCATGATTTTTCACTTCATCTTTCAAAGTAAAATGAATACTCTTCTCTTTCTACTCTCTTGCTTCCTGTGAAACTGTCTCATCTTGATGTCTCCCATTCTCCACTTTTCTCTGTAAACATCTCTTTCAGACTATCCTGCAGTGGCAGAATAAAACAGCGTGGGACAAAAGTGCGCTGACAAATGAGTGTGGAGGAAAAATGTGTACCAAAAGAAATGCATGCAGCTTGTGGGTTGTTTCTTCCATATCAGACAGATGCTGTTCAGAAAAGTACAAGAATTATATTTAGTGCACACTAACAAAGATGAATATAAAGGTTCAAATATTATGAGCTGTACATTTTGTGCCAGGTGATGAAATTCCCCCTACTTTTAATGAGTTTGTGGATGCTTTTATCCAGAGCCAGATGCAACAACAAAGTGATTGTGAGGTTAATTTACGATGTGGCAGATGCCTGGGGCGACTACCCAGCCGGGACGCCTTGGAGAAGCGGAAGAGGGCGTATGCCCACCTCAGACCACGTGGGGACAGCCACAATGGTTGCTATGGGGACCATGGGTACAGAGCTTTGAAGCTCAAACCTGTAGGGGCCCGTGGTCACTGCCAGGGGGCGCCTCAGTGCCTTGGAGACCCTGGACCTCAGCACTTCCGCCACACCCAGGAGTGCTGGGGGGAAGAAGAGCAGGGACACCCGGAGTACTTCCGGGGATGCAGCCGGCACTTCCGCCACACTGGGGCGTGTCGGTGGGAGGTTGCCGGAACACACCTGGAGCACATCCGGGTGCTTATAAAAGGGGCCGCCTCCCTTCATTCAAGGCTGGAGTCGGGTGAGGAGCTTGGTGGAGGAGGCAAAGAGGCGGCCTGAAGAAGTAAAGGCATTGTGAAGAGGCCGGGACTTTGGGGACTTGTGGGGTTTGTGAGCACTCGAACTTTGTAAATATGATTGTAAATAAACGTGTGTTGGGAGATTTCAATGTGTCCTCCTGCCTGTCTGTGTCCGGGCCACTCTCCACAACAACTTTAAACTGGATATATGTGATTAAATCTGGGGTAATGTATAACTGTGAATAAGCCATGTGATTGTCTGCCAACACATCTAGGGTTTCCCATTATGCACCCAGGTTGCCAAAATAAAGTCTGCTCCCCAAAAAAGACAGACTGTTATCTAATGTTATGGTTTGTTCAGTGAAGATATGAATTGGGTCCTGCTTGAGAATCCTGGCAATTGTACTTTGACAAGGGTCATAATACTTCCTATTGCAAAAGAAGCAAAAGTATAATAGCTCTTAGCCTGTGTATTGACCGACCAGTGGTATCACCTTAGGCAATGCATAAAATGGAGGCCAATTTGATGTGAGAGTGGCATGAATGGGCTACATTTGATTAGGAAAGGTTTTGAAATTAAATGTCCTTTATATGTTTCTGACAATGTTGGGTGTGGGATTGGGGCTGCGGCAGCATAAGAAATCAGTATGCCCACCTACTATCTCAATACTAACTGAGAGAAAATACATGTTTGCAAAGATTAGCATCCGTCTATTTTTAAATTTTTCAGGAATCACATGGTGCCATTACCTGACTGACAGACAAAGAAATCCAAGTTGTGCCTTTGTGAACATGAGGCTCATTTGAGGGGAAAAATGAGACATTTCTATTAAACATACCTAAGGTAGAACTGCTTCCTGATCCTCCAGAAAAATACAAATAAATGTTGGTGCCTCTACTATATCATTGTGCTGTTCCATTGGCTTTCTGCAACAGTTTATGTCTGGTAGTATTTAGAAAAATAAGTAAGTCTATTCTGTTGTGCTTCATTTTTTTGTTTCAATATCTCAACATTAGGAACTTTGGGAGGGGTTCAACTAGAGTATAAATACAATGTTAACTGAAAACAAAAGATGAATTCACCGAACCTGTGCATTGTATTTTAACCATAGTCACCTGATCTGATCTGCAAAATTCACTAATTATGAAATTTGAGCAATTACTATAAAGATTATTCTACAGTTACTGATTTTAGTAACAAAAATTCAACCTATTACAAAGTTCACTGCAGTGCACATAATGACACAGTCTCTTGACAGGATAAGGAACATAAAGCCTCCAGAACAGATGTTTGATCTTTTTGTCTTGTAGGTACCTGGGCTGATATTACACAGGTTGAAATAAGTTAAACAGCTAAAACCTCAGTACAACAGAAGGCTTCACAGAGCCCTGCCACCCACTGACTAGCCATCTTTAAACATATACAACCAGAGAGAAGCATTCAACAAACAAAATTTTTAAAAATTCTTCATTATTTAGCATTATTTTTAAATTTAGCTGTGAAAATATTTCCCATTTCAAAAGTATGTTACCCTAAAATATAAACAGAATAGGTAATAAATGATTCATTATGAATTTTTAGAAGACAGTTGCAGATTAAAGATTAGGCACTATCTAAAAATCTGTCCCGCTGACAAAGAAGTAAATACCAAAAAGCTTATCTTGTGGGTAAACATATACTCAAAAAGAAACAAGGAAGAACAATTGTTAGCGACACTTTAACTTTGCATTCGGTTACTATGCTAAGTAAGAGAGAAGCAATATATGGCGCAGCGGTAATCTGAGACACTAAACTAAATGAAGCAGACCATCATATTCTTTTAGTCTTAATTATCAGAAATAAAAACAAAAATATAACTAAGTAAAACAGAGCTCTGCAAATGTTTGCTGGAAAGAATGACATTCACTTAGATTTAGAAACATTTATGTGCATTTAATGAAAAGTGTTAGTCGTTTTAAGGCGTGAAAACCTCAAAGTGCAAAAATGATGAGAGTCATGTGAGTTACTAGCAGAAAGGAAGGATGACTGATTCAAATACAAAAGGCAGCTTGTCTCAGGTCTCCATTTAATTATTTATCAACAGAAATACTCACTCACATCTAATACTGAAAAGCATTTCCTTTCCACATAAGACTGTCATATAATTCTATGTTCAGGTTTTCATTAGGTCATTAGAGAAAGATTAGCAGATCATCTTGTATGTCACTCTATATGAGGGGAAGATGAGAGTTTATGGAAAAGTGGTGATGGTGAGCAATAAAGCCCAAATGACTATACTCACATCTTCATTGGAGGAGATTTAATAAAGAGGGGCAATGCTTCAAATTTGTTGGAGTCACCATCATGGAAAACCTGAAGTGCACATAAAACATCCATCCAGAAGACATTTTACCAAGCCCTTTACTTCCTTAAGCATCTGAGCAAGATCTGGATATCTCCATTTATGCTCACCAATTTCTAAAGGTACACTGTTGAGTCAAACTCATTAGTTACGTAACATCCTAGTACAGTCTCTGTTAATTCATGCCTGCAAAGCACTACACAAGGCAGTGAAGTTGCTACAGAATATTATTTTTGCACAACTGTCTTTTGTTTAAGAGATATGGAACACATTCTACCTCAGAAAAGTGAACTGTACTGTTAAAAAAAATCACCATCCTGGACAAACATTTTTCTCTTTTCTTCATTCCTGAAAATGGTACAAGATCACTAGTACTTGCTCTACTAGATTTAGGGGCAGTTTTTATGCACATGCACTCATACTGAAAACTGTATGATTGTTTCTTGTATGTATGTACATATATATAAAACTGTGATCCCTGTATATTGTAGATCCTTGTATATTGTAGAAAATTTGCACAATGAAAAAATGAGCAATCTGACCTTCTGATGTTGTCATGTCCATTATATTTATTTTTTTCCCAGAAACAGAGAGGCTTTTTGCAGAAGTAGGCATGCCTTCACAGCTCATCAAGTCTGGAACCTCTGGTCTGCAGGGAAAAGAGGAGAAGATGGGAATGACAGTGCCCTCTTGTGTCCTGGTGTAGTATTGCAATCATTGCATAAGCCCTGAGAATACCCCCTACACTCTTGTGTGTAACTATATATATGTACTGTACATAAATGGGTGTGTGTGTGGAGGATGGGCCAATTTAGGGCCAATAATGAGTTAAAAAAAGTAAATGATGATGTTAGTTGAAACAGTTGTGTGACAATGCGGGTTCTGCTCCATGCTCCCATCTTGCTTCTGGGAGCTCTGAACCAAACACTGTCAGTAATGTCATCGATGAGCTGGACAGTGAGACACATCAAAGAAACAAGGGAATGACGCAAAAAGTGCAAAGTGCTTTTATTAAAACAACAAAACTCAAAACAAAGTGGCCAAATAAAGTGCAGTGCATCACAGTTCCTTAAATAAATAATCCGTAAAAAGCTGTGAATTGTGGAGGTTAAAAACAATAAATAAATCCTTAAAAAAAGAGGTTAAAACAATGGCTGTAAGCAGTCTTTATTTAAAACAAATCCCGGTGCATTTCTACTGGTGACTCTCTTACTTCTTCTATCCAGGCTATGCACCAGGGGAGTCAGCCTACCTGCAGCTGACCTTCTAGCCTCACCACTCCCTGGCTACGGTGGGCTTCACCTGACTGTGACTTGAGCTCCCCAGCGACCAGGGCGCTCACGCTGGGGCTTTCACATCCCAAGTCCCAACTCCCGCTGCCTTCCCAGCCTTATGCGGTAAGCCATCCTCCTTCCAGTCACTCCTGCCCCTCAATAATGCTCAGCGGGAGCGACCACTACTGTCTGCTCCCAGGGTGCTGGCCAAACACCCAGGCTCACTGTTCAGCTGCAGGTGTTCTCTGCTATGAACACCTTCGCTCGTTCATGCACCAGCTTTCTCCTCCCTGCTTCCTGCCTTCTCTCCTTCTCAACCTCTGTCCGTTTTTTTCTCTTTTCCCCCCCTAGCCACCTTGCGCTTCTATTTATTATGGGGACGTGAATCAGGCGTGGCAATTAGCAGCTCCCAGCATCAATTACAGATGTGGACGACTCCCTGTGCACTTAAGCAAGGACCTGGGATTCACCCGGGAACTGCTCCGGCCACATATACCACACCCCCTCTCTAAGCCGTGAGTGCAGCGACTATTTATTTAAAAAGTGGCCTTTTTGATTTGAGCTGTGGACCTGCTTCACCACAAGTTGATATTCAAAAGGTAACTGCACCAATGATGGGCCAATGATCACCAATTTTCCCATAAATATGAGAAAATCATCCAAAAGTTTAAAAATAATGTTTCTCAAAGAAATATCAGAAGGGATTTGAGGTTTTCTCCCTCAACAATACACAATATAATTTAGAGATTTATGGAATCTGGTGGAATTTTGGTGTGATAAGGTCAAGGGAGAAAGCCTAACTGACTGTCCATTATCTTCAGATGGCACTGCAGTCGTTCATCATTAAGTGATATAACTTCATGGATCAGACAAAAAAAATTTTGAAAACCTATTTTAAACCATATGTAGTTACATCCACAAATCTGGTATGCCAAATAATCAGCAACATTATCACTATTTTGTCCTCTATAGTCAGTTCCCTCTTCTTTGGTTAAGGAGGGAGCTAACCCCATTTTCAAACACGCATAGAAATGCTTGTTGATTATGTAGATGTCACAGCATACAGAATATTTGAAACAGGCTAAAATGGCAAAAAAAGAATGCCAGAAAGGATGGATTAATATATATATATATATATATATATATACAGGGCTCTAGAGTGCGACCAATTTGGTCGCACGTGCGACCTAATTTCTCAATGGTGCGACTAAAAAAAATCAAAGGTTGCACCGGTGCGACCAGCCGTTCGAGGGGGAAAAAAAACGAAACTCTGTGACTCTTAAAGTCTCCCTGTTGTTCAACAACAGACACACATTAGGCCCATATCGTGGTCTAAACCAATCAGAGATAGTGAAGGGCGGATCCCGCCCCCCCTCTGATTGGCCGTGGTCCAGATATTCCTGTACGTGTGTGTACGTTTGAAAATGCATGTGATGCAGTCAGACAGAGAGAGATGAGTAGCCCATCAGGTAAACAGTGGATGTAGCCGCGGATTATGAGAGAAGATGAAAAGAACGATTGACAGCTTTTTCGTTAAGAATGTTAAGTTAGGGCCTGATCCGTCCGAAAATCATAACCGATGCTCTGACACGGAGCCATCAACCTCCCAAGTTATAGCAAGCCCTGGTCCGGAGACGGCATTAGATAATGAGCCACATACGATCGAGTCCGAGCCCACTGAAATTAAAAGGGGTAAAGTGTATACATTTCGAAAAGAGTGGCTTGACCAGTTTCCCTGGCTAAGATACAGTAAAGCCGATAACATAATGCACTGTATTTACTGTATAGAGTGAGGGAAGACCATGGCCGGCAGTAGTGCATTTGTGACTGGTTCTAATACATTTAGAATTGAAACGCTGAAAAAGCACAATGCATCTATAAAACACATTACATGGCGCGATAAATGCACTGCTCAAGTGTCCCCTCTCCCCGCTGCCTTTCAGCGGCAGGCAGCAGCAAACAGATCATCAGACGAGGCCGAGATGATAATTAAGTTTAACATTGCCTACAATATTGCAAAAGAACTTCCCTTCACTAAATTCAAGTCCGAAATAATTCTTATGAAGAAAAATGGCTTGAACGTAAACCCGACGTACAGCAATGATGTCAGCGATGATTTATAGGAGTCATCGCAGATACATTGAAAAAAAGGCATCTGTGCAAATTGCGAACAGTGCGTACATGGCATTCCTGATCGACGGAGACACAGATATCGCCACAAAGAAATGCGTCATTGTGTACGGTCGTATCTTGCGGAGAGGAAGACCGGTGAATATACTTATTGGACACATTGAGGTTGAGCATGCTCATGCCCAAGTCTGGAAGATTTTGATGCTAGAGAGAGTGTGGCCAGCTGGTTTAGTCAAGGCCAAAGATCAAGAAGGCCAAACTACAGGAGTTGGCCATCCGAGGGGCATGTGACTGCAATGGAGGATAGTCCATAAGACATTGAGCCATGAGATGTTCAGTTTGAAGCCCTTAAAACACTTAATTTAGATTTTCTTTTTAGTTAATTTATCTTGAGATTTTTTAAGTTTAAATTTCAGCTCAGTAAAGCACTTTAAGCACCAACACTTTTTCAGTAAGTTACCTTTCTTGTAGAATTGTGCTTGCCTTCAAATAAAGAACTTTATATTGACCAGATTGTTAGTTAATCATTTACAAGTCAATATTGCCTATATGGACAGCGATTAAAAAAAACAAAACAAATAAATAAATAAATAAATAAAGTGAACTTGTAAAACTGTGGTGTTAAATGTCATGCGGTTGAAAATTTGGGTGCACCTAACTTTTGTGCAAACCAGTGCAAAAAGTTAGTCTAGAGCCCTGATATATATTTATATATTTATTTATTTATATATTATATAATATAATATAATGTACAGTAGTGGTCGAGCTCCACTGAATTCACTTTGCCTCAAATATATCAGAATTATGGAAATGTTTGGAAAGTTCGCTAAACAGCATAAAATGCATTGAAGTCGATGGGGACTGAGGTAGTGAACTAGCTTTACATGGATTATAATGGCGTAATGGCCTTTTAAGTGTCCCTGTGGGTTAACGAAAAGTCTGCCAACTTTTCTGGACTGATTATTGTGGATAAACATGTAATCTGAGCTGTGAGGCAACAGTGCTAACCACTGCAGCACCATGCCTCAGACAACAAAAGATGCAGATGGAATGAATATCATAAGTGTCTTTTTTTTTTACATGTATATGTGCAGATGCTTTGAACTTTTTTCTTTTATCAACAAGAAACTTCTTGCAAATAGTATTGAATCTTTTGTTTTTAATATATCTCATTGTGCCATGTGTTTTCTGATGTGGGGGCAGGGAGCTTGTTTTGAGATTGTTGCTGGGTACATGACTAATTTGCATGCACAAACATGATGTACTGTGCTACCAGCACACAGGGATCAGTTTTACATCTGGTGGCAATACTCATAATACTTTAAGTTTTTTTTTTTTAAAAAATACATGCAGGATGAAAATCAGGAAGTGTTTCCCATCCTTTGTGGCCCTGGGATCCATTTTTACCTTTTTAAATTCACTAATGACATATAGCAATCGAAGAGCCCCGGGGGTTGAAATTAATTTTCCTTGTGAGTTTGCGACCCTGCAATGGGCTTGTTGGCAACGATCTTACAGCAGACATGTGTGAAACTTTTGCGCATTGCTGCTACAGCTCTGTGATGTCATGCCTGCATGCAAAGGATCATGGGGTGATTGAAAAATATGTTTGCCTAAGCTGGCTGCACAGCAAATTTCCATAAAAATAATTTGGCAAATAAGTTTGCAATGAACACTGTATATTCACTGTGAAAATTCCTTTAGTGAATTTTACCGATCAGCACTAGGGTATAATGATGGGGCACATTTGAGTAAGATTAAAGCAGGGGTGAAAATGTCTGGTGTAAAACATTTGGGTGGGAGTGCAGTTTTTGGTGGGACTAACTGAAGCAGCACTTCATAGCTCAGGAGAGAAGAAAAGAAAACACTGTATCTGAGTGGGGAATCACAGAAGCAGCTGATCGGAAAGAGAATTATCAGTATACAGCATCAAGCACATGCTGCCAAAGCCACGGCAAAACGTTTCAAAGCCTTTCCTGTATGGACCTCGCGGTTCAGAAATTGTTTCATCCCAAGACCTGCGCCACTTTATAAAGCACGCATTTACATATCATGATGATATCATTTTTAAGATGAAATGCAGCAAAATAAGTTGATTATATTATATAGATAAAACTTTAACTTCATTTAACTAATCTGTATTGTTAATAATTAAACATGTGAGGACACGGTTCCACAGTGCTAGCTAGTTCACAGATTGATCCTACTTTGTGCTGTATTCTTACTGGGGCTGACGAGACACTGGAAGGATAGATGGATAGAATAATTAAACACGTACTACAAAGATATTTCAATATTCCCTAAAAGTTTTCAGGAATCGTCGTTGTAAGCTTACAGATGGCTTAACGTCTATTACAGAGTTGATTGTCTGGCGATTGGGTATTTGGAGAAAGAAAAGTAAGCACAGGAATTGTATGTTAGTACGTTTGAAAGAGACAGTACTGCTACAATAATTTCATCAAAGGTTGCACACAATTACGCACCGTGTTCCCCTGTTTAATAACATGCTTTAACTCCTATCATCATGAAAAAGATATCACAGTATTTTAATTATTCAGAGAGCTGTAATATCACTAATGTATTGGATTCTGTGTCCTGTCGGAGAAAGAGAAAGCGGAAGCACGTAGTGATTCACACACATAGAACACAAGATCACATACAAAACAAAGCATTTAACGTGCTACTTTAATTACAATGTGATTTGAGAAACTGGTTAATTAAACGATTTTAAGATGAAGTTTATGATGTTCTACTTTAATGACAAAATAAACTACGTAAAGTGTTAAAGTGGAAATTTCGAGATTGAAGTTGACATTTCGTGCTTTTTTCCTACTGTGTGCATTTTTTTTCCTCTGTACCCTAATAAGCTTTCATATGAAACTCAGATGGTGGGCTATGACTCGCCTTTTCACAGAGCACTGTGCGAATTTGTGAACTTGAGCTTTCGAGTTTCTCCAACACACTATGTCAGTCGATCGGCTTCCTTTTGTTGTTTATACCACTGTTTAAATCAACAAATAGTATGTTTTTCTTTGTCTCCACTTGGTATTCACTGAAATTCTTAAATTTTCTCCCGTGCTTTTCTCATTGTCTTTTCACAGAACGCTGAGCTTAAGTACTATTTATATTGATTTGCATATTCAAAGAGGCGTAACTCTGGGAGGAATTGGGACGGGACAGAAGGCACATTCACGTGCGTTAGTTTTCTCGCTGACCGGGATTTATGGAGCGGAAGAACTTGGAACTTGGAGTACGCACAGATTCCTGCATCTGGAATTTTCTGTGCGTAAGCACATTTCTGCTTTTGTGCTTACGTCATGTTATAGTGCGAATTCTACGTACGGCGTTATACATGAGGCCCAGAGTCTTTTCATGTTTTGTAATTATACAGGATGGTGTTTAGTACTACAGTACACTATGAATTATGTAAACATTTAGAGTTACTACATCATCATATCAGCTTTAAATATAATAATGTCAGTATAGTGATATACTGGAAATAATTCTCAGAGGATGTCAGAAATTCCATCCGTTGTCAAAATTATGACAAACAAAACACGTTTTGGACATGTCTATAACATTGCTCAAGAGTACTGTCATCATTATTTTTCCTTCTTAACATTTAACCAGTTGATAAGGCACACAAGTTTGTTCACATTTTCAGATGCCAGAGTAGATCTCTTTTTGTGCACAATATGAAAAAAAAAGGCAGATGTAAATGTAACATTGAACAAGAGCATCAAAGACTGATTTTGAAATGCTTGCAAGAATAACAAACCACTCAAGTCTATTTTCAGGCTGCATGCAAATAAATTAATTTCAATTTTATGATATAAATAATTTTACTTAGCACAGCACTGAATTGCTTCTGTGATTACTTGTTGTGGGTATTTTGAATGTTTATAGTTGCAGGAGCTGTAGAATGCGTAGTAAAAGGCAGCACTTTGTTATCAAGGCAACTGTTGTTACATTACAGGTTTAGGCACCAAAACATTCTCAATGCATGGTCTGGAGAATTGATCACTTACATAAAATAACCCTAAAAACTGTTTTAAAAACTCAGGAATTTAAAAATCTCATGAACTGATCTCCTTGCAAATAATACACACACAAAGACCTACCCTTCCTGTATTCATAGTTAGCTTAATAATGTGACAATTTATCATCACTTCAATAATTATAAAACAACAACATTATAATCTATAAGCAGACATTTGGAAGCTCATAACTCACCTGCATAGTTCCAGTAGTTTCTCCAGCCAGGTTAGTTTATCGAACTCTGCACATAATCTCTCAATTAAAATCCTCCACCTGCGTCCAAGACCCAATACCAACAGTGTTTTTCAAAGAAGTATCGGGCGTGCTAATTGACAATATTCTTGACATAGTAAATTCGTCATTAGATACGGGGGTCTTTCCAGATTGTCTTAAGACTGCTGTAGTTAAACCCCTACTTAAGAAACATAATCTTGACCCCTCGGCTCTTGAAAATTTTAGACCCATCTCTAACCTGCCTTTCTTAAGTAAAGTTCTAGAGAAGGCAGTCATTATGCAGTTAAATGACCATCTCAATAAACATGCTATTCTTGATAAATTTCAGTCGGGTTTTAGAACAAATCACAGCACAGAAACTGCACTTGTTAAAGTAGTAAATGATTTGCGAGTGAATGCAGACAGAGGCCATTTATCTGTTCTCATCCTCTTAGATCTGAGTGCTGCATTTGACACCATTGATCACAACATTCTTAGAAATCGCCTTAGTCAATGGGTGGGCCTCTCTGGCACGGTGTTAAATTGGTTTGAATCCTACCTGACAGGGAAAAAATTCTTTGTTAGTTGTGGTAATTACAACTCAAAGACACATGATATCCAATATGGTGTTCCACAAGGCTCTATCCTGGGTCCGCTACTCTTCTCAATCTACATGCTTCCGTTAGGTCAGATTATCTCAGGGCACAATGTGAGCTACCACAGCTATGCTGATGACACACAGCTGTATTTATCAATAGCACCTGATGACCCCGATTCTATTGATTCACTAACAAAATGTCTGACTTGTATCTCAGAATAGATGTATAGTAACTTTCTCAAGTTAAATAAAGAGAAAACTGAAATCTTAGTGATTAGCAATAATGGATACAATGAGGCTATTAGAAATAAACTGGATACATTAGGATTAAAAGTCAAGACGGAGGTAAAAAGCTTAGGGGTAATTGTTGACTGTAATCTGAATTTTAAATCGCATATTAATCAGATCACTAGGAAAGCATTTTTTCACTTAAGAAACATAAGTAAAGTTAGACCTCTTATATCACTGAAAAATGCTGAGAAATTAGTTCACGCGTTTGTTTTCAGTCGACTAGATTACTGTAATGCACTCCTATCAGGACTACCCAAAAAAGACATAAATCGTTTGCAACTAATGCAGAATGCAGCTGCTAGAATCCTAACTAGGAAAAGAAAATCCGAGCACATCTCTCCAGTTTTAATGTCACTACACTGGTTACCTGTGTCATTCAGGATTGACTTTAAAATTATGCTTATGGTTTATAAAGCCTTAAATAATCTCGCCCCATCTTATATATCGGAATGTCTGACACCTTATATTCCAAATCGTAACCTCAGATCCTCAAATGAGGGTCTCCTTAGAATTCCAAGAACAAAACTTAAAAGAAGTGGTGAGGCGGCCTTCTGCTGCTATGCACCTAAAATCTGGAATAGCCTGCCAATAGGAATTCGCCAGGCTGATACAGTAGAGCAGTGTAAAACACTGCTGAAAACATATTACTTTAACATGGCTTTTCTATAACTTCAATTTAACTTAATTTAACTTAATCCTGATACTCTATATGTTCAATTTCCTCATAATAACTATTCATGGTGGCTCTAAAATCCGTACTGACCCCTACTCTCTTTTCTGTTTCTTTTTCCAGTTTCTTTGTGGTGGTGGCACAGGCCACCACCACCTACTCAAAGCATCATGATGCTCCAACAATGATGGATGGATTAAAAGGCAGAATTCTACGTGACCATCATCATCAAGCCCTTCCGTGAGAACCCTAAATCCAAAGAGGACTGTTTCATTTATGTTAGGTAGAATGCCCAGAGGGGACTGGGCGGTCTCATGGTTTGGAATCCCAACAGATTTTATTTTTTCTCCAGCCGTCTGGAGTTTTTTTGTTTTTTATGTCCCCCCTGGCCATTGGACCTTACTCTTATTCGATGTTAATTAATGTTGATTTATTTTGTTTTCTTATTGTATCTTTTATTTTTCTATTCCTTATTATGTAAAGCACTTTGAGCTACTGTTTGTATGAAAATGTGCTATATAAATAAATGTTGTTGTTGTTAGCATGGCCAGCTCTTCATTGCAGTGTGTACATATTAATTTGATTTTACACAGAGGGCTAGGTAAAATGTTTGTTTGATTTGTTAAATTCTGCTTGAAGCTGGCATGTTCTTAAAGTTGTGCTCGGTCATCTGATATTATGTAATGTTAAAGACGGGTGTGAACTGTGAACCACTGATGTCAACATGACATAGTGCGTGCATGATTTTTTCCTATCACAGTCGATTAAAATAACCTAAACAAATGCTCATTCACTGCCAATAAATGTGGGAGTACCTGAGGCACAGAGAGTTGTGTCCCCAGAAAAATCTGAAAACACCAGAAAAATCTGAAACCAACAAATTAAAGGGCAACCTCAGGTCAAGATGAAGGAGTTACATACGCTCTCATTTGGCAGGTTTCCTTCACTATGGAAATATAGGTATTCATACAGGATTTTTTTTTTTATTCACACAGAAATTAAACAAATACAAGCCGGATCCAATTTTCAATGGATGTTGACATGCTCTGACACCAGGTAAGTTGTTCAAATAAACAAATTTATTTCATGATTATTTCACATTACCTAAATGATTCAAGTAGAGTTTTTAAAGTATTGGGAGGGGGTGTGGGGGACTCCCCAGCACCCCACCTTACAAACTGCCACTGCACATAAGTCACACAATAAACCCAAACTCTGCCATAGACTGGCATCTCAACTAGCATGGAATAGCCTTTGCACACCACCTAGCACACCACATCTCAACACTGTCCTACCAGAACTCCTTCTTGCAACACTAGGTGCCAGCCATCTTGACATTTAACTTCTTATTTAAAGATCTGGCACATTAAGTAACCCCCATGCTGTCTGCCCAGCAGAGTCCTGCCTTATCTCACCTATCTATTAAGAAGATGTTTTTAAATAACATTGGCAATTTAATGAACTCTCCAGTTACTGAACCACCACACTCTATACAGGCAGAATGTTACATTTAAATCTAATGTACAGTATATATGCAGTGACAAGAAAAAATAAGACTATCCTCTTTCAAATCTGTGGTTATACATACCAGGATATTGCCTCTGTCTTTCTATTGTTATCTCCAAAAAAACAGGAGTGTATATATATATATATATATATATATATATATATACATTATATATATATATATATATATATATATATATATAGCTTCAATGGTTTAGTTCAGCCCAATATAATTGTCACAACAGATAAGACATGATCTTATGGTTCTAGCATCGCAGAAGCCATCTCGTTCATGGACTTTTCACACACTACACACTAGGATATCCAGATTACAACACTGTATAACAGTGGCGGACATAAAGGTACCTTGAATGTGCTACAAACAGAAAGAAAAGCAATAAGTAATGTCTGATAAGCAAAACAAAACAAATGAAGTTGTCCCCTGGCCTGACAAATCTTGATTTCTGCTATAACATGCAGAAGGTTAGTTTAAAGTTTGAGAATAACAGCATGAATCCATGGATGCAACCTACTTTGTGTCAATGCTGAACACTGGTGCTGGTGGTGTAAGGTAACTAATAATAATAGTTTAGCATCATTTGAATGCTGCCTAAAGGTACCCAAGCATCGTTAATTGACTATGTACATTCTCATACTGCCTAGTCTATTTTGTTTTTTTTTATAACAGACTCAGAAAGTCGCAGTCAGGACGGCTGATGGTACGGTCCTTACAGATGACACTGCAGTTGTGACCTGCTGACTTTGAGCAGTTGTTCAAAGCTGATCCTCTGGCTAGGACGTTGGATATGTCTGGGTTCACGGTTCTTGAGGCTTATCCTCCAATTAGCTTTGAACCACCCAATCTAACTGAGATTGCACAGGTGGTGAACCAGCTGAGGGGGGGAAAGGCTGCAGGGATCTGTGGTATCCGGGGTGAACTTCTCCAGGATGGTGGTAAGCCTGTCCTCCTGGGATTGCAAACAATCTTTGCTTCCATTTGGGAGACTGGCGTCATACTAGCTGACTAGAAAATGAGATTTGTCGTCCCAATCTGGAAAGGGAAGGGTGATCGCCTGGATTGCAGCAACTACAGGAGGATAACACTTCTCTCGGTGCCGGGTAATATCCTTCCTAGGGACGTCCTCAATAGGATCCGTGATCACTTGCTCACCTACCAGCGACCAGAGCAGTCTGGTTTTACGCCTAAGAAGTCTACCATTGACCGCATCCTGGCACTGAGGGTTCTCATGGAGTGCAAAAGCAAATATCGGCAGAGTTTCTTTGCAGGCTTTGTCAATTTTCACAAAGCGTTCAACTCAGTTGATCGAGCTGCCCTGAGGATTCGCGGGATCCCCTTGAGGTTGCTGGATATTATGGCCGGCCTGTACACTGGTACTGTGAGTGCTGGGCAGAGTGGAGGCAGAACCTCTATGTTTTTCCCAGTTGATTCTGAGGTTCAGCAGGGGTGTGTTCTTGCTCCTACTCTGTTCAATGCTTATATGGACTAGGTGTTGGGCAAGGTCGTGGGGTCCAGCGGCTGTGGGGCATCTGTTGGTGAAGAAAGATTCACGGAGCTTGACTTTGCTGATGATGCTGTGATTTTTGCGGAGTCAATGGAGGTTCTGATCGGGGTGCTCAAGAGACTGAGCGAGGAGTCTGAGTGTCTGGGCTTGCAAGTGTCCTGGATAAAAATCAAGATCCAGGCCTTTAATGACCTCTTGGGCACAGCCATCAGCAGTGTGTCTGTTTGCGGAGAGAGCGTCGACCTTGTCGATAGGTTTACTTACCTTGGCAGTGACATTCAAGTCTCTGGTGACTCTTCCTATGAAGTCAATAGACGGATTGGGAGAGTATGGGGGGGGTCAAGAGGTCACTGGAAAGGGGTGTGTGGCACTCCCAATATCTTTGCAAAAGGACGAAGGTCCAAGTCTTTGGAGTCCTGGTGCTTCCTGTCTTGCTATATGGTTGCGAGACATGGACGCTATCCAGTGACCTGAGATGAAGACTGGACTCCTTTGGTACGGTTTGACTTTGTGTCGGTTGCTCATGGAGTCCCGAATGAGGCACATTACCTGCATTGTGAGGGAGCATCAGTTACAGCACTACAGCCATGTGGCGCATTTCCCTGAGGGTGATCCAGCGCGTAAGATCGTCATTGTTGGGGATCCGAGTGGCTGGACCAGGCCAAGGGCCATGTAGTGGGTGTGCCAACGGACTGTACCAGTGCATGCTCCCCATCTTGACTTGACTTGACCCAAAAAAGATAGTGTACCATGTCACAAAGCACATATGTCAAGCTTGTTCCACAAAAATGTCTGTGGCTTCAATTTACTCTATTGGTCTGCACATCCAATAAAGTACTTCTATCATTAGATGGAACATGGCATCCACAGTACGAATATTTGGCTGGCAGCCAAATCTGCAAGAATTAGTTGATAGCACAGAGTTAGAATGCACCAAAAACATTAATGATTGCATCCAGCAATTTACATACTGCAAATTCAAAACACATGGTAAATGTGTAAACAAAATTACAAAATGACAAACTACATCACTTATTAAAATATTTTATATAAAACTGAAAAGGTACAATAAATAACCAATGACAAAAAACATTCACTCTACTTAATTTTTTTCGAATTGTTTGCATTTTGGACAAATGCAAGCAAGTAAAACACTTCCTTTGACAGATGTAAAATACCGTGGGTGTTCTTAAAAAAATCCTTGAGAGTTAATGTTTATTGTAAACTGGTTTCTGCGTCTTTGTTCTACAGCACTAGATGCCTGCTTTGGTATATTCATGAATGAACTCTGGTTAACTAAATAATGCTGACTTCACCACAGGTCTGTCCACAAACTGTCATTTTAAATGACTCTCTAGGGCATGATTACCAAATTTCCAACTTAAGTGCATAAGTAATTAACACCTATGACTGCAAAAAAAAAAAAAAAAAAAAAGTCACTCCAAAAATGCGTTGCCCCTCCACCTTATTATGCAACCACTGCAAAGACTTTCCCAAACCACTTTAGGCATCATCATTTTGAAACCGATCGGAGGAATCCATGAGGACCTTCTCTTCTGGGTAGGCTAGCAGCTCTGCTGTAGCATAAGTTCTGCTGGAGTTTTTTTTTTGTGATTTAAAGGAAACAATTCGCAGCACTAAACCCACAACATTAAACCAAAATGTAGCACCTATCTGACACGATCACACTTTAAAATGAGTCGATTGGGCATTTGAGGTGATAAAAATAAACATAAGGGCAACGTATAAATACCATGAGAAAGACACTTCATAGTTCATAAGACTCTAGTTCAAATCGAAGAAGCTATTTAATCTAAAGGATAATTCTTCAGTTTTTCCTCTTGATTAATTAAAAGCTTTTACACTTTCATCTCAAAAGAGCATTGGCTAAAGGCAAAGACAAATGACTTCACTACAGCTTTGGTTACTTTTTGGTGTTATCTGTCTTTTTAAATTGGGAAGCACTTTCTCTTTGGAGCGAATCTCTCCAAGCGTAAAAAATGACATACGGAATCTCAACAATTATTATGTAAGTATAGCCAACTATATTTTTGAGGAATTTCTATGATGTTTGTAGCATAGAAGCCAGGCTTTACTTTCATTATTTTTATAATATTACTAGTGAGCTGTGCCCGCTAAATCAAGTATGTTTTAATAGATAAAAACCAACAAACAAGGGCTGACTCAGAATGGTTAGGTTCAGTGCTAAGAAAGCTGCTGTCATCTGTGCTGAGACCTCTGACGCTAAAGAGAACTGCAAAGTCATGACTATATGTGGTATTTCTCTCGCTCAGCTGGCGTCTCACTCTGCTTTTTCTTTTCTTTTTTTTAACTTAAGTCTGAAGAGCTCCTATGCTAAAAATGAAAAAGAATGCAGCATAAACTGAACCTTAGTATAGAAATTTTAGGAAATATAAACCTGTTGTTCGCTATACAAGGTATGAATATAATGGATGGCTTTGTGTGTTC
This sequence comes from Polypterus bichir lapradei, assembly GCA_026402145.1. Classification (NCBI taxonomy): domain Eukaryota; kingdom Metazoa; phylum Chordata; class Cladistia; order Polypteriformes; family Polypteridae; genus Polypterus; species Polypterus bichir. Next base: position 122,543 of record JANRMT010062794.1, read on the forward strand.
TATCTGAAAGCTACAGTAAGAGAGAAGCTAATAGTTTTGATGATAACTTTAAGTTAGTGCCTCTTGTGAAAGACATTATATAAAGTAGAAAATATCTGTAGAATATTTTGTGATTTCACTGTGTAGAATGTATTGTACAAAACAAAAATTTGGTGGTTAATTGAAGAATATTGTAGTTTGCCTCAGACTCTGCTGTTTGTTTTAGCATTGGCTCTTGGAACTGCAACACCTGATCTGTAAACCTCAATAATTAATATTGATAACTCACTGACTTTTTTATACCTTGTAATTGAAAGGCACATTGATCGACACATAAATCAGGATGTGCAATGTAACTATATTTTGTGACAATAATGTTAAAGTCAAGGACTATGATGTTTAGCATTGTTACTTCACAGCTGCAGAGCCTAGTTTCACTTTCTGTATAGTTTGCTCTCTTGTGCCCCATCATGATTATTTTCAGGTACTTACAACCTAACAATGTGGTTCTTGGGTCAATTGGAGACTCTGCTTTAATACAAGGGGTGTGCATGTGAGTTCCCTGCAATAGACTGTCATTCACTCCAAAGGTCGTTCACATCTGACACCTGATACTGCTAGAATAAGCTTGGGTTTTAAGCATTCTTATAACTGAATAAATGGGTTTAAAAGTGAATAAATGGAGAGATGAGTCTTCAAAAAGAAGTTCTTAGCAAAGGATGCCAGTGTAACATTACATTCTAATGTTTGGTGTTCAGAATGCTAAAGCCTTATCCTGGAAGGCTTGGGTGCAAGGCAAGAAAAACCCTGAATGGTGTGCACACTGTTGCATGAGACTAGTTTACTATTGACAGAAAAACTGGAGGATTTAGGAAAACCCCTAACACTAACACATGGAGAACATGAAACTCCACACAGACAGGAACCATATATAAGATTTAAACTAGGTTGCTGAATGCATATACTTTAGCACCAGTGCTAACATCAACACCACTCTGCCTCTGCAACAACAAGCTCTTAATACATGTGCACAGAATTTGTTGTTTTCTTGAATATTTACAGAAATACTGAATTCGATGTAGGTCATGGTGACTTTAGACTAATGACACTTAACCTAATGAATGAAACAGCTGTCTCTGTTCCCCTGTCTCAGAGTGAAGCAACATTCATCAAAAGGTATATAAATCACATGCCTCACATCCTCTCTTTCAGAAAACTGATGACCCCAGTTTGTTCCAGGATGGTGCACTCTTCCTCAATTACCTCACCCAACCAGAGAGCTTGGTATGATGTGTTTATGATGTCTTTTTATTTTTGTCTCTACCTCTTCACCATTGCAGAATATATGATGGTTAAAAACAATCTTGTTTGTGACAAGGCTGTTTTTTTTTCTGACAGGAAAGTGAAGAAAAGGTGCTTTTTAAAGAAACAGTTCGTGTGTATATTGATATCCTAAAGGTGATGATGAACAACACCACTGGACAGCAGCAAATTCAAGACAGCCTTCAAAACCTTTCAAATGAGCTGGAAAGCTTATTGAAAAGTCTGAATGGAGAAACTCATCTAAAAGAAAACCTTCAAAAGCTCTGGAAAATTGAGGTAATTTTCTCAATTTGACAACACACTGTATGTACAGTATATTTTGCATTTCCTAGTGAACAGAGTGATTAATACAAAAAGTGTAAAGCTTAACTGTAAATACCAGGGTTTGAAGATGGTTGGCCAGTGTGCATTCAATAAATTAATACAACTAATGCAAGATATGTCTGCACAGATAAGAAAGGCTTAAAAATTCATTCAATGAGAGCTTAAGGGATGAAAGGTTGAATCATAAACCATATCTTGACATTTTGAGAGAAACCTCATGTGAGGAAGAGAAAAAAAATGGAAGAAAGATTGTTTCAAAAGTTAATGAAGATGAGCATAAACACAATAATAAATGAACTGTCTCTATCCACTCCATACTGCCCAAAATAAATTTTAAATGCCATTGGGAAATATTACAATTTTTATTAGCTTTAGATTTCTGAAGAAATACTCCTTCTCCCTATCTTCTTGTTATACTCGGGCACCGGAAAATGTGTTCTTATTGCAACTCACCTACTAACTCAAGATTAACTATAAGTGTAAAATTAGTATCTTTATGTATACGGTTCATAGAGTTAGTCACTTCAAACCTGAAAAAATTTCTGCTTTCTATTAAATAATTTATTTTATTTTTTCATTCTCATTTGTCATAGCACCAAAGAGTAGCAACATGTTGCATGGCGGTTGGACATGCAAGTGCTAATTTCACTGTACGGTATTTAGGGTCAAGAGTCATATATTCTTAGACAGCATATATTGCTTCTCCATCGCACTGATAGTCTGTAATTACCCTCAGCATATTCAATCCAGTTAACACTTTGAGCTCACTTTTTTAATATACTGTCATCAAGAATTTAAATAGGTGAATAAAAGAAGAAGCATATCTGTTACTGGCAAGAAGAACAATTTTTAGGACTTGCTGAATCCCTTTTGATTATCAGTTAAAAATATATATTTAACATAAGTCCTGTAAAATATTAATCCATTTATCATCTTAATCTAATAATAAAGATTGAAACATACCCTAGAAATACAAAATGCAAGGCACAACGCATACCTGCAAATCTTTGGCATTTAATGTAAAAAGGGAGAAAACCAATACAGAGACAGGGAGAACTTGCCAGCTGGACGTTGACTGTTTGCACATCTGGACTGGAACTTAAATTTCTGCAGCGGTAAAGCAGATGTGTTGAGCACTGTACCACCATACTGCATCATAATACAAGTACCTGTATATTACATGAATAATTTTATAATGACATTATACAGTAAATATATACTTGTGGTTAGAAAGGGGGAGGTGTGTGCTATCTGAAGAGTGATATTTATATTCAATATTGTAATCTGTACTAATGTGCAATAGTATCACAAAAAGTAAAGTAAGATGTTATGGGCAATTTGAAACACTTGAAACCATATACAGGCTTAGATATTTAGGTGTCAATCATGTGAATTATACTAATAAATTAATATAGTAATTGCTATATTGATGTCATGCTCATCATATGCAATTTTTAAGAAATAATGTACAGTACATTTTCTTCACTGAAGGTGCCAATTTTCATACTTATAGGAAATGAAAACTTGGATTTTCATGCATGACACTAATCAAATCAACTGAACCTGGGTACTGCAAACATTAACCACTAGTTAAATTAAATTATGCAGATCCATGACATAAAGCCTACATGAAATTTTCTTCATTGTCCATGCATTTAGAATTCAATGGTTGGATGTGATAACTCAAAATTAAACCAATCTGAATGTGCCCTGTAATACCATGCCCATCAGGGTTGTTTCCTATTTTATGTGTGCCATTTCCAGAAGAGAATTTAGTTTGGAAAATAAATGAATGAATTTTGTGTTTTCTCCCCTATTTATTTACATATAATGTACTAATGTGACATTACATTAGAAGTACTGGATACAGAGTTAGAAACCTGAGAACTGCCCATAATCTACAGTTTAAGTATAGTATCAGTGAGCGCACAGAACTTGTCGATTTTAAAGAAATCACTGTTTTCTCAGAAACTCAAAAAGAGACGGACAATTACACCTTATAAAATATAAGTGATATATGAAATAAAACCTTTCGATGACGACATTATAACATGATATTATTGCAGGTATTAAAATGCCAATCCATAAATCTATTATCAAATTGATTCAGATCAGGACTGTAGGAAGCCATGGCCAATTGGCTGCAACTCTGAACAGGGCACCAGTGTATTGCAGGGCACACTAATGCACACACACTCACTCATTTTTATGCTGGCAACTTTTTAAATCACCATTTAACCAAACATTTTAGGGATGTGTGAGGCAAACCAGTGTACCCTGACAAAAACCCACTCAGACAAAAGGCGAATGTGCTAACTAAACACAAACTATAACCGAGCTGGGAGTTCTAATACTATGTGGCATCACTGCCCACTATGTCATAGTGCCAGCTTCACTGCGGATTACAGTTTATAACCATAAGTCAAATTATATATTTTACATTTATAAGATTTTATTATGACATTTCATTTTAAGAGCTCCAAACAATGCTTGGTCAGACAAACAGTGTTTGGTCTTTCTACTGTTTACATTGGCGGACATCTCTGTGGTAAAACTGTAAAGAAAATTCTTGCCCTCATATTCCATTTATTTAAACAAAAACTCTTAATACCTATTTCATCTCTAGTATATCTACCACCAAAATTTATGTAGTGCTACATTCTTGTAAATTTTATAAACAGTCAACTTAAATATTATTTAAACTAAAAAGGAGTGACTTTTGCTTGCTGTTTTCAAATTTTTTGTCTTCTAAACACTTTGGGGAAGATGAACCAGAATGAATAAAATTATCAAAACATCCCAGTTTTCATATCATGGTTACCCTGTGTCCTCAATGGATTGGCTGGCTATGTTATGTTTTCATTATATAACAGTAAATCAGCATCTGTAAATGTAAAGCCCACTGCTGATTTAGTTGCACTAATGTAATTCTGAAAGCCACTGATGCTATCTGAACTAACATCATCTTTTCTTTTTATTGCAGACACGTGACCGTATGGTTCAACGAAAAGCAGTATTTGAACTCCAGCAGGTGCTAACTAAGGCTCTGAATTTGCAAGCAAAGCAAAATTTAAAAAGGAGGAGGCGAAGGCAAAACACATCCAGAATTCAACACTGATGTTGATGCTCTTCCTATAGTTCTATATTTATATTTATTTATTTTTTAACTTATATATGTATTTATTTAACTTAATTTGTAACCTGATTGTACTTGAAATTGAATTTCATCATTGACTATAGGCAAGCAATGTGGTGCAGCAGTTAATGCTTTGGACTTGTAACCCTGAGGTTGTAGGTTAAAACCCTACCACTGTATGACCCTGCGCAAGTCACTTCACTTGTCAATAGTCGAATTAGGACTGGGCAATGTAGCCTCAAATTAATACCATGATTAAATTAACATTTTACCTCAATTACAATTAATGAATAATTATTTTGCTTTTTTTCCCCCTAATAGTTCACTGACAAGGATTGTCCTGTATTTTGTTCAACTATTAAACCTGGGGTTTTTTTTTTCTAATGAAAGAATGCATATCTTATCTTTGTGATTTTAAAATAATTGAAGGAAAAACACAGAGATAAAGTATTTATGGTTCAGCTCTTGTTGCACCTCCACAAATGTCTTCTTTTTTCCCAGCTATAAGAAAAAACACTGACTATGTTTTTGCACACCCTCCTTACATGTTCCACACATTGAGCTTTCATTGCATTTTCTGAAGTAAATACATATTAAAAAACAAATTATTATATTATTGATGGTTTCACATATACCTGAAGATATTACAGACCGTATAGATAGATAGATAGATAGATAGATAGATAGATAGATAGATAGATA
>JANRMT010062794.1:128016-174107 GCA_026402145.1 Polypterus bichir lapradei
ATAGATAGATAGATAGATAGATAGATAGATAGATAGATAGATAGATAGATAGATACTTTATTAATCTCAAGGGGAAATTCACATACTCCAGCAGCAGCACACTGATAAAAAAAAAACCAAAATTAATAAAAGAGGAGGAACACCTCTTAATTCTAAACTACTTAAATAATATCAGATTAATAACTTGTGGAGCAATTTTTTATTTCTACTTTAATGAAGACTCAATGTAGTGTTTTGTTACATTGTAATATGAAGTTTACATTGTAACATTGTAATATCAAGCACATTGTAAAATTCAGAAAGATGCTATATGAACAGTTTCTTTTTGTTGACACAGTATTTATTTAATGTGCAGAAAAATAACTGTAGTTCAATTGTAAGTAACTAAGTAAAATTTTATTTATATAGAACCTTTTTAAAGCCATGTAATAAAGTGCTTAACAACAACAACAACAGCACAGAAAAGTAAACGAGGATTTTAAAAAATAAGACATATAAAAATATGTAGACATTTTAATTTATGACACACATAAACAAACACAGAAAGAATATAGCAGCTAGTCACTACCCAGATATCCCTATTTAGATTAGTTAATATTGTAGCATTACGTCTGTTAAGCTGATATGGGGGTTCAGTCCATGTCCAAAGCATTGCTGCTATGTCCATCCATTGAGCTCTGCAGCTCTGCCAAGTTTAGTGGCATTGTCTTTTCTGTGAGGTCCCATGCAGAAAGTATATTCCTCAGGCCCTGTGCAATCATCTCCGACGTGTGATCAACTGGAAAATATGTTGTCTCAAGGTATCTGTTGTGCAGCTTTGTCAATGTAGCACGAAGTAAAGCTCAAATATGGCTTCATTGTCCTACTTAACTAAAGGTCAGATGTGGCTGCAAAGTGCTGAACAGATTTCGGTTCAGCAGCTTCCTTTTTATGACCTTTTTATGTTTTGTACATGGTGGGCACTGCAGGTTGGGAAAATTATTTTCACAATGGTATAGCGTATCTTTTGTCTAGGGTTTTAATGAGGTATTAAAACCCACTGTGCTCCACTTTAGCTATGGGAGCCATTTCCTTCATTAAGTAAAAGGTAATGGCATCAGTTTCTTTCAATCTTCTTGAATTCTTTTTGTATTGTGAAACATTTGTAAATGTTTGTGTTATCGACATCTGCATTGTGGTGGATCTTGTTGCTGGACGCTTGTCAGTCGTTCTTTTTTTGAGTCATATTTGATAACACAATTTTGCTCCAAATGTTGAAACAGAGTAGTAGTATTACCTTTAGTCACTGAAACAGTTTTTCCGCAGGGTTTACCTTTAACTTCTTTTTTGTTTGATGTTGTCTACACTGAAACCAAAATGTGTCTAAACAACAGACACTGCATTTTTCTTTGGAAAGAGTCACTCTGTGTTTGAGTTCTCCTCCATGTTGTTTCAATGGACGGGAATGGACAGCACATGAGCACACAGTGGGGAAAGAATTAACAGAATAAAAAAAAATAAAACTACTAACAGATCAAAAAATATGAAATAACAAGTTTATGCCAATTAGAGGTTCTGAATGTCAGTTTCAAATAATTGCCCAGCTCTAGCGCCAACTAGTCTAAGCAATTGTACAGTATCTCCAATGTTGTAAGTCACTTTGGATAAAGGTATCTGCCAAATAAATAAATGTAAAATAAATGTAAATCATTTGAATGACCTTTTAAAGTATAGTCTATGACTAAAGTTATAATTATCAACTGCAATAATTACATAGTATATTGATTTTCAATATATATACATTTATATTGTAGTGCTTCATGAATAAAGCAATATTCACATATATTTATAAAATGAATGCCTTGTGTTTTTTCAATATTAACATTTTAGAGAAACATCAAACCTGCAAATGCGTTGGTAAAATATGATATTCTGTATTTTGTGGCTGTTGTTGTGGTTTACATTTTCCTGTTAAAAGAGACCATGAATCATTCAGCACTACAAGAATCTTGACTGATATGCAGTAAAATTTGGTGGAGCTCCTCTCATGGACAAATGTTGGGGGAGTGATTGTAACCTATATGAACTGAAGGGAGAATCTAGTTAATTCTTGTTAATTTACAGTTTATGTTTATTTTTAAAACTTGCATGTTGAGGCATCAGGTGCAAAGCAGAAAAGATTTGGATGGGATACTAGTTTATTGCGTAGCATGCTCCCTCTCACATTGCCAATTCTGAGTTGCCCATCCACCAAGCCTAGCTACATATGTCAGGTTTAAAGAAGCCAAATACCCAGAGAAAATTCATATGGATAAGTGAAGAATGTGCAAAGTGTACACTAAATGGGATTTGTGAAATGTGCAGCAGGACTGGACCGATATGGGCAGGTTTTTATTTGTTACTGATGAACCTGTCCACAACTTCCTCTAGGAGGACCTGTTGTCCCCATGTTCTCTTGGTGGAGTTGGCTACATCTCCCAGTCAGCCTTTCTACTTCCTATCTTCTTAAATATAACATTCTGTATATGGACCATGAATTACTGTTGTTTCCCTATTCCATTCATATTCTAGCCTGACATAGCCTCATTTTCTCTCCATTCCTTAAGCTTTGGCATCCATTGCCACTGCTGGCCTTCCTGCCGTCCAGCACAATAGAGGAACAAAGTCTATTTCCATCTGGATCATGATCATCCCTCACTTCATGCCCTTGACTCCAGCTTTCCTGGGACTAAAGTGCACATACAGGGTACCCTTCTCCTGGAACTGACATTAACTGCTTTTTATCTCTTACCTAGGCTCTTATATGTGTCCCACTGCCCCATGTCATTTCTTGCTGCTGCAGTTGTCTTGTCCATTGAGCCAGTAATAAAGATGAATTTATGTGAAATTAATGCAATCAATGCAAAGTGTGAAAAGTACTAGAAAGATAACCAATAATGATTTATGGCATTAGCTTCAGTAAACATTCCCAATATTCTAAGGTATTAAGGTTGTTAGGTAACACTTTCAGTAGGCAGGCTAAGAAAGCAAACCTTAAAGCAAAACACTGGAAGTCAGTCAAAAAAGCCATAAAGTCAGAGCATAATACAGTACTCTGTGGTGGACGGCCGGCAGCTCATCCCTCATCATATTAAAGAACAGAAGCACTTCCGGGTCAAGGACTACTTAAAGGACTGCTGGAGACCCAGCAAGTGAGCCGGAGTGGGGAGAAATAGGAAAGAGCTTTATGTTAGGTGATTAGAATTGTGTTTATTAATTTTGTATTTGTGGCTGTGGGTGCTTGGGGCACTGTACAAGAAGAAAGATGAATTAAAAGTAACTTCTTGGTGCTTTTAACCAGTGTTCTTGTGTCTGTCTGTCAGGGTTAAAGGGGGGCAACAATGACCCCTAGCGTCCACTTCTTACAACTCCTAAATAAGTCTTATTTTGTAAACTGTTTAAACTGCACTGCAACCTCATTTCATGCAAGTCTGCATGCATATGTGTTGACCATTAGCATGTAAGATACAGGGTCTAATTTATAAAGCAACTATATAGAAAAATATATGTGCACCCTGATGGCATATTCATTTCCAACAATATTTTTGATCTGTCAATAAGTATTCATACTTTTCAGATAATAACAAATTGGTCGTGCATGTCAATTCCATTTGTATTTATGTGAAGTCTTTGTGTGAAACTTTAAGGAGAAAGGTAAGAGGTATTGTCTATGCATTAATTAAATAAAAAAGCATATCCACACTGAAGAATAAAAATAAAATAAGCTGTAGCTCTCATAACATTCGCTATAAAGGCTGACAATCCAAAATGATGTCTTCTTATGTTTTTATCTCTATTATGAAATTACCTTTCAAATCTATTTTTCTTTTGGAATTGTTGTCAGACATGGTGCTATTTTTTAAGATAGTCTGATTACTTATACCATACTATACGTGCATGCTCTTAACAATCCTAAACACAATATACGAGGGATATATGTAAAAAGGTTACAAGTGCCCTGGAGGGTGCAGGGAATTTTTTTTTTCGAAGGTTGGCATACCTGCGTGTAGGGGGGGTCCTAACGGTCAAAATAAGCCCGGGACCACGTCAGTCAGTTGTGAAATGTCATCACAGCAAGCGAGTTCGTCAACCTCTGCTGAGGCCGTTTGCTCCACCTACCGCCGATGCGAGATTTGTTCGGTCATCAAGTTCCTCACTTTGCGTCGCGAATCCGCGGCCGAGATCCATCGTCAGCTTGTGGAAGAATTGTGAAAGAATTCTTGGGTGGGAAACATTTTTCCAACGATGAGGAGGTGAAGGAGACAGTGGAGAAGTGGCTTTCGGAGGTGGAGCGGAGCGTATTTGACGAGGGTATAAAAAAGCTGGTGCCCAGGCTGAAGAAGTGCATCGAAGTTGACGGCGATTATGTTGAGAAATAAACACATATTTTGGAACATACCCTGTAAATTTGGTTGAAATATATTCATTTTTCGATTTTTAACAGCTGTTGTAACCTTTTTTTCTGGATATCCCTCGTACATTAGGTGAATGAAATTGTTTGACATAATATTATAATTTTGGTTATTCCTTATGTAACCCAACTAATACTGTTCTCTGTAAAGTCTTCTTATAACACTCAATTACAAACAATTTAGCATTTGACAACAGTAATATTACTTGTGAAATTTCTTTTTAACTCCACTTGACATTTCATACTAAAGCTGATAAATAAAATATTTTTGTACCCAATATGCTAGCTGATAAAGATTCAAGCACTTTCCCGTTACTCTCCATTTTCTTTTTTCATTGGGCTTAGAGGGCAATTTCATGACATGTCCTATTAGTGTGTATAGGTACATTTGCCATTCTCCTAGGTTTGGAGATAATTTATTGTACCATAGGACAGACAGACAGATAAATATATGTTTTATTTGACCCCAAGTAGAAGTTATGCTGGAATTTGACAGTATATCTCACTTTATAAATTTGACTTGGAAATTTTAATACATCTGGCAAAACATCAGTGCCTGTATTGTACACATCACATTTATTAATTCTTGCTTTGATTCTCTATTTTGAAGCTCAGGGAACAAAAGTACAGAATGAAACAATGTGAATGGATTCACTCATTTTACATTGTTATAAATCAAGTTCAATATCAAGGGCAATTATAGTCATGCATACAGATTTCAGTGAAACGTTTACAAGTACTTGCACAAATCCATTAAAGGAGAAATCAGTGCTCACTACACACTTATTTACAACTTAAGTTAATTTATACAACAGATACACTTAATGATTTGGTAATGTAGAATTAATATTTTAAAAATACTGTAGTAGCAAACATAGTGCAACTATTTTCATGTATTTTTTCATGCACCTTTTGCAGGCCAAATGACATATTTTGTCAAAACCACATAATACAATATAACCTTAAAGCTGTATTCTAAAAAAACATCAGCCAGAGGATGCTATGTGCAGCTTGCAGGCAGAGATCTTCGGATAACTTGCACTGAGGACAATTTAACAGGGCTTCAAACCCACATCAAAAAGTTCTTATCTGAGCAGCACAGAAAAGGAGTAAAGAGGAAGCCACATATCCCCAAAAATATACAGAAATAAAAAGAGATTTTTTCATTACCATCTGAATAGAAACACTTCCACACTTTTACAGTTTTAATGCATTCCAGAGTTTTCTTCCCTCATTTTGTCTTTTACATCTTCAAAGATTTTTTTCACAGTTTGAGGTTCTACAGGCTAAATGCACTTTACCAATCAGCACAGCAGCATTACTAGGTGTGGTAGAAATTTAATATCTTATTAAAGAAAGGAACATCCTCTAACAGGACAAATCAGGCAGGATAAAAGCTGTTCATTGTATCTTTATTCCTCGATAAAATGCCTTAGAGAGAGCATTCTTCAAAAGCAGTCTCTTACAGCATGGTCAGAATGATCAGAGAAACAAAGAATAGAGGTTCATTTTATAAACTACTACTATTTACATACAGTGTCGATCAATGCATAAATTTATTCTGGTTGGTCCGTCGGTTTATACCCAAATGACTTATATAAAATAAAAGTTTATTATATTGTATTCTGGTTCTTCTTATACCTTTGAGCTAAGCCACCACCCTTGAAATCTACTGTATGTGCATATAACAACTGTCCATTCTAGTTTACAGGACATCTGCTGATTTCTCGGTCATCTCTTAGTCATATCTCAGTACAGTTTGTTGTTCACTTGACCTTTATCTGGTTTCCTGACATTTTAAGCTATTTCTTTAAGATGAAAGCTATGTTACCCTAAAACTATACTTCCACATAGGGCGTGTCTAGGTCATATTTTTTCAGCTCTCAAGGAAGAAGCCATTATTATTGTTAACAGATTTCAGCCGTTTCTCTTATATTGAGTAACTGTCTTACCACACCCTATAGTTTAACATTCTGTTAGTCATACTGATCATTACATCAGAGTGCATTTCCAACAAATAAAAAATAGCTTAGCAAAAAGACATTTTGAATTAATTATGCAAGGAGTGGACAAGTTTACAGACACACTAGCAAAGTTAGAAATATTTAAATTCAGAATCCAGTGCTTTATTAGTACAGCTTTATTTTGACCTTTCTATACATGGGACTTTCAGGAAACACTATTACATATCCCAGGTCTTAACTGACCTGGCATATATATACAGTATATATTGTAGATGCCACATGGGCTGGACAGGCATCCCGGCCAGGAGAGGTAGCAGACCTGGAAGGAAGGACTGGAAAGGGTGTATGGACAGCCCAGTAAAAAGAAAAGATATCACTGGGGGTTTTTATTCCCCCAACACGCTAGATGGCAGCAGCCCTTATCAGTGTCCAGTGGGAAGTCAGCAGGACATGCCAGGAAATGTTGTCCAGCAGGGCAGCCCTGCTGGGATCACGGGGTGCCACAAAAGGGTGCTGAAGGGAGACAAGCTACCTACTCTAATGGACTTCTGTGTGACCCAGAAGTACTTTGATCAGGCAATTGCCCTTGCCCCGGGAGTACTCCCATGTCTGTAGTAAAAGGGACGGCACTCCCTTAACTAGGCAAGTCGGACCTGGGAGGTAGAGGGGCAACACTTGACTTGGCAGTGGTGAGAAAATTATATTGCCTGTGTTTTTATACTTATTGTGACATATTTGAGGTGATTTGGTTAATAAATCAACCTTTAATTGAACCTGGGACTGTGCTTGTGTGTTCGTCTTGGGGTTTGGGTCATTGACGCCTGGGTTTCGAACACAATATATATACATACATACATGCATAAAAATCAAGATACAAATAACCATAGCTGTTAGTCAAGCCAGGTTAGGGAGCATACAGTGGCACAGCTTGGCAACCACTCAGGCAGACATGTGGTTCAATCCTACCCTCTGGAAATGACCACTATCTGCTGCAGCCAGGTGTTACATGGGCATCCCCTTGGCCTGGTTCAGCCACTTGGGACCTCAACAGTTTGGATCCTGTGAGCCGAATCACCCTCAGGGAATTGTGCTACATGGCCATAGTGCCATTACACTCCCTCACAAAACAGGTATTGTGGCTCATTCGGGACTCCATGAGCACCTGCTCGTTGAACACAAACCAGCTGCACCCAAGGACTCTCCAAAGAGACACGGTACGGAAGGAGTCCAGTCTTCATCTCAGGTCACTGGATAACACCCAAGTCTCACAACCATATAGCAAAACAGGAAGCAGCATAGATATCGGGAGCACCAAACACCCTTTCTAGCAACCTCATTACACCCTATGCTCTCCCAATCGGTCTACTGACTTCATAGGAAGAGTCACCAGAGACATGAATTTCACTGCTGAGGTAAGTAAACTTCTCGACAATGTCAACACTCTATCTGCAGACAGACACACTGCTGATGGCTGTGCCCAATTGGTCATTAAAGGCCTGGATCTTGTTTTTTTATTCAGGACACTCGCAAGCCCAGACACTCAAACTCCTCACTCAGTCTCTCAAGAGCCCTGATCAGAGCCTCCATTGACTCCACAAAGATCACAGCATCATCGGCAGTGTCAATATCACTGAATCTCTCTTCACCAACAGATACCCCACGGCCACTGGACCCCGCAACCATGCCCAACACTCAGTCCATGCAAGCATTTAAACAGAGTAGGAGCAAGAACACATCTCTGACTAAACCCAGAATCAACTGGGGAAAAACGCAGAGGTTCTGCTTCCACACTGCATAGCACTCACAGTAACAGTGTACAGGCCAGCGATGATATCCATCAAATTTGAGGGATCCCATGAAGTCTCAGGATGCCCCACAGGGGCATCAACTGAGATGAATGCTTTACGAAAATTGACAAAGGCTGTAAAGAAAATCTGCCGTTATTACCACCAGCCTAGAGAAGTTTCACCCTGGATACTACAGATCCCTGCAGCCTTCCCTACTCTCAGCTAGTTCACCACCTGTGCAGTCTCAGTGAGACTGGGTGGTTCACAGCTAATCAGAGCATCAGCTTGAAGAATTGTGGACCTAGAGATATCCAACATCCTAGCCAGAGGATCAGCATTAAACAGCTGCTCAAAATAGCCAGCCCAGTGGTTCACAACTGTAGTGTCATCCATAAGGACCATTCCATCATCAGCCCTAACTGCGACTCTCCAAGGAACAGATTCGGATGTGTGTTGCATATCAAAAATTTTTAATTTTGTCTCTGCAGAACCTCCTGTCTAGTCACCTTGGTTGATCAAACACAAAAAGAGAAAATGTTTGCTAATACAGGTATTTACTGAATGTCTTGCAGATTGTATAAGTTAACTGCCATCAAAAGGTTTTGTTAAGCACTTGATCCAAAGTTTAAAATACCCAATACTATTAAAGTAAACAGGCTGCCCCTTGAACAATGGACACAGGATGTTACAACACACTTTGTAAAATATTCAGATCATAACTATCTCCCTCTCTCTCTATAAATGGCTGGGGTACAAAGAGACTTAATAAGTCTTTTATGAGCATATCTGTAAGTTTCTGCAGTTCCTTTGTTACATAGGCATAGCACACATCATTTGATATTCATCACATAACCAATTTATAGCTAAAAATTAAAACTGAGCTGAAATGCTTCTTGCAAAATAAAAACTCATTGAGATAAGTCCTCAAAAATAAAAACTAAATTAGAAATGCAAAAAAAAACCTCATTAAAGTGCATTGTAACAAAGCTAAAAGAATTGTAGATAAGTTAAAACTAATAATAAACATTCAACTAAAATAATCTTGGATTAAATTCTGCCCATATCTAAAGACTAGTGCTATATATCAGGAATTGTCCCAGAATACACACAAAATAACAGAAAATGCTTCACAATTTAGACCTTTTGGTATTAGTCATTTAACAGGCTCAAAAAGAAATGTAATCCTTTGAGAGTAAACACAAAAAATGGCTATCATATTTCATCAATAAAAGCATTGAAAACAGATCCAAAAGATAAGTGGTTCTGAAAACAGTACTGACTTCACATTACACTACATTATTCACCAACTCACTGTCTGTGTTGATGGATGGTGGCTGTGTCCAACATCAAAGAGCTCATAAAAGAGAAAGCCTGAACCATTCATGTCCCTGCAACTATTAAATTCAGCTGACATAAAACAGGTCTAACTTCATTTGTCTAGAAGACAAAAAAGATTCATAAGATGGACACACAGAAGAGATGAGACCCACAGGACTTCACTGACATTGTTTTTCTTCTCACTCTGACATAGACATATATCAACATTTGTTATGTATTTTTAGCCCCAGAAATTGATAATTTAAACAATCACTCATTGACAAACACAGTACTGGAAAAAATTGGCATTGAATAGTCCATACAGAACTTTAGTGATACCACAGAAAAATCAATCAATGGAAGATTTTACAATACTAATTTTTACAATACTAAACTAATTTTACTGTATAATAATATAGTGTCAAGCACATTAACTCATATAACAATTATTATGTACAGAAATAAATGCAGAGTAAATTAAACAAAAAAAAATAGAATTAAATGAAAATTTAAATTATATTTAATTTGAAACTAAAAACACTGGGTCAAATAAAGTAAAGAAGCTGCAAAGACAGACAGATTGGTATTGGTATGGGGTTTCTATGCCTCTGCCCATGTTGTCCTTTTGTGTGTGTGTGTGTGCTTACATTCTGTTTGGTCAAACAAACTGTTAGCTATTTACACTCATACACTTCTTGGAGATTATGTGTGTACAGTTGTGTGTGCCTCCATGTACAGTGGTGTGAAAAACTATTTGCCCCCTTCCTGATTTCTTATTCTTTTGCATGTTTGTCACACAAAATGTTTCTGATCATCAAACACATTTAACCATTAGTCAAATATAACACAAGTAAACACAAAATGCAGTTTTTAAATGATGTTTTTTATTATTTAGGGAGAAAAAAAATCCAAACCTACATGGCACTGTGTGAAAAAGTAATTGCCCCCTGAACCTAATAACTGGTTGGGCCACCCTTAGCAGCAATAACTGCAATCAAGCATTTGCGATAACTTGCAATGAGTCTTTTACAGCGCTCTGGAGGAATTTTGGCCCACTCATCTTTGCAGAATTGTTGTAATTCAGCTTTATTTGAGCATTTTCTAGCATGAACCGCCTTTTTAAGGTCATGCCATAGCATCTCAATTGGATTCAGGGGTGGATTTGCTGGTGTGTTTTGGGTCATTGTCCTGTTGCAGCACCCAAGATCGCTTCAGCTTGAGTTGACGAACAGATGGCCGGACATTCTCCTTCAGGATTTTTTGGTAGACAGTAGAATTCATGGTTCCATCTATTACAGCAAGCCTTCCAGGTCCTGAAGCAGCAAAACAACCCCAGACCATCACACTACCACCACCATATTTTACTGTTGGTATGATGTTCTTTTTCTGAAATGCTGTGTTCCTTTTACGCCAGATGTAACGGGACATTTGCCTTCCAAAAAGTTCAACTTTTGTCTCATCAGTCCACAAGGTATTTTCCCAAAAGTCTTGGCAATCATTGAGATGTTTCTTAGCAAAATTGAGACGAGCCCTAATGTTCTTTTTGCTTAACAGTGGTTTGCGTCTTGGAAATCTGCCATGCAGGCCGTTTTTGCCCAGTCTCTCTCTTATGGTGGAGTCGTGAACACTGACCTTAATTGAGGCAAGTGAGGCCTGCAGTTCTTTAGACATTGTCCTGGGGTCTTTTGTGACCTCTCGGATGAGTCGTCTCTGCACTCTTGGGGTAATTTTGGTCGGCCGGCCACTCCTGGGAAGGTTCACCACTGTTCCATGTTTTTGCCATTTGTGGATAATGGCTCTCACTGTGGTTCGCTGGAGTCCCAAAGCTTTAGAAATTGCTTTATAACCTTTACCAGACTGATAGATCTCAATTATTTCTGTTCTCATTTGTTCCTGAATTTCTTTGGATCTTGGCATGATGTCTAGCTTTTGAGGTGCTTTTGGTCTGCTTCTCTGTGTCAGGCAGCTCCTATTTAAGTGATTTCTTGATTGAAACAGGTGTGGCAGTAATCAGGCCTGGGGGTGGCTACGGAAATTGAACTCAAGTGTGATACACCACAGTTAGGTTATTTTTTAACAAGGGGGCAATTACTTTTTCACACAGGGCCATGTACGTTTGGATTTTTTTTCTCCCTAAATAATAAAAACCATCATTTAAAAACTGCATTTTGTGTTTACTTGTGTTATATTTGACTAATGGTTACATGTGTTTGATGATCAGAAACATTTTGTGTGACAAACATGCAAAAGAATAAGAAATCAGGAAGGGGGCAAATAGTTTTTCACACCACTGTATATTTAAGCAAATAATGTATTTCAAAATCTCCTTGTGCAAACATTTTGCAAATCAGTAGGCAAAAATCCCAGTTAAGGTTTAACAATTTCTAGAGCAGTTATCATCAGACATCGCTCATACTGTTTGTGAAAGATGTGGAGCTGAGTACTAGATGAAACTGGACCAAAAACAATAGGCCTGGAGCCAGTAACAAGACAAACACAAATTGTTTGAAGAAGATAAGTAATTTTTCTCTGAAGTTATTGTTGGGTGTCAGGGTTCAGGGCAGATATCTTGGAAGCCAATTGTTTTGAAATGTTCTATCTTCGCTGAGATGCTCTCACCCAAAAGCTCTAAATAACGCAAATAAAAGGGTGCAATTTTTGAAAAAAATTGTAATTTTAGGAAGGCAAAATCAATTTTGATTTTCAGAGACACATACATACACTATACTAAAATCAGCTTTTCTCAAAGTTTTGAACATTGTAGAATCAGAATTTAAACTCAATAACAAATTCTTAACCCCATCACCAAACTTGTAAAGTAAAACAAAAAAACACAGTGTCCTTCAATGCAGAAATAACCTATATATTGTAAACGAAGGTTTACAATATCTGACCTTTACAGAACATTTGTTGCTCTAGCATTTTTAAACTGTAAGCACAAATTACCAGTTAAATTCATATCAAGGTATTTTTATTTGTTGGGCAGGACGGTGGCATAGTGGTAGAGATGTGAATACAGTTCATGTTATAGGTGTTCCCTCTGTACAGTTTGCATGTTCTCTGTGTGGGTTTTCTCCTGGTACTTCATTTTCCTCCCCCAGTCCAAAAACATGCAGGTTAATTGAACTGGTCTTACCATATTGGCCCATATGTGTATTTACTTGTGATTGTGTTCAGCCTATGATGGACTGCTGCCCCATCCAGGAGTTGTTTCTTAGGATAGGCTCCAGCTCCACTGCAAGTCTGCTCTGGATAAGTTAGTTTGGAAGATGGATAAATGTTTATTTAGTCATGAAAACACTATATAAAAAATTGATAACCTGAAACACATATTTCTTGTGTTTTCCAAAAATTTATGAAAATATCATGTGGGACAGTTAGAACAACATTACTATGGTTCCCTAATGTCCCCTTCAGGCACCCAGCCACTCCGTGTATTGTTATGTTTTACTACCAAAACTACAAATAGCTCTCCTGATTCAAATGAATGAGGTACTGATTAGATCAATCAGAGGGAATTCCACAACGCATGCTTAGCTGGCTTAATTCAGCCAGTTTTGTTTCCACCAAAGATGATTAGGGCATCTTTATTTGGTAACTGAGGCAATTGATTGTCATCTCTCAGCCTGCTCAGTGCTGTGCTAAAGATGAAGCTTAGTGTACTGATGAGGCTTGAGAGTTCATGACATATGCGATCAAGGAGAAACAAAACCTTACAAAAACATTGCAAGGACCTTATCTTTTAATAACAAATTGAAATTATTACACCATTCTTCACAATTGCCATTTTCTGTCAATGAGGGGCAAATGGAAAACATATACTAATAAAAAATAGGTTATAAATGTGTGTTCTATTAAGTTAAAACAATTAATTAGAAGAAGCTACCAATTCAAACCTTTCAGGATACACAACGGTGCTCTCCTTAAAATATCATTGTGGTAGGTGCTCATGTGCTATGTAGAGCTTTTGATTAAAAGAAAAGCTCAGTCATTTTTTATATGTTATGACAATATTTATATGTGCCATACTGTATAATAATAAAGATCAACATATAGTATATTAAAAAGAATCAATTGCATATCTCAGTTAACTGCTTCATTTTTCAAAGCTATTTCACTATTCTTAATAAAACTGTCCACCATTGCTTTCTTTTTATTAGTGAGATAATATAAAGAAAAATGTTTTGTAATTGAGGATCACCCAGTAAAATAGACACACTCATTATAAAATTTGGCAAGTATGGTCTGATGCTCATAATTGTTGCTTTTCATGCTGATGTCTGCAGTTAGATTCAATGAATAAACAGCTTGTTTCTGAGACACCTTACTAAACTCATTCACTGATTCACGGTACTGTATTGGCATTATATGCTGTGTTGCCAGTGTCAGTATATACTGTATCTGTGTCCTGAATGACCCTATCGCTGCCTTGGCAACCTTAAAATGCTTTGACCTGATTGACTCCCCACTACACTAGCTTGTAGCCATTACAAATGTGGCATCTTCATGATTTTGGGATTTTGACACAGACTTGCCGATGTGCAAATAACGTTCACCTCTTCAATGTGTACCCCATTGAAATGCATGTCTTTTACCCACAGACAAAGCCTTAGGTCTTAAAACATCCCACCTATCCCTCCAATTTTTTTGAATCGGGGTTACAGAAGGCCAGAACCTACACTGGCAGCATCAGGTCAAAAGAACCATGAGTGGAAGGTATGGCCAAAACATACCTGGTATAACATACTGCACCTGCGTATACGTTTCAGGCTGAAACCAATTTAGGCACTTAAGTGTACCTATTTTCATAAGTAGCTTTTTCTGCTGTGGTGTTCACTCAGTTTACATATAGACCATTTAAACCGGATGAGTAATCCTTAAATATCTTTATTTCACAAAATAATAAAAAGAAAAGAACTGAACAGGAAATAAACAAACCCATTTGCCACATAAACACTTTAAAATACAGAATCTTTGAAAATATGTGCATGTAAAGTTGTATGAACAATACATGAAAAATTGATTAAGGTTGATTATCCTTATATATAATTTGATACTATCCGTATGTATGGTGTTCGCGTCAATACCCCGTATGTATGGTGTTCACATCAATACCTCAACTCAATACAAGTTAGAACCATGCAATGGGACTCTGCCTCTGTAGTTAGAACATAACGTGGCAAACACAGACACAGTATTGCATGATTGCCTAAGATTGTTCGAATGCTACAGTGACACCGCTGTAAGTCGGTGTTGGTTCGAACAGATAACAGTAAGTTCGGTTGGTTTTTGGAACATTGGTTTGGTGGAGCGTACTTTCCAGGACTAACATTGTCGACTGACTTAAACCCTTCGACAGATCCGGAACCGTAAGTAATTTAGAACATATCGCCATTTGCTTGGTACGTTGAAATCTATCTTTGGGCAGTTCGTTTTTAGCATCCGTCCTTCTGACATCTATTGGCAAACTGAGTAATGACGGCTGGTTATTAAGAATGTGTTATTGTTTAAATTTTAGCCGATCCCAGATCTAAAATGACCACGCCAACATAATTATTACTCCGACTCTGATTAGAGTTGTAAAATACGGTTTGGTTTGAAAATTTGTTTGCCGGAAAAAATCAAATGAGTTGCGCCGAAGAGCTGAGTTCATGTCAAGCAGCCCCGTTTAAACAGGAAGCTCTTCATTACATCAGCCGAAAATGTCTATTTTAAGCACAAATCAGTGCCATGATAGCAAAATCATTTCAAGGACTTAAAAAAAATAATAATTCTTTGCAGAGAAAGTATGGATTTCACAAACGTAGAATTTGTAGCCCGATTCAATCAGGCTCCCAGCCACTATAGGTGTAATATGTTCAGTGGGCTTAGAACAGCAGGTTATTATCCTGGCAGCAGAATTTTGAATACGTTGTAAGCGATGGATACATTTTTGTGGGATGACAGATAGAATAGCATTACAGTAATCTATATGAGAGGTGACTCTGGCATTAACTGATACTTCACTACTGTGTTGCGTAAGAACAGGGCCAAGTCTAGAAATATTTCAGAGATGGAAGAAGGCAGTCTGAGAAATGTTACTTATATGGGAGGAATTATTTAATAATAATAATAATTATTATTATTATTTAATAATTGCTATTATTAGGGTATAAATGGATATAAATAATTGCATGTAAACGATTCGCCAAAATCTGTTGAATGTAAACAATACTGTTTTAAATGTTATTGTTTTTTCATCATAACACCCAGTTTCCATGTCTACCTGTATTAGTTTAAATGGCACTTTTGCCACTAGCGATAGGGCGGACGCGCTGACTTATCATTTCGACTGGGCAACACAGTGAATGCGGCGTCTATCTATATATGTCTATGTTTTCCATAGCTTGCTACAGGAAGGTACTCTCTCGACCATTGGCATTGTTTTCACTCCTTGCTATTGGATTCGCTCCTTGCTATTTTCGTTATACTACGACGGTTGTTTCCTAAGTCTTTGTTATACTGAATTCCTTTCTCACCGTTTTCAGTTCCTGTTCTTACACTGCCGTATGCTACGATGGGCGTCGGCTAGTAAATAACTATCTAAAGTACTCTAAATGGTTTGTTGGATCCCATATGCGCCTATACAGCACATTTTGTTACACCACTAAATAAAAAAAAATCAGTTAATTCACAAAAGTGTGGTATTATTTTGAAAGATATTGCTTGCTTGCTTTCACTAGTATCATTGTGCATGTGTGTCTAGTGACAGCTAGTAAGAGAATCTCTATATTAGGTAGCTGAAATATAATACAGTCTAAATAGACTAGTTATAGGGGAACAATAATTGCTCATCTTTTAATGGCAAAAAATACTCTTTCATGTGTAATTTATATTAATTACCAGAAAAGAGCAAACCGGTGAAATTATTGGTCTAATATTGAGCTGTCTCAGAATCCTAAGAATCAATGTAGCGGTGTGAGACTGCACACAAATGCAAAACTGCAGAGGCAATATTAGAGTACCATGTTGCCATATATTATGTCAAATTCTTGGAATTTACGTTCTTTCACAGTCATTTCACCCTGTGACTTTTTCAAAGCTCCTGCATAAAAGAGAATTTCTTTACTAATAAAAGATGGAAAAACCATGATTGTTCCCCTTTAAATAGAAATTGATTTCTCGTTAACATAGCAGTCATAGCAGATTCTCACAAATACTATTTGCTTTAAAGGCACTCATGTGGCATGTGACTTACAGACACCATACTCAAACCAAAGCTACAATATACTGAATGTGAGATAATAAACTGTATAGAGATAACAGAGATAATATACTCTAATTGCAACATGCTACTATACAAGATGTCCCTGGAGTTTTGTATACAGGCCATCCCACTATAGGACACCCTGATACTTATTTGTTACTAGCAGAGTACCTGGCGTTGCCCGTTCTTTTCAAATCAAAATGTTGTGGGAGAGAATATACTGAATTTCCTAACTTTCTTACATTTTAATACCCATTTTTGGGCATCTTTCTTTTGAGGAACCCAGGACATAAAAAGTTAACTAAAATTATAAAATTAATTAACATGACAAAAATCATAATGGTTGTGAGTGTCAAAAAGGGGATGATGTGATTAAAAAAGTAGAGTAAAATCATTCCCTGATTTAAAAATAATATTAAGAGAGAGGAAGAGAGAAATTAATTCAGCTAACATATTATTGCAATACTTGTTTGTAAACTACATTCTTAGTTTCGTTTCCAGATGCAATAATAAACATATTTTTTGGGCAAACTACCTTTGAACATGTAACATAAAGTTACCCATGAGAAAAACATTATGATCTTAAATCAACTCCGCAGTACCAAATAGACTGCACCTGTGACTTGTTGATCGTGATGGAAAACGCAAGTGTCACTGGGAGTCGTAGTCTCTTAAAACTAAATGGGAGATCTATAGGAATAAGAGGTATCCATGGAATGAAAACTGTTTCGGCTTTTCCCTTTCCTGTCAAGATGGTAGCTTCTATCACATTGGGCAACATTCTCTTTACACACAGCCTTGTCCTGTTGTATAGTTTTGGGGGATCAAGTTTTTGTAATAATATAATAGGACATCCAACTTTAAGTGTAAGACGATGTGGTGGCAATCCAGCTAGATTGAGGGAATTTAGAAATTGTAGTGGGAAATTGACTGCTTCATCAGTATCCACAACAGTATCAAAAGATTTGTATTCAGTAACAGAGCCTGGTATCATAGAAAGTATTTGATTGTTTATTTCATGGACGTCGTCATTTTTAGGAACAAGAATAGCTCTATCACACGGCCAGTTTATATCAGTAAAGTTTTTCAAAACATTATGATATACTGCATTTATTAGTTCTGAGAGGGACGATACCAGTTTACAAAAATCGGGGGTATATTTTATGTTGCCAAATGATTCAACTGATAGTCTACCCTCGCCAATTTCCAGAAGTCTGTTTGAGAAAAGTTGAGCATTTTTATCCCTCAATAGTACTCTCATTTTTTCTTTTAAAGTAATTTTTCTCACTTTTCTCCACAAAAGTGAATACTTTAAAGAGGCATGTATTTCATCAGTCAGTGTTGATTTTGGAATGACTGGCAGAGTTTGCCAAAAGTCTCCACAGAGAAGCACCAGAGCTCCACCCATAAGTATATAATTTCCTCTTACATCTTTGAGAGTCACGTCAAGGGCCTCGAGGGCTTTCTTGTGGACCATGGTGCATTCATCCCAGATGATTAATTTACATGCTTTAAGCACCTGTGCCTGTCCACTTGTCTTACTTATGTTGCGGGAAGGCGATGTCTAGTGGCAACTTTAGCGCAGAGTGGGCTGTCCTTCCTCCTTCCATAAAGGTAGCCAATGCCTGAAGAGGCAATTGCAAGAGCAAATTCCCCCTGAACCCGAATGTCGGCCAGAATTAGATTAGTCAAAAATGTTTTTCCTGTTGTCTCGTGATATGATGCATTATAGTTTGGTGTCCTTTTCTCTGATCTTGATTTAAAAGTGTTTTTTTCCCTGCCATATAAGCATGCAGCTCTTTGATGTTGAAGTTCTTCTTTCTCATGTAGTCTGTATTCAGTAAGTTTTGTGGGTCTCGTACTGGTGCCTCTAGGCCCAACTGCACCAATGTCTTATTGATCATGGCCATGTATTTGCCTTCAAGAATTATTAATTCCTTATTGAAAATCTCAAGACAAAAAGTAATTTCTAATGTTGGGTTTTCAACCCGGGCTTCGGCAATTATATCCTCACTCATTGGTTCCTTATACTTCTCCCATAAAGTGTTTGGATTTGATGGGCTACATGTAGTCAGTATTATAGCAATGTACTATCTCATTGTGGGTCTCCTTCAAGCAAACCGAACTTCTGACAGGCCTCTCTATATGTTTGGTACACCTCGCCATTTATTGTTTTTACCACTACGAAAGAAGTTGTTCCTCGAACTGAGTGAAGAAGCATTCTAAGGAAAAAGAATTTGGCGTTATTGGGGTGAACTGTGTACACTCGACCCAAGGTGTCACTTGCAACTGCATCATGTCCAAGGACAAGCTGTCCAACTTTTCTTCTACAGAAAACTTT
This sequence comes from Polypterus bichir lapradei, assembly GCA_026402145.1. Classification (NCBI taxonomy): domain Eukaryota; kingdom Metazoa; phylum Chordata; class Cladistia; order Polypteriformes; family Polypteridae; genus Polypterus; species Polypterus bichir. The sequence continues at coordinate 147,101 of JANRMT010062794.1, forward strand.
CTTCGAGGAATTCCACGTATAGATCGAGGAATCTCAGGATAAAACAATATCCTTGCAAAAGGATCTTGTTGACATAATTGGAAGAATGCTGTCAAAGTAGTGTTTGGGGGCTGATCAACTACTCTAGGGGCACTGTCCGTTGTTATCAATTGCATCCGATGACCCAGACACTGTTATTTCACTAACACAATGTCTTACTTGTGTTTCTAATTGGATGAATAGTAATTTTCTCAAGCTAAATAAAGAGAAAACAGAAATTTTAGTGATTGGCAATAATGGAGACAATGAGATTATTAGAAATAAACTTGATGCATTAGGATTAAAAGTCAAGACAGAGGTAAAGAACTTATTAGTAACTGTTGACTGTAACCTAAATTTTAAATCACATATTAAACAGACCACTAGGACAGCATTTTTCCACTTAAGAAACAGAGCAAAAGTTAGACCTCTTATATCATTGAAAGATGCTGAGAAATTAGTTCACGCTTTTGTTTTCAGTCGTCTAGATTACTGTAACGCATTCCTCTCAGGACTACCCAAAAAAGACATAAATTGTTTGCACTAGTGTAGAATGCAGCTGCTAGAATCCTAACTAAGAAAAGAAAATCCGAGCAAATTTCTCCAGTTTTGATGTCACTACACTAGTTACCTGTGTCATTCAGAATTTACTTCAAAATACTGCTTATGGTTTACAAAGCCTTAAATAATCTCGCTCCATCTTATATATCAGAATGTCTGACACCCTATATTCCAAATCGTAACCTTAGTAACCTCAAATGAGTGTCTACTTAGAATTCCAAGAGCAAAACTTAAAAGACGTGGTGAGGCAGCTTTTTCTGCTGTTATGCACCTAAAATCTGGAATAGCCTGCCAAAAGGAATTCACCAGGCTAATACAGTGCAGCACTTTAAAAAACTGCTGAAAACACATTACTTTAACATGGAGTTCTGATAACTTCACCTTCATTTAATCCTGATACTCTGTATATTCAATTCATTATAATAACTATTCATGGTGTCTCTAAAATCCGTACTAACCCCTATTCTCTCTTCTGTTTCTTTTCCCGGTTTTCTGTGGTGGCGATCTGCGCCACCACCACCTAATCAAAGCACCGTGATGTTCCTACATTTATGGATTAAAAGCCAGAAGTCTACATGACCATCATCATCAAGTCCTTCCATGAGAACTCTAAATACAAAGAGGACTGTTTCATTTATGTTAGGTAGAATGCCCAGAGGGGGCTGGGTGGTCTCGTGGCCTAGAACCCCTGCAGATTTTATTTTTTCTCTCCAGCTATCTGGAGTTTTTTTTTTTTTCTGTTCTCCCTGGCCATTGGACCGTACTCTTATTCTATGTTAATTAGCGTTGTCTTATTCTAATTCTTATTTTGTCTTTTATTTCTCTTTTCTTTATCATGTAAAGCACTTTGAGCTACATCATTTGTATGAAAATGTGCTATATAAATAAATGTTGTTGTTGTTGTAAATAAACTCTCTGGCTATTTTGTAAATGAATGCTGAGATGAACAACCATAGGGTGTCTTTCATGAATCGGAAATCCTAGGATCCATCAAACTGCTTCGTTGCTGCTAATTTATCTTCCCAACTGATACTGAATCACTTTATTGTTTGTTCTCTTATTGGCTATGCCAAAACAGCCATATCATTACCTTTGTTTACATATTTGCAGACATACTTTATTGATTTTATACTGATGCAGTACTCAACGTTAATATGCGCCTGGAACATTTTGGAAAGCGGATGAAAATGGCACAACGCATCTGTTGTCAGTTTCTAGTTCTGTGTTGCCATGCATCTTCAGTTTCATCGTGAACCCTCCATATTCTGCAGCCTGTCGTATGTATCGAGGATAACCATCCTCACCAGTTTGTGTTTCTTTAATCAGTTCTCTTGGGTATTTCTTGCTGCACTTTCCTTCCTTTATACATGACAAGTTGGGGTTTAGATTTCCACATGGTCCATGGATCATATTTTTGGTCACCACTGCGAAAAGATTGGGATCTTTTCTTGGGTTAGGGAGCTCAGCAGATTTAACGTTATAGATTTGTGTGGGCTGGATTTTTTGGCCAACCAGATTAAATTGTGTGAGTGTGGCAGTCTGCACTTTTGATACTCAATTGTGTACATCCAGCATCTTGGAGCTGCAAACACATGAGCCTTTGTTATAACATTGATTAATTTCAATTGGTTCTGTCTGAACATTTTTGCAATTAAGTCGTGGCGGTCACTGGGTACTTGACCGTTTGTAAGCATTTCCTTTATCTTTGTCCAAGCCGGATTGCACGTGAAAGTGATGAATAAGTCCGGTCTCCCATACGTTCTCACGTATGTCATACTGTAGCATCTTGAGTATATTCGTGCATGTGTCTGGGACTACCTGTGAATGTCACTGGTAGTATGACCAAAATTCCAATGACATTACTATTATTTGCAACAGCATCTCTCAGGTGAATATATTCTTCATCTCTTAGTTTACTCTGATTTTAAATGAATAAAAAGAAGATGCCCACTCTCAATTTTTGCATACATATCAATGATGAACTGATGGAATAGTTGCCTACAGTTTAATATGCGGTTCTGTTCAGCATCTCGAATCATTAGCCTGTATGCATAGAAATCCATCTCTGAAACTTTCTTGTTGGTTGTTTCACCTGTTGCTGGGTTAACATGGTTAATATGGTTAAAATGATATCCATCTTCAACCTTGGGGAATATCACTGGGTACTGTAGAGCATCATAGGATCGATGTGTTTCTGAAATGCGCTGCAATGAATCAGCTCATCGTTGTATTAAAATATCACATTGATGAAATTTGTCACCTGATATAACCACTGCGACTTCGTCTGCTTGAGGTTCATTGAAGCATCGTTCGTGTTCGCCTGCGGGTCTTTGGTCTGCTCTAATAACTACTTTATATTCACATATACATACATTCCAATGCTGTTTTAAATGTCTTAATAAGAATATTGCACTCGTGAAACATCCTTTGTAGGTTCAACACAATCTGACATCTTTCTCCCAGGATGTAGTTGCATTGTTGATTAGCTTCCAGTTGCTCGTCTCCAATAAAATACAGTTGTAGGAATTTTGGGCCTTGATCAGGGAGGGTTAGCAATGATCCCTCCTTATGGTAAATCTGACCTTGCACAGTGAAAGCTGATGGAAAGCCGGGCTGTTCAACTATTGACGTGGCACCAAAAGATGTCATTTGCAAACATGAGTTGTACCTTTTGATGTAATTGAGGAAATGCTTTGACTCCAATGTGTCTTGTAATGTGAAGGATAAAAGTTCATCTGGGGGTGATTCCAATTGGGATAGTTTCACTTTCCCATTTTCGTAGCACATTCCTGTAGACTCTGATTTAAACTTTTTGGCTTGAAAGTAACTACAAACTATGTCCATATTCTCGATGGTAACATTTGTATGTTGTGAGTAGTCCTTATGCTGGTCATAGAGAAATCCTTCCAACAGCAAGCTAAAATGTTCGGCAACCCTGGTCATTCTGGCTCTCTCCCTCTTATCCGTAAGGTGAATGTCACATTGTTCAGTTTCTGAAGCTCTCGATGTAGTAGCTCTCTCCCTCATCTCCTGAAGTCGGCCCTCACGCTGTTGTGCTATCTCCAAAGTTCTTGAAGCTCAAGCTCTCTCTTGCATCATCGCAAGCCACCTACTCCGGTCCTTGGGAGTTTCTTGTCTTCACAGTTCTTTCATCTTTTTAGCCTTAGATTACACTTGGCCAACAGCCTTATGTTTCCTTGCAGGCATTTCAAAATCGCACCAGCCGCTTGGGAGGTTTGTAAAAGTTGTAAAGTAGCCTATCTCTTTTTCTAGGTCCGGAAACATATGTATGCCAAGTGCCATTAAAATTGCCCCAGCCTCACAATGACAGAATGAGTCCCAAAAATAGTTGGGATGCCAACCCGGCGAACTTTATTTAATTTCAAAAGCAACAGGGGCGTGGTGGTGCTCAAACATAAAAAATGCTGGCAGTCACCTGCAGTTCGCCCTCTGGTGGTCATTACGAGTGTCAACTGGATGATAACATGTATACTAGACCGAAAGATCACCCCCCACCCTACCCAGAAGGGGGTGGGTTATGGCTGATTTCATCCTACAGTATTTTTAGTCGACCAATGAGGAACATGTGTACCAAATTTCATGAAAATCACTCCAGCCGTTAGGAAGTGATGCTGGAACATACATACATACACACGTTGACTTTTATATATATAGATATTGCATATCTGATTATTTCTGATAATGGCTTGCTATTCAACTATTCCCCCTGCAAATATGACAAGGAAATGAAACATTTTTTCATAAATATACATTTTGTAAAATCTGCATTTGTAGATTAAATTCTAATAATTAAAAAGAAAATGTGAATACAATTGTACATTGCTGTGCAGAAAAATTAAGTGAGCTAAGTTAATTTAAATGAATCACACACCACCAACACTATGTGTTTGAGGCTTTATGTACAGCCTCCACATTGGATTGACACTGTCCCATTCAGATGCTGATAAGGCATGAAGTGTTTTACTTTTCTTTTTTTTTCTACAAGGAGTTGATGACAATTCAGATAATCCTACATACAGTAATCCCTCGCTATATCGCGCTTCGACTTTCGTGGCTTCACTCTATCGCGGATTTTATATGTAAGCATATCTAAATATATAACGCGGATTTTTCGCTGCTTTGCGGGTTTTGCGGACAATGGGTCTTTTTACTTCCTGTACATGCTTCCTCAGTTGGTTTGCCAGTTGATTTCATACAAGGGATGCTACTGGCGGATGGCTGAGAAGCTAACCAATCAGAGCACGCAGTTAAGTTCTTGTGTGCTGAATGGCTTAGCAACGGAGCGCTGAATTCGATTCCGCGGCGTTAACCAGGAAGTCTCGTCTCGCTCATTCAGCATCAACGTGTTTCGCTGTGTAAAGAGTTAACTTTTGTGCTCTTTTGTGTTTATCTTTGTGCAAAGTTAAGCCCTTCATTATGGCTCCAAAACGATCTGCTCCTGCTACTGCTTCAGGGGCCGTGCCCAAGCGCCAATGGAACATGTTAACGATTGCCGAAAAGGTAAAAGTTTTGGATATGTTGAAGGAAGGGAAAAGCTACACCGCTGTAGGATGCCATTACGGCAGCAATGAGGCTATGATTCTTTTTATTTAAAAAGTAGGAAAAGAATATAACATCTACGGCCGCAGTGTCCTTTTAACCAGGGTGCAAAACGAGGTGTAAGTGGATGTAATAAGGCGGTAGTCTGGATGGAATCTGCTTTAGGGATTTGGTTTGAAGAAGAACAACAGCGGTGCTACACAGTCACCTGAAGAGGCTCCTTTAGAAGAGCTATAACGCTCTCCTTTGTTGTGCAGTAAAACTAAACTCATCATTATTGGACAAGTCATCGTGTCATTGTTGGTGAGTAACCATAATTAATTTTCTACTTACAGTACTTAGTACATGTACGTACGTTTAGTGTCACTGTACACACAATTACTGTATACAATTTTTCTTGCATTGTACGTATTTATTGCTGGTGGCCTGTCTATCGTAATGGCTGTAACATATGTGAAATCGGAGACACTCGATATCTTTAACATAATATTTAGGTTTTATTGTATATAAACAGTGTGTTTACATACATAATTTCCATGAATCTTACCTAATATCAAAGAGAATACAAAGGGTTTATGCTGTATAACTGTGCGTGGAATATTTATAAACAGTGTGGGAGAGTTTATAAGGGTTTAAAATATATAAAAATAACTATACAAACATATGGTTTCTACTTCGCAGATTTTCACCTATCGCTGGGGGGTCTGGAACGCAACCCCCGCGAATGAGGAGGGATTACTGTATTACTTCACCACCAATTAATATACTAACCACAACACATTTAAGGATAATAAAGTTTGGTAATGCATAATCTGAAATTACTTTTTACCTTTCCACTTGGCTAGTAGATGTTAAATTGCACTTGTAATGAGACCACTAGTTAAAATGACCATTAATTTTTATAAGCATAAGATTCCTATAGCGCAAGCCAAGTCCACTTCAGCAGATGAAAAAGAAATAAAACAAACAATAAAAGTACTGATTATTTGGAAAATGATGTAATGCTCAGAAAACAAAATGCCAGATTTAATTTTTGAACCAATTCACTGGTAAATTAAATGTAATTTTTTATAATATGAAATCATAGGGCCATTGGACTGATTAGCAAACTCATCCAGTGTTGTTTCTTGCCTTGTGTCCGGTGCTTCTGGGATAACGTTTGCAACTGTGATCTTCAATAAGATTAAACAGGTCTGAGAATGGCAGGCTGGATTATTTATTAGGGGTTTATTCTTATGATAGCTTAAAAAAAGTACTGATATGCCCATATGCTGTTTGGCTTGATTATTTAGTGGTAATGTTCACATGCCTTTACTCATTTCAAGAAATAGGGAAGAGTTAAAGTCAAAACTCTTCCGTCAATGAGCTCATAATTTTTACTGTTAATAACTGACTAGGAGTGGCATTTACTTAAGCAATGAAACAGCTTGCCTTTCTTAAAGCAATTATCTGTTGCTAAAGGTTCCAAAAGGGAATGTCAAAACTGCCAAAAATAATTTACCAATGACGTATCAGAAAAAAAATCACATGTATGAATGCCAACATCTATAAATACAAATTTGATAATCCTTTTGAACAGAAATTAAATTCTATAACCTAGAATTTCAATACTCAATAATGACAGTGCAAAAAAAACAAAGGGGAATCGAAGAACACAGTTGAACAAATCCAACTTATGCCACAGCAAAGTGGCTGTGGTGACAGGGGCCTTTAGATAGTCCTGAGGTAACTGTAGCCCGCTGACCACAGCATCTTTGATTACTTTACTTTGATTGAAAGCTCAGTCCCAGCAAACAAGGAGCACAAAGGGTTAGGGACTGAAGATAAATTAAAAATGCAAAGCAAAATTAAAACAAAGCGCAAGCAATAGGGAAAAACAACAAAACAAGAAAAACAATGAAAAAAATTAAAGGAGGGTAAGAGGCACTACAGCAATTAAAATATTTTCATACTAAGCACACTAGAACAGGAAAGTTAGTATCTCTTGCTTTTTTTACTTTACGTTTAAAGTATATGTATTGATTTACCTATAAATGACTGTCTTTAAACTACCAGCAAATAAAGTAATAAGGTGATCTCATTAATCATTACATTTTTAGTCAACATCATGTATAAAATAACTAGAAGAACAAAAAAAAAAAAAAGGTGAAAACCATCTCAATTTACAAATTGCTTGCAAAATAAGACTGAATTAACATAATATTACATAACTTTCACAAATGACTTACTCCAATGCAGTGTCACAGGGAGCTAAAATTGACTAATTGAATTTACTGAATTGCTACTCTGAATCATGTTTTGCCTAAGCTAAAGCACAATAGTGAATGGTTCTATGTATTGAAGCTTTAAAATAGTTAACCACAATGTAGTCTATTTTCTGTTTATACAGGCAACACTACAACCAAATATTTCTCCCACTGGGAACCCATACCAATTAAAAACATACCATACATTAACATTTGCAAACAAGCTTTATCCAGTTCAGAGCTGATACAGAGCCAGAGTCTATCCTGTGTCACGCGTGTGTGCATACAGCTTAAGGGCTCTGGAAAGTGTAATTCCCCGACACTCCAGAGGTTGGCACTGTGTTCTAATGCCTTTTCTCTTTCTCCCTCTGCAGAATGGATGATTGACAGCTGGGACACCTCTGATGTCACTTCTGGTGTCAGGCTGCCTGGACCCACCTCAATATGCTGGAAGGACTTAAGACCAGAAAATCTGTCATCTTGAACCACTTCATTTGGAAACTCATGTCTGGAAAGATGTTTTCACAATTATTGTGTGTTTTCTGCTTTCCAGTTATATGGGGTCACCACAGTGGTGCCCTAACTCTTTATTGTAGTCTGTATGTTCTTTTACATCTGGAAGCACTGGGTGCAAGGTAGCAAACAGCCCTGAACAGGGAACCAGATCATCACAGGACTCACTCATGCTGGGTCAATTTGGAATTGCCTGTCAAACCAATTTGTGTATGTTTGCAGATATAGAAGGAAAACTCATGTAGACATGGGAAGAAATTTCCTACAGATAATAACAAGGCATTGGACTCAAACCCAATATTCTAGACCAGGGGTCCCCAACCCAGTGGGCCACGGCCGTCTGACAGCCGGGCTGCAAGACTCACTCAGTGAAGGGCTACAGCAAAAAGGCTGCCCCCTTCACTGAGGACATTTTTTAGAACGCCAGGCAGGCGGGGTTTGCAGCGGCGCAGAGAGGGAAGAGAGACCAAGGTGAGAGAGTATTACAACAAAGTATTTTTATGTTTCTGACAGTTTCCTCATATGACACGAGTCTATAGAAATCTCATTACTACGAAGTACATTCAGCAGCAGATACTTTCATTACAACGAAGTGACCTTGAAATGCTTGAATGAGTCATCCACAGAGCAGTTAGTTCTGTGGTTGCAGCTCAGTTGTGCACATTTGCACAACGATCCCCAAACAGAAACATTGTAAAAAATGTTCTTTCTTCGAACTTTCCTCATACTGTTTTTTGTTGTTTTTGTTTTCTGTGGTTTTCAGTGATACCTTTTGCTTATTGCTTGTCAACATTTGAAAAACATCCATCGAAATTTAACTCATTGTCACCCTTCTATAGAAACAGCAGACATGAGAAAACGATAACAGTGTTAATGCTTGTGATGTGCAATCTGTTGGAATGACAAATTCAATGCATATGTCTTTGTTATATGAAAAAAAGAAGAAAAATCTCGGGTTGCAAAAGTATGCGAACTGCTGCATTTGAAGACGGCGAAAAAGCCGTTTTTATGTGGTTCAGTGATGCTCCTTCAAGAAACATTCCTATTAATGTGGCACTCATTCAAGAAAATGTGTGGTTTTTAAACTCTCTTGGGACCTCTGTCAATGAGACAACACACTGTGAGCCTGCTGTTTCCCTGCCCCGGCAATGGACAAACAATCTTACACAGATGCTGCAATCGTGCTTCGGGATGCACTTCAGTGTGACGTTCCCGTCATCCCAAAAGAGTTCAGAAACCTCATAATATGAAGAAGAAGAAGAGGATTATTCGGCTTCTGATTGATAACTGTGCTGCCCACAACATACTTCTACATTCAGATAATGTTTGCGTTTAATTCCTCCCACCCAATTGCACAGCAGTGCTTCAGCCATTGGGTTTGGGCATCATTCGCACCCTGAAAGTGTATTATCGCAAGGAAATGCTGAGAAAAATTCTCGTCAGCATACAGTAACTTGTAGGCAGGAATAGATTAAAATGAACACGAAAGAAACTATTTTCATTTCCAACATCCTATCTTTGTGAGACAGAGTTTTCTGCAGTGACAGCAACCAAAACAAAATTACGGAGTAGACTGAACATAAGCAACACACTTCGGGTGTCACTGTTTTCCATCATCCCCAGATGGGATCTTCTGGTTGCAGGAAAACAAATTCAGGTCTCCCACTGATTCTGCATTATGGTAAGCTGAATAATTTCTATTACAATATTATAACTTAATAATAATAGAAATGTAATGTAAATTGTGTATAAAACTGCCCTACGAACCCACCACTAAAAAATCCTCCCCCCCCATAAACCCCACCAGTCCCTGGAAAAATTTGCTTCTAGTAAAGCGGTCCTTGGTGTCAAAGAGGTTGGAGACCACTGCTCTAGACGGATGAGGCAGCAGCATTAGCCCCTGTGCTACATCATCTGAGAGTAAGTAAAACAGTTTTTCCACACAAAGTGCTGCTTGTTTTTTTTAAGTATTCTGCCATATTCAGCATTTCATGTTATATTACAGTATAAATGAAGCATTACAAAGCTGCAGGTTTCAAAATGGAAAAAGAATATATAAACAGTAAAAGAAAACCCTTATCACTTCTCTGGAATCAGTCCATTATTTGAGCTCACTTAGTCTATTACAGAATTGTGAGAAACTGAACCCTATCCAACTGATCATTGAGCATGAAGAACAAATCATTTCCAGGTATAATGCTAATCTATTGCAGGGAAGACCTATGCACACAAAGAAATTTAGAATTGTGTAATACGTGGATGGGCACTGTCGGTCATAGAGAGCCGCAGTGGCTGCAGGTTTCATTTATACTGTAATATAACATGAAATGCTGAATATGGCAGAATACTTAAAAAAAACAAGCAGCACTTTGTGTGGAAAAACTTTGTTTTACTTACTCTCAGATGATCTTCCTTACAAGTAAACAGAAGAAAAATGAACAAAAGAAAATGTATTGTCAATGATTTGTAACAAGGCACTAGGCTGGCAAAGAGATCCCAGAATAGGGTTTATTAAGGTTATTCTGTAAATCATAGTTTACTAAGGTTGTTCTGTAAGGTTATTACTTACAGAAATGTTAAAGGAGTTAGTTTTTTTAATATATAACTTTTGCTTAGCCACCACGTGAACTGATGACATCTAAAGAAAACTTTGGCTTTTTGATATACTGTAAGTTAGTGTAAATTTCATATACCTTCACAGGAAGAAATTTATTTTTTGTCTCTCAATTAATTTTTGTATGTGATAGTGATGTATATAGATTTTTCTTCAGTAGCATATATTTTGTATGGATATTTATTTTTCTATTAATGCTCTGTTTAAATAAATGCACAGCCTCGTCTAACAGTGCAATGCTCTTTGCATATACTTTGTGCAGAAATAATGTACTTTGAAATGAGGATACTGAGAGAGTTCATCAGAACATATTGGCATTGATGGATTGTGCCAAAAAACTATTTAATTAGTCAGTGATGTCATGCCTAGCAAAATAACTCTGCTTCCACTATGCTGGTGCAGGACAGGTTAGGCTACAAAGCTAATGGTGATTTTTTAGGATGTTAATAACCAATTAAACACCCTTATGGTTACATATTCTTTCAAAAGACTTCCAAGCATTTGATACTAAGAGATTAAATCTAACCTTCCTCGAGGAGAATGTTTTGGCAGTCTAGTCATGTCAGGATGATCTCACCAGAGGTGGTGTAAACTGGCTTTATATCTACATACTTTGAAGGGAAGGTTACACTTGATGTTACTAATATAAACATCACGTGTGGCTACATCACGTGTGGCTATGCACTTTTTCTGCAGCATTTTAAACCATGATGAAGCAGCAATACTGTTTACAGTCTAGCAATGTTCTTATTGTAAAAATACTGTTATACATTGTACAGTTTTTATTCTTGGTGAACAGCTTATCCGACTCTATCGACTTCTCAGTTTGTAGTTTGGTACAACTGACCTATAGCTCTCTTTGATAGGATATTAAAATACTTATGATAAGGAAATTATATAGAAACCACTTCCCACATGTACAGCATGAAAAGTCAGTCTCACATTTCACTCAAAGCTCCAGGATTGCAGATAGTCGATCTTTCACAGTCAATAGCAGCCCCTTCTACCTCACCCTAAACACAAAAATGAACACAGCTCCCTTACCCAGCATCCAGACATCAGCTTTTTAAGTTTCTGAAATTTAATGTAAAACAGTATCACCCAAGGTTTACTTTGCTTTTCCTTTGACAAAACTGATTTATTTTTATTTGCAAAAAGCAAATGATGAATATTTCAAATAAACACTCTAGAATGATAACATTTCTCAAGATCTATGAATATTTTACTCCTTCATAATTATATGTGTTTATAAATGCACATATTAAGTTGTTCTGCGTTGCTTATTGTGTGATGCATGTTAGTTATATTTCCTTACGTGTAAGGTTTAGCATTTTTCTCAGCACTAATTTTCAGAAGGGAAATTCACCTATGAGAATTTGAGAAACTCACAGGGCTAAGGTATTATAATTATAAACACAAAGGTAGCATTCATGTCACTCACCTAATTGTTTTGGCAACTGTAAATTCCAATCTTAAGAAGTACTGTACTGCACATTTATTAAAAGAGCTGCCATTCATGCTTGAGATCTTTATTTACTTTGTTAGCTTGGCTGAAATCCCCTAATTTATTTTTTTGCAGCTTAGTGTAGGAAGACATGTGCGGGAACAGAAAGCACACATTGAGACAAAAATAAATTCTGTCATCCTGCTAACTGCCTCATTGTGCAGGCAAAACACAAGAGACAACTTGTAAAGTTAAATGCTTCTGTATATTGCATCTATTCAATGTAAACATTTGGTATAGCTCTGCTTTAAAATTTAGTAGGGTGTCTTTAAATATGTCATATATGCTGAGTGCATTTTTAAGTAAATGGCATCTGCAGGTATTCTTTATGATTGATATGTGAATGTTTAACATATTCTAATTTTTCTGTCTTACATAAGGAAAACTATTCTCTGATGAAGGAGTTTTGAAAATATTACTGCATGAAACAATGGTAAAAGAGCACAAACACCTAAGTGTTTCTACAGCGACTATGCTGTGTTTGCTGGTGACCTTGTTCATCATATTTTTCCTGGAAATTTGCCATGCAGCCAAGTTAGATAAACATTTTTTTCCCAGCACCATATGATACTTTGCAAGGCTAGCGTGGTATCACACAGCTGTACCGTCCATGCACAGAACTTACACACATGTGTTCTGTAAAGAGATATGACCTCACATTTTATGTCCCTACACGATCTGTTTTGCACATATGTGATGTCACTGCTCCTAGCATACATTTAGAGAAAAAGTACCATTTTTATTTTACATGACCATACTTGGTAGACCACAATAAGAATACTACAAAAATACTATGTTCTTCTGCATTTATTCAATGTACGGTATGTTGTGTCTTTATTGCTTGATGAAACATGCCATTCAACTATCTGTGTAGTACAGATCAGGTAATGAGAGACACAGGCCCCAGAGTATATACTGTAACACTGATCCCTCACATCACAGGCTCTCTGAGTATGTTTGTATACACTAGTACACATTATCTACCTGTACTCCAAAGATCAGACAGAGGAATACTGGTATGGAGTACAGGAAACTGGGCGGCCATGCGCCAGGTTCATAAATGGAAAGGGGATACAGGTCGAAAGTATATATAATTAGCCACACTGCACATCACCAAGTCAAAGCAAACCTTAAAAGAGCCCTTCCCATACCAGATTCAGAAAACATGCGAGAACCTGTTAAATAGTAATAAATCTTTCATTAGCATTATATTCAAAACATTTCTTTCTTTTTGATAAAACTGCAGTGGTATGTCACATGAATTAATTGTGCATACATTTGGCTTGTGGCCCCTTCCATTATGTGGATCTACACATAGCGGTCAGGTCTTTAAGATCGATTTGCACTACCTGCTTCAAGGAATGGCCAATCAGTGACCCCAAGGTTAGAACTCTGTGAGCACAATAATATAAATATTCTTTTCACTTGCTGCTAGTTTGTTACCACTTGTTGTATTTTGTTTGAGGTTATAGCTTTGTCTTATTTTTTTGCATTTTGATGAATGGTGGCAAGAATGGTTAACACTGCTGCCCACATTAGGGCACCAATAATTTGTCCAGCATAGTTGCAGATGCTTCCCTAGCCCTCAGGGATGCCTAAAAGACCATTAATCCACCAATACTAGTTTGTTTCTTCCTTCCCTCTTGACTCCAATGAATTTCACTGAAATCGGCAAAATTCCTGAACATTTCTGCGATTTCACCATGACATTTCTCATGACAAAGTGAAATCTACAGGGTTTGCTCATGAATAGTTATGGGACAGGCTGGACGTGAATGGCATAGCTCACACCACCGTATTGATTCTTGGGATTCTGATCTCTTCCACCAGCTCAGTGCTGGTCTTTTCTATCGATTTATGACAAAACACAGGCATAGTTTCATGCTGGGGTGGCACGGTGGCGCAGTGGTAGCGCTGCTGCCTCGCAGTTAGGAGACCCTGGGTCCTCCCTGCGTGGAGTTTGCATGTTGTCTGCGTGGGTTTACTCCGGGCGCTCCGGTTTCCTCCCACAGTCCAAAGACATGCAGGCTAGGTGGATTGGTGATTCTAAATTGGCTGTTGTGTGTGTCCTGTGGTGGGTTGGCACCCTGCCTGGGATTGGTTCCTGCCTTGTGCCTGGGATTGGCTCCAGCAGACCCCTGTGTTCGGATTCAGCGGGTTGGAAAATGGATGGATGGATAGTTTCATGCTGTGATCTTTTTTTAAAATTCACATACAAAAGAGAACATTTTGCTATTAAAACACAGAAACATGTGACTGTTCTGCTTTAATATACTCTGCCTTCTATATTTAGAAAATGAAATCAAAATTCCAAATTTTTCTGTAAACTCCTGTACTTCAGATTTAAGATAAAAGATGAATAGGAACTGGAAAAACCGGTTAGATAAATATGTATATTTATATTAGGGCTACTGACTACCACTGTTAGCATGTGTGATTAGCATGTTTAAAATTTTTGTGGTCAAATTTTTTTAATGCAACCTCTGACAGTGTTAATTGAATCCACTTAATATGACCATGTTTAATATGAACTGAAGCACCACATGAATTCACCTGTGCATTTCCTATGTTGTTTCATGATAATAATCTTCATTCGCATACACTGGTAGGATTGCCACCCATCCCTTATAATACAGGATGGAACATTAAATGCTGTGTATCATACTGAATCAATATAGAATACAGTTGTCCCATATTTTTGTATACATTGTTTCATATACTGTATACACTAGCTCTTCAAAGTGCAGAGAATAACATAAGAACAATTAAAATCAAACTAGTTATACAAAAGAAGTGAAGAAAAAAAAAAAGTCACATAGTGCAGTACAAGGGAAAGTCCAGAACAAGAGGCTACACGCAGTGTAAACATTACTATGGTGGTGTCTGATAATCCAAGTCCACCTGTAAAAAAGGCTTTCAAGGTATAGGTCTGAGTGGAAAACAGAACGTCAGTGGGTCAGTTCTGTCCCTGGCAATGAGTACACTTGCTTCAAGCTTTTTCGTTTCCTCTTGGAAGAATATCTGACTCGAAATAACACAGTACAGGTGCCACACATTTCCAAGTCACTAAAGAACAGATGACACAGAATAAAATCCCTCCATTCCTTATAGTTCACTCAGACTTCCCCCAAGGCAGACATGGTATGTTATTGTTATTTAATTTATTTCATATTACAGAATGTTGCCTACATTATCATATATTATACTCTAGCCAATAAAACTAGGCAATAATCAGTGAAAATTGAACATGGTAATATTTCCATCCATTTGAGCTGAAGGTTAAAATAGTAAGACTTATTTTATATTTACATTTACATATATGTGCTTACCAGGTGCTTTTAATCCATTGGCTGGCGTGGGTCTGATGTTTGGTGGTTGTTAACTGTTGTTTCTATTACACAAAACTAACTGGAATAGGTCAATATGTATAGGCAAGTAATGTTAAAAACTGTTTTGTATCGGAAATTAGTCACTGAGTTATTTGTGCTTTATATTAATATGCTTGAGGTAAATATAATAAATTGTGATTAATATGGAGTTCATTTCAATTAAAATTTTTAATTGTGTAATTAATCATGATTAAATTATTTTTTAATTGAACAGCAGCTCCAATACATACATTTATCTCACTGTGCTCACACACTTTCGGTCTCTACCTACTGATATTTTGTGGCTATTTGTTGTATTTTTTTTTTTTTTTTTTTGTGGCTATCATTCTGTCAACTTCTTTTGTTGTTTAAGGCCTGGTCCTGCTACCTCATAGCTCAGATTAAATTTTTGTATATACAAAAATTCAGTTCAGCATAGCTGGCAGACACTTCTCTAGCCCTCTGGGACATTTAAAAGACCATTATGCCATTATTATATGCTCAAAACCAGTTAAGTTCCTCTTTCCCCATTAACTTCATTGCCTTTTGCAAAGTTCAGTAAAGTTCCCAAACACTTCAGTTATTTTGCTGAACTCATGGCAAAGTAAATTCCATTCACTCATCACTATTTGTGAATTTCACACTAAGTGCTGGGAAAAAAAGCTGTATACAAATGAACATTTGGCTACACATGTTTTGCACACAACTGCATCATGCCTATAATCTTGTTCTTTGAGGATGCTTTACTAATCATTGGCTGTATTAATTTCCAGTGATTTTAATAGAAAATTTTCTGACATCATTTTCTTTTCAAGGAACAAATATACAACAAAAGAATATGGATTTTCATCCCCACTCCTCAAATGACGAACAGCTTGATTATACTGGTGGTTTTGTTTTGGGCTTTAAGCTTGTTTTGTTTGGATACAAGCCAAAGGATCTTGATGCATTTTATTTTTATATTGTTTACATATGCAGGTAGAACGTTTCCATATTCTCCTAAAGCAATTCTGTTTCTACAGTCATTAGTAACAACATACATAGACAAAATGGTTGCCATGCATGCCTACACTAGGACTTCCACCATTTTTGACAAGTTTTTCTTCAGGTCAGGCACACTTTGCTCTTATCCCACACCCTCCCTTTAACAGAAGATGATTTTTGCCAGATCTGTCCATAACAATTTGTGGTTTTGTTCTGTCTTCTTTATTTGTTAATGCCAACCTGCCATTGGCAACTATCAGCAAGGCCTTTGTATAATAATTCTTAACTGAAAGTCTTCTCTGAGCAACAGATTTTGATAACTTCACACCATGAAGGTTGTTGTTATTTGAAGGATCCTTATTTTTTTCATTTTATAATCAACTAAAGCTATGTACTTACTAGCCTTTGTAAATATGTTTTGTATTTTTTAAATTTTAACATTGTTTGTGTACTGCAGTCAATTAAATTTTTCTTTCTTTAGTTATCTGCACAGCTTACCTTCCTTTCCTCGACATTTCTCAAGTTTACACATTGGTTTACCAATTCAAAATGGTAAATATACTTTACTCAGTTCAACAGAAAACAAAAGACCAGTAAGACATACCTGACACCCAACTGTAACCACAATTATGCTTACCTGAAATGATGGTAAAGAAAACAAAATGTCATATTTAAAAAGGTTTAATCTCCTGTGTATAGAAAAAATAAATAATAAAAAAAAAACATTCACTGCGTTTGACATATATTTATCTTTTCATCTCAGATTTTTAGAGCTTGAGTATACAGCAAATAAAACAGATATTCTAGTTCCTTGTTCAAATCCAGTGCCTATAAAAAGTATTCACCCTCTGAAAGTTTTCATATTGAATTATTAAATAACATTAAATCACAGTGATTTTAATTTGGCTTTTTTCCAACTGATCAACAGAAAAAGATCATTTGATGTCAAAGTGAAAACAGATCTGTATAGTCTAAACTAATTGTAAATATAAAACACATAATTGATCACATAAGTATTCAGCCCCTTTAATACATCACACCTAAATCATGACTGGTGCAGCCAATCGGTTTTTGAAGTCCCCTATTATTTAAATGGAGACCATCTGCCTGTAGTCAAGGGAGTTCATTCGACTGCAGTATAGGTGTACCTTATCTGGAAGGTCCAACTTGTGGTGAGTTAACACACCATGAAGATAAAAGAACAATCCAAGCAACTTCAAAACGAGCAACGTCGAAATGAGAAGTATTCTGTCAATTGAAGTGGCTCTACAGCTATGAAGGACAAACACATTGAGGGAAATCGAGGTGCAAAGCCTTGCCCATTGACCTGTGCTATTTGCATGTTGAGAACTTGAACATGAAAATGCAAAGTGGAAATGTGTTTTACTTTTCATTTTTGCAGCTTCATTGCTGTTCAGGCTGAAAATGAAATGGCAAATTGGGTTATTTAATTGTATGTAAAATGTTTGCAGCATTCTTATATGTAGGTTTTGAAAAGTAAATTGCAAATGAGGTTATTTCTTTTTAATTTTGATCTTTGCAGCATTCTTGCATGCGGACTTTGAAAATGAAATTGCAAAAGAGATCATTTTATAATTTTCATTTTCTTTTTTGCAGAAAATACCTACAATGCCACAAGGTTTAGGATAGTGAAATTAATGCAGAAAAATACTGGAAAATCCTGGAGGAAAAAATGATACACTCTGCAAGAAACCTGCACCTTGGGAGAAAATGTATTTTCCTGGAATGCAACAAACCCAAACTTACACAGGAATACTTTAAAGATAACAATGTTAATATCCAAGAGTGACCCAGTCAGAGTTTTCAATTTTTGGCTGAACCTGAAAAAGGCTACTCATTCATTATCCTAATGCATCCTGACATACCTTGAGCAGTTTTGTAAAGAAGAATTGGGAAGAACTACAGATTTGCAAAGCTGATAGAGACCTGTGCTTACTGATTCAAGACTGTGTCTACTACTAAAGGTGCATCTAGTAAATACCAACTTAAATACTTACACAATCAATTATTTTGTATTTCTGATTAGTATGGACCATTTGCAGAGCTCTTTTTTCACTTTGATATCAAGGTTCCTAGATCAGAGTCAAAAAAGCCAATGATTCTATGTTGTATAATAATATGTAAAAACTTCCAAGGAGTCAGTACTATTTATAGGTTCTGTATATATCAGAATGGGAGTACTTCTCTTTTTCAATCAGTTTTGCTGTATACAAATGTATGCGGACAACCAAACACATGTGCTTGTAATTCAGAGAGATTTTTTTTTTTAATTTTGCAATTCATTTTATGTTTTAAAGCACTAACTGACAACCAATTGTACTTGTTTTTAAAAAGTAGCCTTTGTATCTTAAATTGTCTATCTTACTGATATTTTGATAACATGAGTGACTTTAATATTTTCCTGCAAGGCAAAGATGAACACTTTCTTACAATACATAAAAGTGTAAGAATTGATGAGGAAGATAATGCTTTGTCAAAAGGAAAACATGGATGTGGATGTGTCCTTAAACCCAAGGTTTTAACAGCTGTACAAGAAACACAGTAACTGAACTTATATTTAAAATGAATCACTCTGACTAAAACGTCTCCAATACTGAATGTAAGTATATCAGTCTTAACCACGTACTAGGAATGCTCCAATCAGGTTTTTTTTAAGGCCAATACAAATCACTGATTTCATTTTACTGGATCATCCAATTCCGATACCAAATTTTTTTCATTATCCATTTAAAAAAAGTTTTACACTAAGCTTCTGCATTACCAGATGCAGAGATGACTTATGTTCTGTAATAAAATGTTAACTTTGGTATGTTAATAATTAAACTATAGACCAAAGATGTTACGTTCATTTTTATTACAAAAATGACATCCTGTGAGCTTATTGTTCAGTGACAATAAAATACTAAAAGAAATTAAATTTCCTTAAAATACATTCCTCAACTAAGCAAATATGTACAAAAATATTTTCTTATAATACATATGGCATAAAAGAAAATAAAATAATTCTCATAATTACAAATTATCATATTGTTTAATTTTTATTCTATAATATACTTCAAAGTTTAATTAAAAATAGTTTTCACCACATTTTTACGTAAATCGGGACCGGAAGTGACATTATCATTGGTGTCGGAACCGGAAGTGACATCTTCATGGGTGTCAGAACCATGTAGGATTTCCCATGAATGGTCTGCAGAGGATCGAGAGGGAAAGTCGGTGCACCTCGCCATCCCCTGGTCTGACGTGGAACTACCATTATTCAGGCCCTTTAGCTGCATCCTTTGTGCATGTGTGTGACAATATATACATACATGGGGGTACCCAAAGAAAACACAATTTGTTTATAAATAAATCTGTATTTGAGTCACCTTCTAAGTACTCTGTGTGATGCAACACACTTAATCAAGACTTTTTTCCACTGCTCAAAACAGTTTTGGAACTCCTCAATTTTGGTCTCTTTTAAGGCTCCTGACTCTTTTCTTTCCACCTGTTCTACATCAGCAAAATTTTTCCCTTTGAGAATTTTTTTCATCTAGGGAAAAAAAAAAGATACATGGGGTGCGAGATCGAGTGAATAGGGATGGTGATTAATACAGGTCATGCCATTTTTGGTCAAAAACTGTTAAACACTCAGTATGGTGTGGGCAGCTGTGTTGTCATGATGGAAGAACAAGTCACCTGTTTGCCAAAACTAAGAATGTTTCTTCCATGAATTCTGATGCAGCCTTTTAAAAACTTCCAGATAAAAGCTTTGGATGACCAAGTGCACAATACATAGATGAACATGGAGAAAAAAAAGTGTATGATGTAATAGAACCTAATTATGACCAATGTTGTACAATGGCAAACAATATGAAAAAGCATCCATGGGAAAAAAAAAAAAACTCATGTTACTTGTGTAGCATTATTCACATGTCACTTACCCAGTTGCATGTTCACACTGTGCAAAACACATGCATTATTTGCTAAAATATTATTAAATTGATCTTTCTAGAAAAATCTGTGCATTTTGCACACAGGAAATGCATTCCCATAATACTGCACTTTTGAATCGAAGATCCACCTTTCCTCCTTAATCATTGGTCAAGAGTCCTGTCTCCAATACCAGTAGCCAGCCATGACACCTGTGTAGCCTTAAAAAGTGAGCACGGTACCCATCATATTTGAAGTGGAGCGAGCATCTCCTTTATAACACTGTCACATCTTTGCTATCATATTAAAACACTGATTTTCTTTATAGCAGTAAGGTATACCAGTTTTTATCACTAGTTCTTGCTGGGTCATTGCAAGAAGCCAGTTTCCATTCTAATTACAGGTTAATAGATATGATGCCCCTTGCAGCACAGATAAACAAGAGTAGACATTGGAGGCACATTTTATTGCTAGGTGTAAATATAAGCAGACTGGTCTAAAGGCAGGATCCAGTTTGTGGGTCTTCAGTTTGACACCCCAGTCCTGGTGGAATCCTAACTTTTGAGAGTTATTTTTTTTGTTAATAATGCAGTAATGAGCAACAGATAATCTTTATATACGCGTATTGTAGATCATGTATCTCTTGATGCTGATTGGGATTCTAACTCCTTTTACCATTACTGTTGATGTCTCTTCCACCACCTGTTCACACTGATTAGTCATTTAATTTGATTAATTTTTGGGATGATTAAAGTGTGATAATGGAAAGAATTAAAATAAGTTTCATTGCATCCAGTATTGAAAACAGTGAATCATATAATTGATTTTTTTTTAATTATGACAGATAATAATTTAAATTCTAATCCAGAGTTTAAAATGCAAAAGTAAAAATAGCTTGCTTTAATGCTAAAAGTATGAAAAATGAAACAAGTGAGTTGAAGTTGGATGTACCATATAGCAAAACAGGAAACACCAGCATTCTAAAGACTTGGACCTTCATCCTTTTGCAGAGATATTATAGTCATGGATGACTTTAGCTACCTGAATATTAACTGGGATAACCCTTGCAAACAGTAGGGCACAAGAGCAGAAGTTTTCAGAAGTAATCAGTAATTGTTTTTTTAACACAGTATGTTAAAGCAACAATGCAGAGTGAAACCTGTCTGGATTTAGTATTTTGTAATTATCAGGATAGACTTTCCGGAGTACAGGTGATTGAACCACACTTCTCAGTGTTTTGGAAGATTGCAGATGCAAAGACTAAAACTGTTAAGTTTAACTTTTATAAGGCAAATTTTGAGCAGATATGGCAAACTCTAAGGAGGATAGAATGGATAAGCGTTCACAACTTCCAAAGGATATTATACGGGAGTTTTTCCATGTGAATTTCCTGTATTTCAATCCCAAAAAAATCATTATAAAGTGGCAATGACTTCAGTTACTACATTTGAAATACGTTTTATCCTCAATATTACAATTATTTATTTTTTTTTTATAAGATTTTTAAAGCCTTTACAGGCTTTACAATGTCACACACGCATGTTTAGGAGACAACTAAAGGGCTTGAGTACAGGTAATTCTGCGCTGGACCAGGGGGTGGTGAAGTGCACTAATTTTCTCTCTCGATCTCTTGCAGACCATTCTAGGGAAATCCCGCCCGGCTCTGGGGCAGCCAACGATGTCACTTCCGGTTCTGGTCCTGATGACATCACTTTCTCTAATGGCTTTTAAAGTTGCCATCTTGTTAATACTAAGACAGTTCTGCTTTGGACTGAGTCGTGTGAACATGGCTATGATTTTGAATCAGTTTTGCAGCTGGGAAAAATTATACAGGTGACTCCCCCAAACCTTTGCAATGTCTTGTGGTCATTATTGCTACAACAGGTAGATAACATTGCAGCATTCTGTGCCTACTTCATATACACAGTGCATGCTCACAAAAGTGTCTTCTAACACATGCCAATTAAAAAAAAAACACACTTCTAATATTAAAATAGAAATATCACAAACAGAGTGCAAACTGTTTCAGAAACATTTGTCCAATCATTTAAAATTAACCAAACAGGGAGATCTAAAGCTTGTCTGTTTTATGACTAAATATTTTATTATCAAGATCTTTTATCTGGAACTGCCCATAGAATTGATTGAATATATTGGCAAGAGCTACTATTTAATAATAATTGATAATAGCACTTAGTGTTTACCATCAAATTTCGCCTAAGTGTTATTTGCAGTGAATTTGCTGTGTTCGTTTTCGCCCTTGTTTGCAGAATTACTTCCTGACAACTTATACTTTTTTATATAATGCTGATCACTTGCATCATAGACTGGTTAGGAAGCTTGCACATCTCTCATTACATTCTTTCTTCTTTGATCTCACGGAGGCAGAGTTGCACAGTGGTTGGCACGATAAAGTGCACATGATCGTGCTCACAGTTAGTACCACTGGTCTACTGGCTGACACACTGCAGATTTGAACACTGGGAAGAACTTGGGGTAAAAGCATTACAGGATTATACAGCATAAATAATGAGTAATCTTTGCTTGTCTCCAAATGTACATTTTGATATACGAGTTCCACATCACTATAACAGAAGGAGGTGCGTGTCCTATGCATGCATAATTAGCCACGTGCAGAATGAAAACAAACCTTGTAAAATTCTGATGCCCCCCCCAAAAAAAACACAGGAGACTCTGTGAAATCATAATAATAACAAAAGATTTGTTACTATTTACAAGAGGTTTTTATCTTTTGTCAGAAGAAAAATGGCAAAGCATCAGCACAGACAGTTTGGAGAGCCTTTAACTCTTTTAGGGCTGATTTTTTCCCCCTTCTCTCGTAGGGCTGATTTTTCAAAAAGCACACAAAGCAATAGTTCCTCACATAAATCAACATAAAATGTTTGTTGCTACATACATTGTCCTGTGCACTACCATGGCAGTGGCAGTGCGGGGTGTGGGGATTGGTGGGGGAGTGTGAGCTGAAAAGCACACAAAGCAATAGTTTCACACATAAATCAACATAAAATGACTTATGTAGTTTTTCTGATTGTTGACTACAATTTCGGAACTTCTGCTTTGTTTTGATTAAATATACTGTACGTTTGTGCATCTCAGACTGTGTTCTTTCTTCTTTGATCTCACAGAGGCACAGTGGTGCAGTGGTTAGCACTGCTGCCGCCCAGCTCAGGTCACCTTTTTGGCCACAATAATCAGTCCAGTATAGTTGGCAGTTCTGTAGCCCTCACTGACACTTTAAAGATCATTACACCATTTTAATCCTGTCAAAACTAATTCAGTTAGCCCATCCCCATTGACTTCAATGCATTTCACTGAGTTTGGCAATATTCGCGAACACTTCCGGGTTCAAGGCGAAATGAACACCGTGGAGTTCGCTCATCACTAATAGCATTGATATCTCTGTTACTCAGATGCCTTCTATAGTCAGGCACTATCCAAATTTCACAAAACAAAAGATTGTCTCAACATTTTTTAAAGTAATTCCAGTCACTGAAACAGATGCCACTTCTTTAGCAGATGTGCTTGTTAAAGGTTTGGGAGAAGGTATCCTATAGATTTGCTTAAATGTATTGTAATTGGAGTTGATGGTACAAATGTTATTGTGTTATGTATCTAATCTTTATACTGTATATGCACTCTGCTGAAAAAAAAAGATTCCTCATCTTGTTCTGGTAAAATATATTTGTCACTCACTCCATCTAGTTGGAAGTAAAGCATCTGAAATATTACCAAAACATTTGATTTCCTAGTGCATGAAATTTATAATTGATTCTTATATACTGTAAAAAGAAGAATATTCTAAATTGTAAAAGACTTTAGAAGGCTCCATCCTTAAAATAATTCTACAACATGCTCCTACATGGTGGCTACATTAGGGTGGAGGTATATTAACATTTTAGACCAGTGACGGAGGTCTTAAAACTTCATTTGGGACACTTGCTGTATTAACACTGAAGTGTTACACAGTAAGTCTCCTAAGTGATATGATGACTGATCCATATACAGTAATAAGCTCTACTTGAAATTTCAGACCTCTCAGTAGGCTTAAAAAAACAGATCAACTATTTCAAGCAGACACTTCCAGCTAATCCAAACTCTTTCTGGACTTAAGCGTGTACTTTTGTTCTGTGCTGAGATGAATACTAGATCCAAAATATCTAGAAAACCTTGCCACCTCAGAGTTAGTTACTTTCAATTTCTAAAACTCACTCTCAGGGTAATGTGCTTGCTTTGGTTATGCATTTTCCTGTTTGTTTCTGTCTTTGCAATAAGACTGCTGTTGAGACCTTTGAAGAAAAAGTTGGCACTTGAACTATAGAGTGACTTTCCAGAAAAAATAACAATGCTGGAGAAGCCTTTTATGCTTCATCCAAAAGAGGCTCTTTCATAGATAAAATCACCAATTACAAGTCAAACAAAAGAACTGAGAATGATATACAACGACACAGATTAACTGAGATAAAACTGAGAAATTTAACAAACAAAAAGTGGAATGATACAAATAAAAAAATACTTCTGACTTGAAGTATATAAGAACAGTGATTCTTGTGGAAATCAAAGATTTAGTCATGTGTCTTCAATTGCACCTTCTTTGTTGGCAATACGTACAGTATATCTAATGCAACAGTGGAGAGCGCATTCAGCTGTGTGAATAATGTGAAAATGAAGCTGAGGAACAGACTTGAAAATAAAACACTAAAATATGGCATACAGTGAATGAACCGAGCAACAAGCAAACTAGCAAGCATAACCGGCTTGTGAATCATTCTTGCAATGCCCACACAATGCTGTATTAAACAATAGTAGTTGCTATTTCAGTAGGAAACCTAATAAGACCATTTGCACAGCTGTGCTTTCCAATAGATTATTGTGTTTTTATATTAAAAAGTCCTGGAGTTGGTCTCGTCCGATGCGACAGATGGACGTCTGAAGTGGAGCTCCGCTAGCAGCGGTGTTATTTTTCATATTATTTGCTTATTATCCTGAGATATCCTGTATCTATTCAACCCAAGGAGACTGCTACAGTATATATGTAAGCATATATAAACATGGCCAGCAAGAAAGGCGGTCCGAAAGAAAAGAAAACTAAAGCTGCACCAAAGCCAAGATCAGCAAGCCCTAGCTCAAGATACGGCCTTTCAGAGAGAGACCTGGATCAGCTGGACGAAAGTACAGACTCTTCGGGACCAAGGTCCGCTACATCGTCGCCGGCTGAGAGTGAAAAGGGGAGCGAATGTACGATCGGGAGTGCAGATCTCGATAGCTCGCTGATCAGAGAAGAACACCTGAAACTGGAAAGGGCCTTACTGTCTGCGATCTCAATTACTCCACGCGAGCCGGGAATAGCGGGAGCACCGGCTACAGTAGAGCCTGACGCTTCACCTACGGTACAAGAAAGCACAATTGAAATGTCTAAACTGGAGGTGATGCTCGCTGAGTTCGTACAAGATATAAAAAAAACCGAGAAGGCAAATGAGAAAGCAAGGGCAAAGGCACATGAGAGGCTGAAACAAGAGTTGCTGGAATTGAAACAGGAATGGCAGCAAGCAAACGAAACGCAACGGCTGATGCTGCAACAGGCAAATGAAAGGCTGCGACAAGAAATGCAAGTGGAAATGTGACAGGTGCTGGGTAAAATTGAAACGCTTACTGATCAATTGGAGGATCTCAAGGAGACATTTACGACTAGGATTGAATTAGCCGAAAATTTAGCTACCAATGCGGAAGAAAAAGCAGAAAATGTCAGCTCCGAATGCAAAAAACTCGGAGACAGACTGGCTGCTTTGGAAGATGGTAGTAGAAGGTATAATGTCAGAATTGAAGGTCTGCCTGAGAAAGTTCAAACCTGGTGAAATTCGCTGCTGAACTTTTTTCTAAAATAATCGGGGACGACTTTAAAGCAGAATCTGAGATAGCAGCAGCTTACCGCGTACGCGGATCAAACACCGTTAGACCCAGACCAATGTCTTTTATAGTTCGTTTTGAACGATTATCATTTAAGCTAGAGGTGATGGCACTCCTCAGAAACAAGGAAGATATTACATTTGAAACTAACCACATTCGTATCTTTCCTGACTTTTCTCCAGCAACAGCTACTAAACGCGCAGCCTTCTACAACATCAAACAGCGGTTACGGCAAGCCAGCGTCAAATACAGCCTCTTGTATCCTGCAAAACTTAAAGTGGAATGGCAAGGTCATTTCTATGTCTTCGCTAGCAAGGAAGAAGCAGAAAAGGAATTAAGAAAGCTGATCCCGGGACTATTCTGATACATAATAGTGAGTCATGGCGGTTAATGATAAAGCAAGGATTAATAATCTACTATCTGATCTATTCGTTTTAAAATATGGGTTTTTTATCAGCATATATTCTCATTATTACTTAGTATTACTAAGGCGCTATCTGTTTATGTTTTATTGTGCTTAATTACTTTTTCTTTCTTTCTTTTTTTTTTTTTCTAATTGCTTCATCTCTACCCTAAACGAGACTGTTCAATATCATACCCTTGGTTTATTGTTATTGCTATTACTGCATTAAGACTTGTTATGCTTATTTTGGACACATCTTTAACACCATCACCCGGGTTTATTATCTGGGTGCATCATCTTAATGCACTAAAATTGCTGAAGACTATATATATATTTTAAGTGCCAAATTCTTTTTTTTTTCTTTTTTAAAGACTATAT
>JANRMT010062794.1:184570-225207 GCA_026402145.1 Polypterus bichir lapradei
TTGTATTCACCTTGCGATGAGCGGAGACCTTGTCCAGGGATTGTTTCTCAGTCGTGCCCAATGCTTGCTGGAATGGACACATCCCTGGATTTATGGATTTAATCAATAAACATCCTTTTCAGAGATATTGCGGTAAGGTGTTATCGGAATTTAATAGCAATTCACAACACAGAGAAGCCGAACATGTTCTCACCGTGATAATATCTCACACTGCCACCTGATGAATTCCTCCAGATTTACGTAAAGTACGCACGCAAGTATAAACACTACAACGCTTGCGTAGCAGGAGCGTCCTCTGCAGCATGCGTCGCGTGAAGTATAACTCCGGCCTTAGGCTCGACCTTGTCAAGAGGTTTACTTACCTTGGCAGTGACATCCATGTCTCTGGTGACTCTTCCTATGAAGTCAGTAGACGGATTGGGAGAGTATGGGCGGTCATGAGGTCACTGGAAAGGGGTGTGTGATGCTCCCGTTATCTATGCAAAAGGATGAAGGTCTAAGTCTTTAGAGTTCTGGTGCTTCCTTTTTCTCTGGAAAATCCTTAGGTACCGTTTGTTTGACTTTGTGTCAAATGAGCAGTTGCTCATGGAGTCCCAAATGAGGCACATTACCTGCATGCTGAGGGAGCGTCAGTTACGGCACTACGGCCATGTGGCACGATTCCCTGAGGGTGATGCAACTCATAGGATCCTCATTGTTGGGGACCCGAGTGGCTGGACCAGGCCAAGGGGTCGCCTACGTAACACCTGGCTGTGGCAGATAGGGGGTCATTTATGGAGGGTGGGACTGGTGTCTACCTGGGGGGTTGCCAGCCGGGATCCCGAGCTGCTTCATCATGTGGTGGGTGCGGCAACGCAGTGTACCAGTGCATGCTCCCCAACTTGACTTGACTTTGTGAATGTCTTTAATAACAACCTAGGTAAAATGTGATTGAGTAGTCAGAGTCCAAATCTAGTTGCTGTGTATCATATGCCTCCTTAACACCTACCTCCTCAGCAAATTTAAATTGATGAAAAAACAGATGTTATGTCTGATTTACAAAATGATATTTTCCTGTCCTTAGACCCAATTCTAACTTTTTTTAACTCATTTAGAGTAGTTATTTTTATCACTGCAGGACACAATTAATAAATCATAATTAAATAATTATTAATTCTTTTAAATTCATTGTTTTTCCATAATAAAGAATTCATGTTCATATCCAGATATTCTTAAGACTAATAGGATAGTTTCAATTTAAATGCTAATAGAAAAATGACATTTCAAACTTTTCTTGAAAAATACAATCTATGAAAAATAGCAATGTGGCTTTCAACTTCTGCCGCAGTACAGTGGTTTTTAACTCATTTTGTACATATCATACCATAAATGTGGTTGTCAGGGAGACTGATGTGTCGAAAGACAAGATAAATGTTTGGGCACCAAACCCAGTTTTTCCCATTTACTTCCAAACTATAAATGAAACAGCACTTAATGGCATGAAAACAAACAAAAATACTGCCCTCTGGCATTCTAGCTAACACAATCACTGCCTATCAAGGCTTCCTTTATCACTTTGATTGAGGATTGAAGGAGCTACAGCTCTTCATCTTTCCATTCAGCAAGTGATGCCTCTTTCTGGGTGGCTGGGTTTTTATGGTCCTGGGACCAGAAAGGGCAAAGTCAGTTGCCCTCACTGGGAAATTTCTCTGCAATGTGGAGGCAAAGGAAGATGACACAGTCAGTGCAAGTGCCCCCTCTTGGGCCCTGGTGGAATTACATACCTGGGTGGAACCCAGAGGGTGACCCTGTGATAATTCGCATGACATATTCTAATCTCCACTGATGCAAGAATTATCAGTATTACCAATCATTTAGGTGTGATTCTTTTCTTACTGTTGATTAAAACATTCTACTAGTCTGATTAGAGAATTTAGTTGGCCCATTAGGCTTTGTACTTAGTTAATTTAATTCACTCTTATTAGATATTTTTCAGTATGTGCAGAACTATAAAAATTGTAGTCCCTCATCCCTTTCCACAGTAAGACATGTTTGGTTGCTAGGACCAATTCCCTTTACTCTCTATACACAATTCCATTAGGTGACATAACTAAGAAGCATTATTACCTGTCATTCTTATTTCACTCACCCTTATTTATTATTTAAACCAAATACCTATTCAACTTTAGCCACTTTACAGTTGTTAATTGGTGGATGAATAATTATTTATAATTAGATAAAAACTGTAGTTTTTTTAGTGGGTGAATCTAAATATCACAGCAATAGTTATACAAAAAGCTTGAGTAACAGTTTAGCCAAATCCATCCAACATTTAGGAGTTATGTGACCTTTACAATTGTTGCACCCCTTGGTAAGCGGAGCGAGGTACGCAATTAATTGTATGTTGTTTCACTTGTTCATTTGTTCTGTTTCTTTGTACAATGTTAAAAAAATGTACGTTTATATTTTTGTTATATTTTTCATGGTACTCGTGACGATATAATGACTGCAATAAACAGCCAAAGTTTGAGACAAACGCACCAGTCTGAGACTCTTTGTGTGTTGATTCTATTGAAACCATGGGCTGTTTCAGTGAAAACTCGACAATACATCTGAAACGTCCTTAACGTCTTGTGCTGCTTGGCATCTCAAAAGCAGCAGTTGTCCAGCTGATAACCTACACTCAGGCAAGTTCCGAGTCTAACGGCACATCATATATGCAGATACTACAGATACAGTGATAAATCCTTGACGATAAGGGACAATGAAATTTGAACATTCTTATATATAAAGTACTTAAACCTATATGGACTATATTATAATGATGTTATAGTAAAATTCTTAAATCCTTTAAGGTAAAACTGTTCACTAAATTGTATGGTTTTCTTTGAAATATTGTATAAGTTTAACAAGTGCTATATTAATTTTAATAATTATAAGTCATTGTTTAAAAGTTATTATATTGCACAAATTTGAAAGTTAGGATAAAGAACTATAATTTCTGAGGTAAAAGTTGACAATCAAAATGCTTAAGACAAAGTAGAGAGATATAGCTGTGAAGGTATGATAAAGTTCAGTGCTTTGTTATGAAACCATAACTTTAAGCTTGTACTACAGTGAAAACACCTTATTTTGTTTAAAATGGAAAAGGTTATTTAAGTATTCATATTGTATTTGCCTATGACCTTCATTTTATTCTAATTTAGTAAATTACTTTCTGGTCCAAACGTTATAGGTGTCTGGTGTAAGTGGTGTTACTCAGGGCTGAGATTACTTACTGCTGTTTCACATCCCACTGAAGACACAAAGAACACAATACTCAAGATAATTAAACAGCTTCCCAGGCTATAAAATGTTGTCCACTTCAGAAAATAGTGACAATCCAATAGAGACAACACAAGTTAGATACAGCTCTCATGGAAGAAGCTTCACAGAGAAGGGCCAGGAACTGCATGATCAGGAAGCCAAGAAACACGTGAAGACATTCAACAAGGCTTATGACTCCTGGAAGCAAATAGCAAAGGAAATTAGGACAAAACTGAAAACTTTCTGTTCACAAGAAGACCTTACTAAAATAAAAGAAGACATTCAAACAAGACATGAAAGGGTATGCCAACATTATGAGTCCATTTGACACAACCGCACTTCTACTCCGGAAATTGTAAAAAAAAATGGATGCCTGTGTCATCTTGACTGCGGAAGTCTGTGAGCTTGTAAGTAAAAGACTTCATACTGTTAAAGAGGCCTGTAATGACCAACTAGAGAATGAAAGAGTGAGAATGGCACTGAATAAGGATGAGTATGGGTCTATCTTTGGATATACAAAAACAGAAACAATGATCTCAGGGTTATCACAAAGATCAGGCAACCGCTCAAAAGCCAGCTCCAAAGTCTCTTGCCAGCGAGCAGATGCAGAAGCAGAATTTACAGCCAAATTAGAGCAGGCCAAAGCTATGCAAAAAATTAATGCTCAGCAAGCAAGACTTCACAAATTAGAAAGCGAATGGAAGCTCAATGAGACAAAAATGTTAGCAGAAATTAAGCAGAAAGAAGCAGAGATGCATCTAAAGCTGAAGGAGGAAAAGACAAAGCTCCAGCAACTACACACAGATAGAGAAGTGAGAGTAGCAGCAGCCCAGGAAAAAGTTTGCAACAATTTTGAAGGTGACCTGGAGAGGTATGAGGATCAAGATGAACACAGAACCTACTCTGTGTGCCAAAACATTGAATCTAGAGTTCAGCTAAATCCAGAAGCTGTACCTTTTCAATCTCAATATTCTTCTCCTGAAGTACCCTCATCTCCAGAACTGGTTAGTCTTGCCCAAGCAGTTGCGAGTTCTTTAGCCATAAACCATCTCTCTATCCCTGAACCAACCCCATTTACTGGTTATCCCTTAAAGTTTACTGATTGGAAGACATAATTCATGGCACTTATTGATCGAAAGCCCTTTCCAACTTGTGAAAAAATGCCGTATTTGAAAAGGTACCTTGCTGGAGAGAGTCACAAGGCCATGGGCGGACTTTTCTACAGAAACTCAGAGGATGCGTACAAGAGTGCCTGGATTGTCCTTAATGAGGGATATGGAAACCCATTTATTGCACAAAGGGCCTTTTGAGACAAGCTTATGAAGTGGCCTAAGATTGGTGCAAATGATCCTATAGCACTTCGAGAGTTTGCAGACTTCCTGCAAAGCTGTGTTGAAGCTATTCCCTATGTAAAAGAATTGTCCATTCTAAACGATTGTGAGGACAATCACAAGCTGCTTAAAAAATTGCCTGAGTGGATTGTACGCAGTTGGAGCTGAGTTGTCGTAAAGGAAATGGATGCATCCAAAGACTATCCAGGCTTTACTCGCTTCACGGAATTTATACAAAAGGAACCCCGGATAGCCTGTAATCCCATAGCCTCCCCTCTCATGATGAACCTCAGAACAGGAGATGAGAAGTCACCAAGAAGAGTCAGAACACTTAACACAAGTGCTGAAACAATTAATCCCACCCCAAGGAAGGTGGAGACATTAGACTCCAAATCCAAATTACCCTGCTCTGTGTGCAGTGATGAAAACTGTGGCATTGCTATGTGCACTGTCTTTGCAGCAAAACCAACTGAGGAAAAGAATGCCTTCATTCATAAAAATTACCTTTGTTTTGGATGTTTAAGGAAAGGGCACACCAGCAAGGACTGCAAAAGGCGACACACCTGTTGCACATGTGGCCATCCTATGTGTCTACGTGAAGAAAAGTTTGAATGTCTTGTGGAGGCATCAATGACAGGTTCCACTTCTACAGAAACCAATGCAAGCCAGTAAGTCCACATAGTAAAGTCCCACGTGATCACACAACATGTGTCTGCCACCTCTAGCATTGCCCCAGTTCTTATATCATCAGTAGAAGAGGCAGAGAGAGAGAGGTTCTAACTTATGCATTACTTGATACTCAGAGTGATTCCACAATTATTTAGAAGGTCTGATTTATGAGTTAAATGTGGATGTTCAGCCAGTACAGCTGAAACTTAGTACAATGACAGCTGTTGATACTGTTATAGCAAGTAAGAGTGTCTTACAAGTTCAAGGACTACACTCTGAAAACCACATCCAACTAAAGCTTGCCTATACTCGAGACTTTATTCCAGTTGATAAGTCTTACATACCAACTGTCAAAACAGCGTTACATTGGCCACACCTCAGACACATGGCAAACAAATTACCAACTCTCCAAAATTGCGATGTAGGACTGTTGATCAGGTATGACTGTCCATTGGCTCTAGCTCCCCTTGAGGTCATCAAAAGAAGTGAAAATGAACCATTTGCACAAAGAACTGAGCTCAGCTGGAGCATAATGGGATCATCCAACCCACATCTGGATAGACAAGGAAGTCACAGCTTTGTACATCGAATTGCAGCAAAGGAGATATCAGCTCCATCAGCCACTGACATTCTGAAAATCCTAGAAGCAGACTTCAATGAGAAGAGTTATGATGATAAGTATGTGTCCCAAAATGATGTCCACTTTGTACAGTTCCTTAATGACAACATCAGACAGAAGGAAGATGGACACTATGAAATGCCTCTCCAACCAACAGTACCATCACCCCTACAAGGACTTTATGGAGGAAATGATCAACAAGGGTGATGCTGAGCCAGCCCCTGCTGCATCTGCGAAGGAGATGGAGTGGTACATTCCCCATCATGGTGTGTACCACCCCATAAAAACAGATAAGCTGCGAGCTATGTTTGATTGCTCTGCAAAGTTCCAGGGAGTATCTCTAAATCACACTTTGCTGAAAGGCCCAGACTTTATCAATTTTCTAGTGGGAGTTCTTTGTCGCTTCAGAAAGGAAGCCATAGTTATAACCTGCGACACTGAAAGAATGTTTCACTAGTTCTTTGTCTCTCCTGAATTACATAATTACCTGAAGTGCCTATGGTGGGAGGGCGGAGATTTGGAAAGAGAACCTCAAGAGTTCACCTCTTTGGTGCAGCATCATCCCGAAGGTGTGCGAATTTTGGTCTTAAGTATCTTGCACGGCAACACAGAGATAATTATCCATTGGCAGCAGCATTCATTGAGAAAAACTTTTATGTAGATGAGCAGTTGACCAGTGTTTCGTCTGTTAAAGAAGCCAGGAAACTGTTGAAACTCAGGAATTGTGCAAAAGAAGGGGTCTACATCTTCATAGGTTTAACTCAAATGTGAAAGAAGTTCTCGACTGTGTAGATCCCTCAGATAGTGCAACAACCACCAATTCTGTTAATCTTGATTTGAATACAACAGCTGACCACGTACTTGGTATTCAATGGTCGTTAGAAAGCGATACCTTCAGCTATGATGTTGTTTTAAAAAAACAGTCTTCAACACGCCATGGCATTCTATCCATCATTGCCTCTATATGATCCACTCGGGTTTGTTGCTTCATTTGCTCTAAATGGAAAGTGCATCCTGCAGGAGCTGTGCCATAGAAACATTGGTATGGGATGATCCGCTCCCTGAAGACATACACATTAATGGTGGGCTGAATAGAGAAATGGTATCCAAAGTCTGAGAAAAGTCAAAATACGAGATGTTATCACCCACAAAAATTGGCAACATTATCAGAACAGAACTGCACCACTTCTCAGATGCTAGTTATGTTGGATATGGTGCATGCTCTTATCTGAGATAAAAGAATACAAATGGTGATGTTCACTGCACACTAGTAATGGCTAAAGCAAGAGTTGCACCTACAAAAATTGCAAGCATTCCAAGACTGGAAATTTCAGCTGCTGTAGTTTCTGCCAGAATGAGTGTTATGTTGAAAGCTGAACTAGAGATTAAATTGATAAAGAATTCTTCTGGACAGACTCGAAGGTTGTACTGTCTTACATGAACAATGAAGCGTGAAGGTTTCAGGTATTTGTTGTTAATCATGTCCAACTAATAAGGGAAACCACAGATCCCAACCAGTGTTATTATGTTGACACAGCAGAAAACCCTGCCGGCTATGCTTCCAGAGGTCTTCATGCTTCTGATATCTGTATGTCAATCTGGCTGTCAGGGACTTAAATTTTTGTGGCAGCAAGAAATGAATCCTACAACTGACCGTTTAGCCGAGTTTCTTGTGGGTGATTCTGAAGTTAAATCAATTCAGGTATTCACAACAAGAGTCAGAAAACACATGGACATTCTTAGCCGGCTGAGTCGGTTTTCTTCATGGACAACACTTCTGAAGGTGATTGCAAGAATAAAGAGACTGGGGCCTAAACAAGAAAATCACTGTGATCTGGTGACCACTGAAAAATGTGAAAGAGCTGCAGAAACTGTCATAAAGCTTATTCAACAGCAAGCCATTTGTTAAGAAATTAAGTCACTCCAAAACCAAAATACTCTTTCAAGTGCAAGTCCGCTCTTCTACCATGACCCCATTTTGATTAGAGGAATTCTTTGTGTTGGTGGAAGACTGAAGAAGTCTTTTCTCAGTCAGAAATTAAAACACCCCATCATTCTTCCAAAGGATAGTCACATCATCAAGTTGATGCTGTTCTATTATCACAATAAGATCTGTCATCAAGGCCGAAGTCAAACTTTAATGCAGTGGTTCTCAAACTATGGGGCGCGCCCCGCGCGAAGATGTGAAAAAAAGAAAACAAGAATCATAAATATGAAAAATTTATATTTTATATATAATAATATTTGAAACCAAAACAAATTAACTTAAACTACATTCTGATACTAGAAAAATAAATATAGAGTTAGATAAATGTCGATAAAAGTTAAGTAGGTATAATAAAATATGCATCTATGATATATCATTAATTAAAAAAGAACAAATTGGTATTAGTGGGCTCCTTTCAAAAAAACATTAGGGAGGCGTGATTAAAACTGTTATGAAAACTCGGGTTGCAAATACTTAAAGGTTGAGAAACGCTGCTTTAATGGAACTTAAAATCTGTTGCCAAATTGATGTTTCATGCAGGAAACTTCAATGAGCAGGAGAAGAGCAAAGAATGGCTAATCTCCCTAAAGAGCATGTGGAAGTTTCAGCTCCATTCACATTTTGTGGAATGGACTGCTTTGGACACTTCCTTATCAAGAGGGCCCACAGAGAATACAAAAGATATGGCCTGATCTTCACATGCTTCTCATCTCGAGCTATCCACATTGAAATGCTTGAAGATCTGTCAACAGGTGCATTTATCAATGCTCTGAGGTGTTTCATCAGTCTTTGAGGAGCTGTTCACTAACTCCATTTTGACCAGGGGTCAAACTTTGTAGGTGCCAAGAATGAATTCAGAGAAGCACTCAAGCAATGTGATAACAAGGCACTTGCAGTTTTCCTAACTGAAAAACAATACGAGTTTATCTTCAATGCTCCCTCAGCAAGCCATGCTGGTGGTGTTTCGGAACAGCAAATTCGTACTGTTCGAAGTGTGCTGAATGCCACATTTGCTCAGTGAACAGGAAGACTTGATGATGCCTCCCTTAGAACATTGTTCTATGAAGCAATGGCTATTGTCAACAGCTGTCCATTAACTGTAGATGGGATCAATGATCCCAAGTCACTGGAACCATTGACCCCAAACTATCTGATCTTGATGAAGTCTAAGGTTGCTTTTCCACCTCCTGGGAAATTTGCAAAGGAAGATGTGTATGTGACAAACAGGTGGCACAGAATCCAATTTCTGATTGAACAGTTCTGGAGTCGCTGGAAGAAGGAATACCTCTTGAACCTTTCCACATGCCAGAAATGGCACGTTCCCAAGCATAACCTCGAGGTGAATGACATAGTCATTATCATGGAAGACACACTGCCCAGAAGTCAGTGGCATCTAGGACGTGTGGTTGAAACCATGGAAGGCAGTGGTGTCTTAGTTTGTCAGTTCAAAGTGCAAGTAGGTGAGCGAAACTCAACCAAAACACATGATCAACCATCCAAACTTTCAATCATTGAACAACCCATCCAGAAGTTAGTACTTCTTGTTGAAAGTGGATGATCGGCTTAAGCACTGGGTGGTTCAGACATGTTATTTATTGATACATTTTATGCATCCAAAAGTTATGTTTTGCAACTTAAGAGGTCATTTAATGTTATATAGAAATAATGTTATATTCAGTCAATGGTTCCTCATAACATGATTGGTGGGAGTGTAAATGACCGCAAAATCATTCTGCACTTAGAGAACGTAACAACGTAACTTAACGTAATACCGGAAGTGTGAAGAAACAGTGAGGACAAACGCTATCTCTGACATGGTGACCTTTAGAATTGTTGCACCCCTTGGTAAGTGGAGTGAGGTACGCAATTAATTGTATGCTGTTTCATTTGTTCTGTTTCTTTGTAGAATGTTAAAAAAATTGTAAGTTTATATTTTTGTTATAGTTTTCACGGTGCTTGTGAAAATGTAATGACCACAATAAAGAGCCAAAGCTTAAGACATAAATAAAGATGAATGCATCAGTCTGAGACTCTCTGTGTGTCGATTCTATTGAAACCAAGGGCTGCTACAGTGTTAATACCCCATGTTAAACTAAAGGAAGAACTCAAAGTTTGAAGCTATACCAACAGCAATATATCTGCATAATGCCTCACTGTGACTGTAACAGTCACGTCAGAACTTTTCGTTCTTATGAATTTTCTTGCTCTGCAGATTCAAGTGGCAACAAGTGATGACAGTAGCCTAAGGCATATCTGCACAGAGCATTTTCATTGTTTTCTAGCCAACATGCTTGATATTGGGAATATTTTACAGTTCACCTCCCTCAGGTTCCAGCAAGAGAATCTGACTATTGGTGAATGCAAAGATGAGTTTATGGTTGCTATTGGACAGCTGACACTACTGATGGACAGTGAGGGTAAGTATAGGAAGGAGACTGTGTCACATGCTGATGCTGACAGGGACAAAACTGATGTGTTGAAAACTCTAGTTCACGAGTTTGAAAGCAGCCATGAATCCCTCAAATCATGTGATCACTTTTTGACTTTTGATCCTACAACTTGGCCTCTTGAAATGAAAGACCTCTACAGTTTTGGCAACACAATACTTAGTAACATCCTTGAGACATATGAGGCCAGTATGTCTGTTGACAGAGTCTCCACTTTAAGAGACTGGATGCGTTTAAAGCAAGCAGAAAAATGTTTGGCAGCTTCCTCTGTGCATGACCTGGTGAATGTAGTGAAGACAAGCAATCCAGGCAGTTGCTCCAACATTCAGAAAGTCCTTCTGTTGTCCCTTACACTGCCCTTGAGCAGTGCTACATGTGAGAGGGGATTTTCATATCTGAATATAATAAAAAATAAGTACAGATCCTGCCTGTCAGACTCTCACCTCTCATCTCTAATGCACATCCTGTTGTCTAACAACAGAGACCTTTGACCCAAATCCAGCTATTGACTTGTGGATGCAAACAGCTAATTGCAGGCTGAACCAGGGAGAAAGGAGCAGGCCTAGTACTGTACATCTCCATCTACTACTGTTTTTGAAATAGAGGAAGGCAGTCAGGAGGGGAGTTATGATGATGATGATGACATAAGATAACTTTCAGTGCTTTTAAATAGCAGTTACTGTTGTCAGTGCTTAAAAAGCTGTCATTTCATTTGGTTTTCAGTGTTTGAAAAGCAGTCATTTCATTAGAAATACTACATGGCTTTAAAGAACAGATATTTTGTTGTACTGGTTTTATTCATTCTCAGTTGAAATTAAAGTACATGTGATGTCAGGTTATCCATGTATCCCTCTATTGTGTTCATCCTGTGAGGTGGGACATGGAAAAAATTTATTTAAAAAAAGTGAGGAGCAAGCAACAACCCCAGGTTTTCCCCTGAGAAAAAGACCAAATATGTTATGTGCACCCCTGGATATGTATATGTATACATATGGAGCTGGGAGCAAAAGCTTAAAAACCTTAAAAACTTTCCATTTTTCAAGCCAAGACAACAGTAGATTATGGATCCTTGCCTTCTGTGATTCCTAAAGGGATCTGGCACATAAAGTTTACTGTGATTTAGTCTGTCGGTAACAATTCACTCCCTGGGGATGCAAGATTGATGCACAGAAAGACTAAGTGCTGAGCTATTGCTTCTTTAAAAATGCCTGAATCTCATGATATGTTTTTTTGTTTTTGTTTTTTTTTTTTAAATGATGTGTATAAACTATTTTACAGTGCGTGTAATCTCAATACTCGATAACTGTCTTCGCTTGAAAAGTATTTGGTCATTTTTTAAGCTTTTCCTGTGTGCTAAATAAACTGAACTGTAAAGCGCCAGCGCAAGTAAGATATTTTTTTTTATGTATGGAAAGCGATTAAAGTTTAGAACACGGTTTCATGCAGCAAATTTATATATAGCATGTTTGTGAAAAATAACTTCGACTTTAAAATTACCGAACTTATCCTTTAATGAAACTACTGTGTTGCTCTTTTGTTATATATTGTGACGTCTTGTAATTCATGTTTTCTATTGACTAAGTTTAGGAGAGGCTCTGGGGTGTCTATGACTACATAGAAAGCCAGAAGGTGCGTGCGCAGGAGGGGAGGAGACACGAACGAAGGAGGTGAGTGTGCACGTGTGTTTATGGATGTGGAGATGGAAAAAGGAAGCCTCGAAAGTGAACAAAAAAGTAATTAAAAAGAGCAGTGTACAAAAAGGGATAAAGGCAACATTTGTGAAATTTCGTTGTTTTAGAGGTGTGCCTAGCGACTCTAAACAGCGGACTGGGAACGTTTGTTTTGTTGTTCTGTTCAGTGCTTGTTTTGAATAAACTCAGCATCTTTGGAACACCACGTTTCAAGCACCTGTTTTTGAGTTCACCCTTTTTAGTCGCTACAATATTTAACCGCTTAATGTTAATATACCTCCGCCATTTCGTATTTTTAAAACATTAAAGGCACGCTTTTTCATGGACCAAAAGATCCAAACAATTTGTTTTTCCAGGAGAAAAAAGCACGAGGATAAGTCAAAAAATTAAGGCGACTTGAAAATGACGTGGTAACCGCAAGGCATCCAAGCTTAATTATTACAACTTGTATGTGATCAGTTATGATTAGTTTGAAGACGCACAACACTCTGCCGTTAAAAGCCAAGGAAAAGATCATGGACGCTTCGCTTTGTGATTGAGCCATTGTTGAACAACGCACCGTAGTGAGATGTGTTTGGGCAGTGGTAGTGAAACCTGCTCAAATTCCCTAAAAAAGTCGTTTCTCTCTGTTTTGCGCAGTGTAATGACATAGGAGAGTTTTGCCCTTTTTAAGTGCATATACGCATATAAAGGAGTCTTTTTAAGAAATCAGATTTCTGCCTTATCCTATTTATATGTGTGCATGTAAATGAAAAAGAACTTTGATGTACTTGCTAAAAAAAATTGACGACTTAGATCACAGGTTGGAATTAATGGGGTAAGTCTCTGAACACACCAGTGTATCCGGAAACTGAAGGAAAATAAAGGAGATTTGTTAGTTCTGTGCTAAAGATAGTTAAAAGGTATGTGAAGATAAACCAATTTAGGTTAGATAGCAAGACACCTGGGGCCTCATGTATAACGCCGTGCGTAGAACTCGCACTATAACATGGCGTAAGCACAAAAGCCGAAATGTGCTTACGCACAGAAAAATCCAGATGCAGGAATCTGTGCGTACTCCAACTTCCACGTTCTTCCGCTACATAAATCCCGATCAGCGTGAAAAGTAACGCTCGTGCACGCGCTTTATGCAACGCCCCAACTCCTCCCAGAATTACGCCTCTTTGAATATGCAAATCAATATAAATTGCCCTTAAGCGCAGCCTTCTGTGAAAAGACAATGGGAAAAGCACGGGGGCAAATACAGAATTTCAGCGAATACCAAGTGGAGGCAAAGGAAAAACATACTATTTGTTCAAATAAACTGTGGTATAATCAACAAAAGGAAGTTGATCGAGTGACATAGCGTGTTGGAGAAACTTGAAAGCTCACGTTCACAAAATCGCACAGTGCCGGAAATAAAGAAGTCACATATCAAAGTCGCCATGAAAAGGCGAGTTGTAGCCCACTGTCTGAGTGTCATATGAAAGCTTATTAGGGTACAGAGAAAAAAAGGCACACAGTGGGGAAAAAGCACGAAATGTCAACTTCAATCTCGACATTTCCACTTTAATCACGTAGTTTATTTTGTCATTAAAGTAGAACATCATAAACTTCATCTTAAAATCGTTTAATTAACCAGTTTCTCAAATCACATCGTAATTAAAGTAGCACGTTAAATGCTTTGTTTTGTATTTGATCTTCTATGTGCTCTACAGTATGTGTGTGAATCACTACTTGCTTCTTAAACCGGCTCTCTTCCTCCAACTGGACACAGAATCCATTACATTCGTGATATTACAGCTAGCTGAATAACTAAAATACTGAGATGTATACGTGATATCATTTTTATGATGATAGGAGTTAAAGCACGTTATGTTTCACTTCGATGAAATAATTTATTGCAGCAGTACTCAGGGGCGGCTCTAGGCTTGTGGTGGCACTGGGCAGAGGAAGAATCAGTGGCTCCTTCGCCCGCCAATGTCAATATGGTATCTTATGCACAGTGGATGGCCACGTCCGTTGCAGACACTGCATAGCCGCCTCGTGCTCATGACACAAGCATTTAACTTTTGCCGAAATTTGTCGCTGCGTTTTTAGCTGTGTTATTTTCTCTTTCTGTTTTATATTCAATATATATTGGCGTAGCCGCCACTGCAGTCCTTGCTTTTCTTTCCCCAAGTAACCGATCGCCACACAATCAGCTCTGTAATAGAAGTTAAGCCATCTGTAAGCTTAGCGCCGATTCTTCAAAACGTTTAAGGAACATTGAAATATCTTCGTAGTACATGTTTAATTATTCTATCCTTCACGACACTCCCAGTGAAGAATATAGATTATTTAAATGAAGTTAAAGTTTTATCTGTATAATTTAATAAACATATTTTGCAGCATTTCACCTTAAAAATGATATCGTCATCATATGTAAATACGCGCTTTATAAAGTGGCTCAGGTTGTGCGATATTATAACTATAGTGCAAGTTTACAGTGGGGTGATTGTACTTATAAGTACAAACAGTTCTACAAGGTGCAATTGATTGAGTGCATTTAAAGTTCTTGGGATGAAACTCTTTCTGAACCGCGAGGTCCGTACAGGAAAGGCTTTTAAACGTTTTGCAGTGGCTGAGACAGCGTGTCCTTGAAGCTGTATACCGATAATTCTCTTTCCGATCTGCTGCTGCTGTGATTCACACTGAGATACAGTGATATAAATACTCCGAGTGGTGCAGTGAGAGTAATATGGAAAAAGATGATCCGCTGTGGCAACTCCTAACGGGAGCAGCTGAAAGAAGAAGAAGAAGGAGAAATGAGAGTAACAACGCTAAAGCAGTTATGGTATTTGGAATACTATGGCTGTTCCCTGGACCATTATATTGTTACAAGTTAATTACAATCAGATGCGTTACAATAATAAACAATATGCGGTTAGTTTCAGTGTATTTATAAAGCCGCGTCAGGAAAATAAGGTGTAACCACACAGGAACAGTAGCAGTGCTTTGACGCTGGGTGCCGCCAGTCTGCAAAACCGAGCGAAGAACTTGCGTACGACAAGGTATGAGGTACCGTGGAAAAGTGCGTGGCTTTACGCCAAGTGTAGGTTTTATACATCGCGATTTGAACGTGGAAAAGTTCTTACGCAACATTTCTGTGCGTACGCACCGTTTATACATGAGGCCCCT
The DNA here is from genome assembly GCA_026402145.1 of Polypterus bichir lapradei. Lineage (NCBI taxonomy): Eukaryota > Metazoa > Chordata > Cladistia > Polypteriformes > Polypteridae > Polypterus > Polypterus bichir. The sequence continues at coordinate 199,759 of JANRMT010062794.1, forward strand.
GAACATGGCAAATGTATCTATCCAAGCGGGGTTCCTGCTTGATGGACTTTTAATGACTCAAAGGAATGTGTATAACTGGAGTTTTTTTTATCCTGCTCCTGTTATTTCCCCAGATTTTTTTTTAAATTTATGTTCTGAAATCTACATGATTTCTGTTACATAGTTTATAAACTGTATGGGTGTCACAGTTACCATTTATGCATTTTGGTATGTATGCTTATATGTAAACTTTGTGGGTTTTTTTTCTTCACTAGCATGTTGGATACAAATCTACCTTGGTTTTAAGTCTTACCCTTTTATCTTTTGAATTGCACAATTTTGTGATCTATTTATTAATGTGTATCTGCTTTAAATAGCACAGCCTGCACCAGTGATCCTGTAATCAACAGAGCAGTCAGTTTGGTGAAGAGGGCACGCTTCAATAATTAACTGACCTCTCAATGTGAAATGTAAAAAAAAAAAGATGAAAATAAATATTAAATATAACAAATGTTTTTGAGTACAGTTTTTAACTGTGCATGAAAACTAATATGTCCGAAAGTTGACCTTATGCAAAATGTAATCAAATTTTCCTTAGTACATTACTGAAGCTGTAATTTGGATTTTGTAATAATAAACAAATGAGTGGGTTATAAAGTAATGTAGGTCATGACCTGTGGTCAACACACACTATATTTACAGCCTCCCTATTTTTTTAGTCATAGTAAGTCAATTACACAATCTCAGATACCTTGCCCTAGATACACTTAAAGTGGCAGAATTTTTTTTTTTTTTTTTTTACTGTTTTAATTGTAGCAGGAGCATATAATACTTGAGGGCATTTACTAATGTTGTAAGGGTCTGTGGGCATTTCTACAAATGTTCTATTAAAATTGTATGAGCTTTAAAGAAATGCATATCATACAAAAACACATGTTGTAGGAGAATGGGGACAAATCAACATGTCCTTTTAAGTATACCTGCACTATTGAAATACACAGAACTTCAAAATAAGAAGATACTGTATATACAGTACATTAAATTGATTGAGTTTTTGAAATTCCAAAATTGGAGACCTACAAAATGTAAAGGCTGAAGTAAAGGTCTTCGCTGAAACCCACTGTAGTCAATGTGTTCCATCTCATTTAGTCCATGCCTTGACAAATTCGATGGGCTTGCTACTAGATGTATGTATCTAATAAAGAGGCCACTAGCATAAGTATGATTTTTTGCTCTGATTTTTGTGCATTTTATTATGTGTTTCTTTTTTATATTGGTTTGGTCATCTACTAATTGTCTGTTATTTCAAATATCCAACATATTACTTCATTTTGTAATGTTATGTGGCAATAAAAGTCACACAACAGATGAGGCCATGTACAGTATGTCAAAATGTATGTGTGTGATTTCCAACTTTGAAAGGAGATCTAGAGTACATTAAAGGTTAATCTGTTTTAAAAAGCAAACTGTGAAATTTCCAGACTTTACTCTTTCCAGTATTTTTCTTCATTCTTTTCTTTTTTTCAAACTGATTTTTTTTTAAAGTTGTTTGCCTGATTATGGATGCTCCGTTTTCAGTATAGTGCTATTTTCATTTGCTCAATATGAAATGGTCTGAATTGGGTCAAGTAAGCAAATACGGCATGACTTTGCATATTCAATCCTGTAGTCTTCTTTTATCCAAGACTGACTTTCTTCAAACCATGTAAAATTCCTATCGATGTTTTCATCCCGGCAAAGAAGGACACTTTTGGTACCTCCTGAGTAATTTTTAGTTTTTATTCTTATTGAGTCATCTTACATGTGTTGGATTTATTACACTTTATTGCACTGTAGATTTAATCTTAAATGGGTAAAATATGCCATTTTTAGCCATTATTCTGTATTCAATAACCCATAGTGACAAACTGAAAACATGTTTTCAGAAAGGGTTGTAAATTTATTAAAACTCAAAAACTAAAATCTCTCATTTATATAAGCATTCAGACCTTTAATTCAGTACTGTGTAGAAGCTCCTTTGGCAGCAATTACAGATTTGAGACTTCTTGAGTAAGTCTATACAAGCTTTGCTCACCTGGATTTGGGAGGTTTATTTCTTTCTTTCTGGCAGATCCGCTCTGTTGGAAGGAATGGGAAGAGTCTGTAAACTGCCATCTTCAGGTCTCTCCACATATATTTTATAAGGTTAAAGAATATTGTAGAAAGTATTTCCCCTTTCCCACACTAGTATGTTACCACTGTTTGCAGTGTTACTGATGAAAGTTAAGGTACATCTAAACTGGATCAAAAACAACATTTCGATGGACAGTAATCACTGATTATAACAAGAAAAGTCAATAAAGAATACAAAACTGAAGAGTCCAGCTCTGAAATGTAGGTTCCCCCTTTGAACATACTTTTGTTTAAAGGCAGAGTCTCAATCTTTCCCATTTTGAATAGTCAGTTTTGGGCGAATTTACCCATCTTTATAAGTTAAATTCACATGTCTTGTGAGATCACCCTGCTGGTCATTGCAGGCAAAACAGTATAACTGTAAAAGGACTTTCACAAAAATTAAACCGTACACAACTGACATGTGTGATCTAAAAAGATTTAGAAGGTGCTGAGAATGCGAAGCAGTGCTTCTAAATCACTTAGCAAGAAATGGAGGAAACGCACGTCTTTCCATAATTTTTATATAAGCAGCTGATCAAGAATTAAAATGGTTAGAGAAGCCAAAAATAGCTGTTAACAATTTGCAAGTCAGTCAATAATTAGTTACTCCATCACTTTGGGTTGTATGACATAGGTGCAATAAGACAGCCACATTTGAGGAAAGCCCAAATGAAGTCCCATCTTAAACTAGTAGAGGGAACTTGTCTGATGATTCAGATACTGAGTTCCACTATACAAGTGTATTGCCAAGTGCTACATCTAGAAAACAAAGGGCACAAAACACCATTTTGTATAATTTCTCTTCCTGTCAAATATGTTATTTTCATTTATACACTAATATGTAAAGGTGCTATATAAAGTAAACAGCAAATGGGAGTCAAACTAATATATAGCATCCAAAACAATCACATATTTGGCAGACGGCAAAGAGAAGGGTTCATGAAAAATGATTCTTCAGCCAAGAAGGGTATTTTGGATTCATCCTAAAGACCTACAATGTGTGCTAGGCAAAGTGACATACGGACACACAATCCATGCTTCAGTGAAAAGTGTCATATGGAATATCTGACACATTTCTAATGGGCTGTCTTATGAGGAATTAACAACAAAACAAAAAAATCCATATCAGATTTTGTGTGAAATGGCCTGCTAAAAAAAGCAGTAAGGATAGGTTTAGATACTCCATGCAAGCTGAATCTTGCTAACCTTACCTCACAAGATTAATTCTCACCTATAATTAGCATCTGGAACGTAACCACCAAGACTGGCAAATGTAATGACCCAGATATGATGCCGTGTGTGTGTAAAATATATATATATTTATATATATATATATATATATCACACACACAAAGTTTTATTAATTAATGCAATGATTATATTAGTTAATATCCACTAAATATGAGTTTGACTAATGAAAGTTTAAAAAGTGAGATCATATCAAGATGACAAAGGCTACTAAACTGTTTAAATTTTTTTTCTTATCAAATAGGATGTCATTTTTTAACATGTGTTACAGATCTGGGGGTGTGTCTGACCTGTTTAAACTTGGAATTTTTTTGTCACTCTTAAGACGTATCTTCTTTCATAGCTTAAAAAAGGGGCAGGTCCACCACTACTTCTTGACAGACATAGAGAGAAAATTAAATTTCCTAACTGACTAAAGGCATACGAAATTCAACCGTAAGGCATGGCTTGTTGGTGCTTTGTGGCAGCTTTATTAACTGTCTTAACATGTGAAGTACTTGCTGCAGGCAGGTGCAATAAAGAACAAAACGGATGCGTTTCTAAACGGAGACACTGCAAAAACATGGATAAACCAGTCCTCGAATTACAAAACCTCTTGAAAATGAGCCCAGTAAGTGTATTTATTTAAAACTTTCTCTTTGAGGTGCTTGGTTATGTAATGTGGGCTTATGGTATTTTCTGAACTTGTTGAGGCTTGCTGAAATGTTTTAATTGTCTGTTGTTAGTGACACAAGGATAAGAGAAGTGCACCAGTGCTTTAAAATTAATCTGTGGCAATTACTTTAATTTAAAAAGCGACCAAACTGTCTTGCTCCTGATGAGTAATGTTTTTGGTAATAGTGGCTAAGTGCAGTTCTATCACTTGATTTAGTTATTTTTGAGTTTAATTATTTGTCCCTCCAAACCTTACAAATCATTTTCAGGGATTGTTTTGTTAATGCCTCGCTTATTAAATAAGAGAATATGATTGAACATAATGTATAGAAATCGAGTAAGAGAATGTGAATGCAATTGAGTTATCAATCATTTAGCTTCATTTATTTATTTTTTTGCTTTTGCTATGCAGACACAGATAATCTATAAAGTAACCCAACAAAAATGTATGTGCCCCAAAAACTTTCCGAAACTTATTTTTCTGCTACAGGCACCGTTACAAAGAACTGCAATACCATCCTGATATTACTAGGTTCAAAGCAGGAGTGATGAAACACACTTGCGTTCACAAAAATTAGGCCAGTTTAGTGCCACCAGTTTTTGTACATTTTTGGGATGAGTAGGGAAATGAGAGACCCATATGAACGTGGAGTGAATGTAAAAATTCCTTATGCATAGTGAGATAGCTTGAAACCTGACTCTGTCTGTGAAGCCATGAGGCTAATTACATTAGTAAATAAAGAACAGAGAACTTGAAAGTTACCTAAACAAATAAAGAATTAAGCCAGGACTTATAAGTAACTGGAAATAGATTTTTATTGGTTATTTGCTTGGAAAGCAGTATGAAGGCACAGTAGTTAGGGTTGCTGTCTAATAGCTCTAGAAGACAGGTTTCAAATCTCTGTTCTGTCACCTGGTTGTATGGAGCTTGCACAGTTTTCCCAGTTCTGTGTAAATTTCCCTCTGCCTTGCCAGAAATATGTATGTTATGTTAAGTGGAAATTCTAAAATAATCTGCTGTGAGAGAGTATACAGTATGTGTGAAATTGAGCATGCCTTATGATATCTGATGACCTATCTAGGTATGGGTCTGTCTTGCTACTAAAGTGACTGAAATACACTCCACCTCCCACCTCCTTGCTATCTCAAATGGATTTATCAGTTTTGAAAATACATGGATGGATGAGTACCTGGTTAGTACAGTACTACTCCACAGTGATTAGCGCTGATGCCACATAGTTTCAGAGTTCCGTATACTCCAATTCCCTGTCACATCATAAAATCATACATGCTTAGATGACTACCAATCTGTTTGCTCCTGCTTTGCTTTTATAACTAAAAAGTTGTAATTATATATTTACATATTATTTCACATTGCAGAAGAATTTCTTAAAATAAAACTGCAAATAGTATAAGTAAAGCTCCTTTAAATTTGTTAACAATCATTACATTCTTAACTCGGCTAATAAGAAGATGGCTGCAGGACAGCAAGCACAGTGAGACTTAAGTACAGCCTTTCAAATTTCCATTAAGCTAAGGGGTTGCAATCCTTATCATTAGTGTCACTTGAACTCCTACATCATATAGGAAAAGATTTAGTTATGGTAATAGTAGTGATAAAAAAAAGTTAGAAGTTTATGATATACAAGGATCTAGAGACTGGATTAAAAATGTGGAAGTCTGCCAACAAAAAAGTGGAATCAGAAAATAAACAAAAATGATTCCAGATACATGTGGCATGTCACTAAAATTAACTGAAATACTTAATTGCTTGCTTTAGCAACGTCTTTGGAAATACTAATCCTCAAATGATACAAAGGAAAAAGAGAAAGAACTGAAAATCTATATTGTGCTACATATACTGATATTTAAATCATAAGATGCACAAAATAATGAATCAATCAGTTCTAAACCATTTTCTCAATCACAAAAAATTCAAACCAATTCTCAGGTGATTTATTTTACAAACCTGTGCAACCTATATCATAATAAAAAAGAATATAACTGAAGTATAATTCAAAAAACAAGAGCAGTATTCAGTTTTCTATGTTTGTGCCTTTATTCCTTGTATGTGAAAATCTAAGTGCACATTCTTGTCTTCACAGATGATTTCAAGAGGTGATAGGATTATCCTTTGTATCAAGCAGTATGAAACACTTATGGTAAGTTTAGAGAATTGCTACTCTCAAAGAGTCCCATTACATCAAGCTATATCAACCCATTTTATAAACAGAGATTTAAGAAAATAAATACTGCAAGTGTGACCATTCTCTGAAGCCTGGATATGAACTCTTAAAAGTAATGTCCCCTTATATGGTGTCTTGGGTTATAAAATAGGCTTAACATTCCCAAATCCCCTGAATTCAGTTCAGGATTTGAGGAGCAAACGCCTAACATGGCAGCACTAGATGAAAGTCAGGAACAGTCCAGGACAAGGCGCCAGTCCATTACAGGGTGCACTTTTTGCACACAACAAAAGAACAAATTTGGATCCTCCAACTTAACCGCGATACCTTTGGTTATGTGGGCATAAAACCTGCACAGAGAGAGGGAGAAGGTGCAAAACCCAAATGGACAATAATAGGGTGTGTGATTTAAGCACAGGACAATGGATCCATGAAGTATCACTAACCACTGTGCAACTCGTGATAGAGATCCATCCATCCATTATGCAACCCTTTCTATATCCTAACTATAGGGTCATGGGGTCTGCTGGAGCCAATCCCAGCCAACACAGGGTGCAATGCAGGAAACAAACCGTGGGCAGAGAGCCAGCCCACCACAGGGCACCATGATCGAGATTCAAATGCTAATAAAAGTTTCACAGTTACACTGTGACGACATTTTGAGTGATATGTACCTAACCATAAAGAGAAACCTTTCTATCTTTGACATGTTGTAACACTTAGAAAGTTACATGTTGATATTCCATAACATTTTCATTTCATTAATGAAAAAAGAAAAATATATACTTCAACATGCTTAACTTACTAGACGTTGTTTGTGATTTTACCTCTTATAACCGACAGTGGACCCTTCTGCCCAAGAAGTTTATTTTCTTCAGAAATGCTGTTGACTAGAATTTTTATTACAACTTTGTCTATTGTCACCTGACCATTTCCCGTATGCAATTTATAATGCATTTGCAATGTCATTATTTATATTTTCAGATTTGACGTTGTTCTGTTTTACTGTGTGCTTAATATAGTTTAAGTGTTCGTCTTTGTTAATGTTGTAAAGGTTAATAATTTATTGTTATTGTATTATAGCTGTTAATTGGTATCAGCATTCTGAGTTTAGTCTTAGTTAAGAGTGCAATAGGAAATTAAATTGAACTGAACTCACCTCATTTTGGTAGACATCCATTCAGCACTAAAACTCGTCTTCCGTACCACAGAAATTCATCGTTCCCTTCTATGGCTGCAGTAGTTTTTGTCAACAAACCTTTTGCATCATTTGCATCAAAGTCCTGGGGCCTCATGCATAACGCTGTGCATAGAATTCGCACTATAACATGACGTAAGCACAAAAGCCGAAATGTGCTTACGCACAGAAATATCTAGATGCAGGAATCTGTGCGTACTCCAACTTCCACATTCTTCTGCTCCATAAATCCCGGTCAGCGTGAAAAGTAACGATCGTGCATGCGCCTTCTGTCCCGCTACAACTTCTCCCAGAATTACGCCTCTATGAATATGCAAATCAATATAAATCGCCCTTAAGCTCAGCCTTCTGTGAAAAGACAATGGGAAAAGCAGAGGGGAAAATAGAAGAATTTCAGTGAATACCAAGTGGAGACAAAGGAAAAGCATACTATTTGTTGATTTAATTTAAACAGTGGTATAATTAACAAAAGGAAGTTGATCGAGTGGCATAGTGTGTCGGAGAAACTCGAAAGCTCAAGTTCACAAAGTTGCATAGTGCCAAAATAAAAAAGAAGACACATATCAAAGTCGCCGTGAAAAGGCGAGTTGTAGCCCACCGTCTGAGCTTATTAGGGTACAGACAAAAACAATAGGCACACAGTGGGGAAAAAAGACGAAATGTCAACTTTAATCTCAAAATTTCCACTTTAATCAGTAGAAAAGTAGAACATCATCTTAAAATCATTTAATTTACTAGTTTCTCAAATCCCATTGTAACTAAAGTAGCATGTTAAATGCTTTGTTTTGTATTTGATCTTCAATGTGCTCTATATGTGTGAATCACTACGTGCTTCTGTTCTTTCTGTTTCTCCAACTGGACACAGAATCCATTACATTCGTGATATTACAGCTCTCTGAGTAACTAAAATACTGAGATGTATACGTGATATTTTTATGATGATAGGAGTTAAAGCACGTTATTAATCATGGCTTTCACGGCGTAGTGATTGTGTACGACCTTCGATGAAATAATTTATTGCAGCAGTACTCAGGGGCGGCTCTAGGCTTGTGGTGGCACTGGGCAGAGGAAGAATCGGTGACTCCTTCACCCGCCAATGTCAGTAAGGTATCTTATGCACGGTGGATGGCCACGTCCGTTGCAGACACTGCACAGCCGCCTCGTGCTCATGACACAAGCAATTAACTTTTGCCGAAATTTGTCGCTGCGTTTTTAGCTGTGTTGTTATTTTCTCTTTCTGTTTTATATTCAATATATATTGGCGTAGCCGCCACTGCAGTCCTTGCTTTTCTTTCCCCAAATACCCAATCAGAATTGGGGAGCTCCGATTCTTCAAAACGTTTAAGGAACATTGAAATATCTTCGTAGTACATGTTTAATTATTCTATCCTTCACGACACTCCCAGTGAAGAATATAGATTATTTAAATGAAGTTAAAGTTTTATCTGTATAATATAATAAACATATTTTGCTGCATTTCACCTTAAAAATGATATCGTCATCATATGTAAATACGCGCTTTATAAAGTGGCTCAGGTTGTGCGATATTATAACTGTAGTGCAAGTTTACAGTGGGGTGATTGTACATACATACAAACAGTTCTACAAGGAGCAATTGATTGAGCGCGTTTATAGTTCTTGGGATGAAACTGTTTCTGAACCGCGAGGTCCGTACAGGAAAGGCTTTGAAACGTTTTGCCGTGGCTGAGGCAGCGTGGGCTTGGTGCTGTATCCTGGTAATTCTCTTTCCGATCAGCTGCTGCTGTGATTCCCCACTCAAATACAATGATATAAATACTCCGAGTGGTGCAGTGAGAGTAATATGGAAAAAGATGATCCGCTGTGGCAACCCTTAAAGGGAGCAGCTGAAAGAAGAAGAAGAAGATGGTGCACTGAGAGTAACAACGCTAAAGCAGTTACGGTATTTGGAATACTATGGCTATTCCCTGGACCATTATATTGTTACAAGTTAATTACAATCAGATGCATTACACTAATCAACAATATACTGTTAGTTTCAGTGTATTTATAAAGCTGCGTCAGGAAAATAAAGAGTAACCACACAGGAACAGTAGCACTGCTTTGACGCTGGGTGCCACCAGTCTGCAAAACCGAGTGGAGAACTTGCGTACGACAGGGTATGAGGTACCATGGAAAAGTGTGTGGCTTTACGGTAAGTGTAGGTTTTATACATCGTGATTTGAACGTGGAAACGTACTTGCGCAACATTTCTGTGTGTATGCACCATTTATGCATGAGGCCCCTGGTGATGAAGCCTCCATTGAACTTATAAGTCTTATTGTTTATTTCTGTATTTACTCTCATGTTAATCCTGCCACTGTGTGGTTTAAAATACTTGATTTTGTATATTTTAGTTTGACATTATTCCACTTGGGATCTGGCTGGCTTCTAGTGGTGCCTTTTTCACTATATACATGAATATTCCACCTCATTTAATACTTTAACAGTATCTTGTGTGTTAAAATCTCATTACACATTGTAATTCATTGTTGTAAAACTTTTTTATTATACTGTTACTCCTGGAATGTAATATTTAATGTTCAAAAAATGAAATGTTGATTGTTTTTTAAACATCCATTATAACTAATGCTTCATCTTTGCAGATGGACAAAAATCGGCATCACTGTGTCTTGAAGAAAGTTTTTCTCTTCTACAGTAAAGTTCTTCATAAACTTGCTGAAACTACACCTGAACTACACATCAACATTACACAAGCGCTTGATATCTTTCACAGGATGAACAGATGCCTACGATGCGTAAGTTAATTTAATGTTTGGGTTATTTTGTTGCCTTACATTTACAGTTACATTTGTTTTTTTCAGAATAGTAACATCTAAAACCAAACTAGTTTCATCTACAAGGCTGAATCAAAAATTATCTGCACTTCGGCCGTACATGTTGAATTTATTTTAATGAACTTTCAGAAAAGACAAACACATCATTTTTCGACATAATCTCCCTGCTTTTCAATACGCTTTGTCCATCTTTCAACAAGCTTTTGTATTCCTTCATTAAAAATGTTTTTGGCTGAGCTGCAAGCTCCGAATGCACCGCCGTCTTCATCTCTTCATCAGAGTTGATTCTTCATCCTCGTGGGGCTTCCTTCGAAACCCAAGTCTGTTGTGGATTATTGCATAGGCAAGTGCCATGGCTGATTTGCAAATGATTTAACACATTATTTACTGTCAATCGTCTATTCAACAGAATCATTTCACATGCACAGTTAATGTTGTCATCAGTCATGGACGTGGACGGGCATAGAGCTCCTTCTTCATGGCTTACACTTGTGCGACCTTCCGTGAACTTCTCTATCCATTCATACACACTTCTTTGTGACAGAACATTTTCTCCATACTGTGCACAAAGTCTTCGATAAATAGTGGCACCGGGCACACCCTCAGACCACAAAAAACAAATCACTGCATATTGCTCTTCTTTCGTGCAAATCACAAGTGGGGCAGCCATTGTTTCCCGCACCGCAATTACAAATGATCAGATGTAACATGTTCATACCTACACAGCAGTGACTGGGGAGACAGGGACCTTGTGTGGAAAGCACTGATAAGACAGTGCTGCCAACAGAAGTTTTCATCATCTTCAACAGCCATTTTCCATGTTTATCAAAGTTGGGCAGTTGCCACCCAAATATTTTGTCCATTTTATTTACTTCTCTGCTTCCATTGGGATGACCCATGTTTTTTATATCATCAAAACACCACATCCAATAATATCTTCTTTATCCTCCCTCAGAACCACATGCTTTCTCCCTCAATCTTGGGATACCTCTTCATCCAATCATCCTCTTCCATTCTTGTTGATGACCAAACCATGATATTATGTTTCTCCTTGGCTCAGCAATTTTTGCCTCCATTCCAAGTCTTTCTCTAAATTCAGCATTCATCTTCCTCTCACTCTGTGACACTCCACACATCCATTGTTTATTGTCATCTCTGTTTTTTATGGACATGCTTCATGTTCAATCCTCATGAACCATGTCTCCCTCCAATAGAGTACACTGTTCCTCAAACAGTTTTCATAAACTTTACCTTCCAATTCCAGACAGACTCCTTTAGAGTTGGAACTGGGAGACATGTCTTCCACACTATGTTTCCCAGGCTATCACTGCTGTCAACGCACAACACTTCACCTAAGCAGCAAAACATCCTCAATTTGTGCAAAGAAAAAGCTTTCATTGCTGATATCTAAATTTAAACTTACTGTATCAGCATACTGCACCCCACACATACTTTCTATAAACAAAGATTGCATTCAACTGCCTGCCTACTTCCCATCACTTCATCTTTTATGCCACCACTTCAGACAAACTGGGTACCTACCTTTTTCACATATCTTGTTGGCACAAAAGCATCTGGGGCAATCATTCAAGCATCTCTCTAATAATTATTTTATTTAAAATATTTTTTCTCATTACTATCATATTTGAATCTACACATTCTGATATATTTAGAGATTAGTTATGTGGTGACTCAGTGCACCAGTTCACATACATACTCAGCTATGTTTGCCTTTTTTTTTTTTTCCTTATAAATTTAAAATACCACCTTACAAATATATAATTCATTTCTACACATCAGTTTATCATTTGCTACAAATTCATCTGTTAAGCTTGATCACTTTCTCGCTCTATGAACTATCAGCTGCTTTTCATTAATTTAAAGTTATTTAGTGATTTCCACGTAGGTCCTCCAACCTAGGGGTTGGTGGCAGAATTGGCACTCCAGCCAACATAAAAAACCTCACACAGTTCCATTCCATCTGAACTAGTGTGGTGCTGAGTTGTCACCCGGTGCATGGCTGCACTCGGGTCCTAATCTGGGATCCTGAGTTGGTTTGCCATGTGGTTGGTGCAGCAATGTGCTGTATCAGCGCGTGCTCCTAACCTCTCTCTTTCTCTCTGTTTTTCCTACTCAGGAATTTTTTTTCTTTAAGGATGATCTAGTTCCCAAGAGGTAAGAGTCTGTCGCACTAAAAGGTGAATTCTGGACCTGCCTCTCATACATTAGGCAAAAATAGAACTACATTACCTGGCCTTTTCAATCACTAGTCCATGAACAATAATTAAGAACTCTTGTGTAAAAGGCTTTTAAACTACGATATATGAAATAACATTTGTTTCACTGTATGTAGTGTAACCACTTCCCTTCCCTGACACTCCCAAATCAAAACACATGCACCCTAGCTGATTAAGTGAGTAGTTATGTAAATTAGACAGAGGATCAGTAAATATTGCATGTATTAAATATTCTTTGCATTCAGGGTAAGAGATTATGAGAGAGTTTCAACTCTACATAAAACCGGCATTATTTCAAGTGTATGACAACCACTTGCTTGAATCAAGCTCCCACATGATTCAGAACATAAAAGTATTTATGCTGAATAGTTTTTGAGTAGAGCATGCAAACCGTTCATGAATCCATCTCAATTTATATTCCTGAACTCCCAATGCGTGTTTATATTAGAAAAGTCTTTCTTTAAGTGTGTGTCTAGCAGGGAGTGTTAACTCCATGAGTGAACCAGATTGAGTGCTGCAAATGTACTAGGGGAACGTCATTCCAATTACAAAGTTGCTTGAGGGCCTCAAACGTAACAAAATAACAACAACAACAACACAAATCATTCATGATACAAATAAAAAATGTACACTTTCCAGGCTTTTTATATTAAAGAACCATTAAGCATCATAACAAGCTTTTCTGTGAAATCAAATGTATATTGGTAGAGTGAAGGTTGCTGTAGTGGCTAGGATGCCCTCACTCTCTCTCTGTTATCTGAAGTGCTCTTAGTGTGCTAGCAGGGTTCTGCAGTGGTAAGGTTTTAAATGCTATGATGTGGCAACACTAGGTAATACTGCTTTGGTACAAGTAACTAATCAGTGTTTCTCCTGGCAGAACCAGAGAACTATATTTCTCACATAGAGATATAACATAATAATGCAAAAGCAAGAATTAAAAAAAATAATGAAAGAAGGATATGCAAAGGAAAAGCAAGCAACATAGTATAATGCATCCATCCATCGATTTTCTTAACCTGCTCATCCCAACAAGCATACAGTAATGGCACAAGGCAGGAACAATTCCTGGTCTTTTGGCAGGACTGTAAATGAAAAAGATATTCAGCACCAGAAAGGTGCTCCTTTGTACTTCATAACTGGCTGTGCCGTTTTTACACTTTTTCACAATCAGATGCACACTATAATTCAACATCACTCTTCCAAATCACCGTGTATGAATTTTAGCTTAATTGTTTGCTGAATTGATTCAGAAATATTGGTAGGTTATCAAGGTTATATTGGTAGGTCCTGCAGAAGCATGTCTATTGTATTTAAGGCTGTACTTTGACAAGATCAGTCCAAAAGTTCAATTTGGTTTCTTTTTAGTTATTCTAATTTGAACTTATTTTGTGTTTTGGGTTATTATCTTGTTTCATGATCACTACATGTACTTCATCTTCAGCTTATGGAAGGATTAATAGATTTTCTCAATATGAATGTTCTCACGCAGAGCAGAACTTAAGGTAAAAACTGAGTTATGGCAAATTGACCTGAGATGTCCAAAAAGTCTGACTATAGTCTCTTCCATCTACAGAACATGTTCTCAAAAGCCTTGGGAATAATCCTTATGCTTTCTGCAAAAATAAAAGACACGCTTTTACGTTCTTCCTTGATAGCAGTAGTTTCCATGTTGCTGCTATCCAGTAAAACCAATATTTGCCCATTGTCTTTTTGATTGTGGACTCATTAACACTGAAGCAACAGAAGCCCATAGTTCTTTGTAACTTTATTAGAATTCTTTGTGACTTCTTGAATGATTGTAAAGTTATTTTAGCAGGCTGGCCACTCCTTAGAAGACTCACTGCCATTCCAGGTGTTTACCATTTTAAGATTATGGCATTCTCTGTGGAGAGGTGGATTCCCAGATCCTCAAATATTGCATTGTAACCCCTGCTGGATTGATACAGTTTTTAAACCATTATCTTCTAATGAATTTCCTTTTATAGTAGCGTTATATGTTTGTTCAGTCTTTGTGCTGGCAACCTACTGCTGATGATGAGGCTTGGTATATTATAGGGCTGCCAATAATCAAGCCTTGGATTGTTCAATTAGTTGACCTTTTGTTATCCCATCAAATTGGTTATTTAGCTAGTGGTGGTGGTTGTATCACACAGAGGCAGTTAGTTGGTGTTGGATAACTTTGTTCATGAGTTAAACACTTTTGTTTTTTTTTTTAGTTGTTTTATAACAAATTCTGACCCTATCATGACCCTGCCATGTCATTGCAAAAATAATAATTTGTCAGATCAGATGTAATGTTTTCAATCTTTAATCATCCAAGTTTGATAATGATATGGCCACATCTGTCTGTTTTTAGCCAAAAAGAGTGTGAACCTGGCATGGTCTTCTGTCCCTGTAGTCTGTCCATCTCAAGGTCTAACAAGTTATGCACTCAGAAATTCACTTCTGTACATAACAATTGTAAAGCACAGTTATCTGAGTATTTGTGTCCTCTCTAGGGTTGCTTCCTGCATTGCGTTGGATTAAGCTGCAATTGTTCTACTTCCTAGCAATCCTATATTGGATTAAGTGGTCTTGGTGATGGATGGATGAATTGATATGATGAATTTGTTATAGCATATAACATGCTTGACATACTCGTGAAAATACACAATTTATTGAATTTATAGTGTTTTATTTTGGATCTATAAATTTTAGTTAGGGAAACTGTCAAGTTTATGAAACGTTTAGAAGCATTTCTATTTTTTAAATAGCAGAATGTATTGGCTATAATAAGTGGTTTTTATATATAATGGATATTAAAGTTTTCTTTTAAGTAAGCTGAGGCTTATTGTGGTGTAACAATTATTTTCAGCTAATGTATACATTTGATTTGTTAAACAGGTACGGTGTAACAAAAAGGAAGAGTCAAAATTAAAAACACCTTTGAAAGAGGTAAGGACTTTTGAAACAAATTTAGTTTTATATGTGCTTTAATATATCTTTCCATTTCCTGAACACACTTATTCCTATTGTGCACTATTTATCCCGTAAAATAAAGAGAACCGGCAATACACATCTAATGAATAAATGCATATTTTATGGTAAAAACATATTTAATGCAAATATACCTAAAATACTTTAAGTTGTTTTTTTCTACTTTTCTTTCTACCCGACAAATTGTTAATCCTTTTGCATAACTACCAAATGTTAATTCTGCCTGTAATATTAATGAATGAAAGCTGAATAAAAAAGTAACAGCAAACTAAACTTTCATCCAGATAATTTAGAGCAAAAGCAAGCATGGAGACATGACAAATTTCAAAAACAATTTTATTGACATAGGTTGGCATGTAACCTGTTGTGGAGTTTACTGGAGTGCACACACTTATAATGGCCAGGAAAAAAAATATATTTATAAGAAATTACTGTTCAGTTACAGTGTAAGTACACTGTAATAACAAACAACCTGAGATTTTTGTGTTATCGTTTATAGTTCTCAGTGAAGTTTATACATTTTAAGAGAACTAAACATTTATGGGGGAACACACATTCTTTCTTTTTTTATATAAGTTGACTATTGAGCTTCAGTCTCTAAAAATAAGAAGTGTGCATTACCAAGCTATATAGTAATATTGTAAACACTCAATAAGCATGTATTTTTTCTTGACTTCAAATTACACAAACATTTAATAAAAAATTTAGCATGTATCAAATAAAAGCATAGTTTTTATACAATCTTACAAAAGGCAAGCCAGAAGAGGTAATGACATTTCAATATTTAATAGCACATTCCATGTCTCACTTTCTGTTCAATCACAGTGCGATGAAGCAAGAGTCTTGTAGTTTACAGCATGTGGTAAACTCCTAGCAAATTGTTCAGAAATATTCTTTTGTGTTTGATGTCAAATAACTTTTGTTGTATTAGGCAATCTGCTTGAAGGCTGTTTATATTTTGTGTTTGTTTCACTTCCTGTTCACATTATTGGAAATTTGAATATTGTGCCTTTAGTTTTACTTCAGAGGGAAAAACCCTGATTGGTCCAAAGATATCAGAGTTTACTCACACTCACAAAGTGGCAGATAAACAATGTACAATGTCCATAATTCAAAAATAGCCAGCTTGGCAGAAAAACACATCATGAATTCTAAATCAAAGGTAGAAAGTACTGTATATACAGTATTCTGCCTAAATTATTAGGTGGCACTGTTATGTTGTTTACAAACCTTGTTTACCATGTTTTTCCACCATGTTATAAAGCATATTTTACTATATAAAGTTACGGATATATAGATTATATATATATATATATACTGTATTAATTATTCAAGGCATTCGTAGTCTGAATCACAATCTGATTGTATGGGTGGTTACCTACCAGGTAACGCTTGTGGTTGGTCAGCAAGTCGGCTAATGTCCGCCACGGTGCCCTGTTTCAGTTGCGAGAAGCAGATCATAGAATGGTTGAAACAGTTTTACTGTCAAATAATGCAAAGAGTACGCGACACGTGTTTCACCCTAATTCTGGGCTCATCAGGCGTACACACTCACTGCACCCCCTCTCAGGAATTGAACCTCGGACGTCAGTGGCAAAGCCTCTTGCATTGCGCCACGGCGTGTGGTTCATGTATTTGACAGTATGTAGATAGGGGTAATTACATTCAAGGCATTCGTAGCCTGAATCACAATCTGATTGTATGGGTGGTTACCTACCAGGTAACAATTGTGGTTGGTCTATATATATATTATTATATTATACTATATATATTGAGATATGCAAAATTTCAGAACAGTTTCAGAATGCAGTTTCAGTACACTCATAAGTAAAATATGTTTGCAGGAACTAGAAAAATATATGAATGTTTATTTTACCTTTATACAGGATAAATGTGAAGGTTCCTTTACAGCAGAAGAATTAGAAAAACTTCAAATTCAGAAGCTTAAAAAAGCAAAACATCAGGTAATTTTATATTTGTCATCATTTTGCGATCCTTATACTCCTTTATAGTCTCTTATGTTCCATTACAAGCTGCAATGTTTACAAGTGAGCTCACAGTACTACACAAAAAGCAGGATACAAAACACTCCTGAAATAAGTAATGACTACAGAAATATGAAAATTATACTAGTACACACAAGGCCAGGATAAATTAGCTATGTTGGAATCAGATAAATAGGACAGGTTCTTGGTGGAATTTTTAGGACTGAGACATTATGTTCTGTGCCTAGCCTAGTATCTTGATCTGTGTTTGCACATGCTGAAAGATTACTGTCTATTACCGCCTTATTCTGATGGTGACTAGTGAATATACATTGCTTTATTACCTAATATGTTAGTAAAAAAATTATAATTTGTTTCTGCTACAAAAAATTGGAGAACTTACCCTTCATATTCTAACCCAGGAGATACTTTTTTAAACAATATGTGAGGACCTGTTTTACTGTCATCTATGAGCTTGGAATTATGGGGAGAATGGATTTTCCTTTGAAAACCTTTTAATGCCACTTACAATTGCTGGTGTACTTTGTGGTGACTGGGCAGCATTTAACCAATGTAATGGGAACTTCTTGAATGATATAGTACATACCAAAACAGTAAGTCCACTAACAACTAAGGGACTAGAAAGAAAACCTGTAGCCATTGGTGTGGATAAGTTGAATCAAATAAAATTTGTTTTAACATGTAACAGACAACCAGCCTTCTATCCCGCTTCCCTAGTAAATGTTTAACAACCATTTTTTTGGCACTAATTAGTAAGTGGCTTACTAAAGGGTGAATGATTCACCAGATACCTACATATGCCCTTAGATGTCCTCAATTGTGATCAGTATGCGGAAAAGGTAAAGAAAAGAAATGTCAGTGGAACTAAAAGAATCTTCACACCTTATTTAATTTAGAAAGAGAACTCCACTGCAGCTCGTGTTGTTTTTTTTTTTTTTTTTTTTAAACTTTTAAATGATTCACTATCACAGATATGGTTGCACAGTGCAGTGATGAGTGCTGCTGCCTTTCAGGATCCAGTATTCAGGGTTCAGATCTTTTTCCCGGTCATTGTCTGCATTTAGTTTGCACAACCTCCTTCTGTTTGTGAAGGTTTTTTATCCACTTTCCCAAAAGATGTATACTCTATGTTCATATAGTGTCACTTAGTCATATTTTTTTATTGTTGTTTAATCAAAAATGAAGAATTAAATAAATTAATCAAAAGTTAGTTAAAAAAGAGCTATTTTATTAGTGTGTTACTCTTGACTTTCCATCTGCATAGAAATCAAATGCTGCAATAATGTGCTTAATAGTCCTGACACTTTATACCTTGACAAAAAAAAGCCTTACCTGATCTTTTTACTTTTTTGTGTCTGTTGCAGTTAAATGACCCTCTTATTCAGAGAAAAGCAATAGAAGAACTACCCAGACTCCTTGAATGTCTCCCTCACAAATGGAAAAAGAAAAAATGCGATAAAGAAGTCACAGTCACAATGACATTACCTTAAACAGATAAAAGTCAAATAGGGTACAATAACTTAATACAAATAAATCTGAATGGACGGTTTAGGATTGGTGCAAAGTTGAAATCATCTTTCTCAGGTTTTTCCTGCCTGGATTTAAATAAAAAATGTATAAAGGAAGGAAAAGTTAAAGCTACTCAGGTACTCCAGTTAATGTAATGTCTATTTAATGTTCAGTGCCTGTCAACTTGGGTTTCGTAATGCGCTATGGCACTTAAGAGCCCTGGGATGCTTTCCATTTACTTGCTGCTTGTAACTCTGTCAGTCATTTTGTTTTTCTTAGTACATGCAATTAAACAATAAGCTCCTGGATTATTTATTAAAAACATTTATATTTTGTGCTTTCACTTACTACTGTGCATCTGATCTTATATAATGTAATGAATGTTATAAGTATAATGCCGTTGATGTTTCAAATCAACCTGTACAGCTTAATTTTGCAGGGTTTACTGTGGACTCATTCATTTTCATTAACTTAAAATGTCCAGCAGTGTGCTGATATTATTTGTAATATGAAATGTCCAGAATGAATTTTTAGTCTTTCATGATATGTTTTGCACTAAGTGTAAAAAGAAAGAAAATCTACAAAGCAAAGTATGCAAAAGGAAAAAGGCAAATCCTATGTTTTAGTATTTGGTAACCTTTTTATTTTTAAATTGTTCTATTCATAATGCTAGAAATCTCTTTTTGGTCCTGTATTTAATTTAAACTTAATCTATCACTGGATAGAAAAATAATAATCAAACAGCACCAGTTACAGTGCTTGCTGATTGATTGTACTATATGTAGTAGTAAGGTGTTGTACCGTGTTAGCCATTATGGATGCGACGAGAAGTCAAGCAAAACGACACCTTTTATTGGCTAACTGAACAGATTACAATGTGCAAGCTTTTGAGGCAACTCGGGCCCCTTCTTCAGGCAAGATGTACGAAGGGGCCTGAGCTGCCCTCAAAGCTTGCATATTGTAATCTGTTCAGTTAGCCAATAAAAGGTGTCGTTTTGCTTGGTTGATTTTATAATATTCACAGTTGTGAAGATTTGTTTGCTTCGATCAAGCATTGCTAAGTTATGCTTTAATGTCCTTATAAACTGTTAAATCTATCCTCTTTTTGTATTTTGTTCATCTGCTTAATGCTCCATCGCCTTCACCCTAGGATTGATGGCCCTATTATTATGCTGAAAGCAGCATCATTTCCTATAACTGGTTAAATGAAGTTATCTTTACTCTCAGCTCTGGTTTTGCAAACTATGTTAAGAAAGGAAGTGACCATAACAATTTGCAATATGTACTTTCTAGGAAAGCAATATTTTTTTTTGTAATTATGCATTGTAGTTTACAAATAATGTTAATTGTAAAGAGATCTTTATTTTTTTTTACAATGTATAAATTAAAGTCTAATAATGCAAAACTTGTTTATTTTTCCCTGGATTTTATTTTAGAGTTTTCGTCATCTTTTTATCTCTCCCTCTCTCTCTCTCTCTATCGGAGTCCTTTCATAACAATAATATTATATAGTAATAGGTACTTAACCAAATCCCTATCTGGAGCAAATCCATTTTGGGGATGGGATATATATATAATAAATAAAATTTAATGAGGAGATTCCTTTGTGTGGAGAATAAATGGAGCATGTGTGGTATCATCTGCTTATGGGGTAATCTATTATATTCCCTACAGTATGTGTAGAAATCTGTATTTTAGACACATTGTTCAGGTAATCTTCTAGACTGACATAAGTTACAGAAGAATAATTTTCATTGGGCAAAATTAACATAACACCAATTTATTAATCAGTAATTTTTCTCAGGCCAGCCCTCAGCTTACAATAAGACATAGTCCTCCAGTTTTAGGAGTATTATAAGTCACTGTAAGAACTTGGCATCACAGTCAGTGGTGGTACTACATGTAGTATCACTTATCCGCTTATACTAGGGCATGGTTCCCTATTTTTCTCCAGAAAGGAAATACTTGTTATATACAGTATCTCACAGTTTGGCAACAACCACATACAGAATTTAGAGAAACTATATAAATGTGTCCAGTTTCACCCATCACTTCTTAATTTGTATTGGGGATTAAGATATCCCATGGGTCTCAGAAAACACTGACTGCAGTTTTAGAACATAAGCACTTGAAATTTTTGACTCGCCAGCTTTAGTTCATGATTTTAGACAGCCTGCAATACTTTCACAAGACAAAAAAAACCTGAATATACTGAGACCGAGGGAATAGTCTGTTTTTTCCTGTGTCTATGTTTATTTGCTTCATTTCTTTGTAAATGCAATCAAGAAAGAGCTTGCAAAATAATACAGAGATGCTCCAGCAGAAGTCTTAAAATAGTGGCAACTTTCTTCTTCTTGAAATATTTCTTTCTCTACCTGCCAAAGGTAATGGGACAAGCAGCAAAGAAAATGGTTAACATTAAATGGTGTTTTCTGTTTTTGTTTAGAAATATGTTGTTTGGTTTTTCCTTTGGAAGAAACAGAGTTGCTTTAAGATTTAGAATTTTTTTTTTCCACTATTCAGAATTTTAGCCTTGTTAAAAGGTAGCTACTAAAATTCGTAATGCTTTTACTTAATCAGTGCAGCTCTTTTCTTACTTTCTTTTCAGGAAATGTATTGTTTTGGCTTTGGCTGACACACTTGAAACTTAAAACCTGCAGCTCAACTGGTACTTTTAACTTTACATAACTTCTTTGAGGATTGAAATCCAGATTTTCAACTCTATTGAAGCAGACAATGTATTACTGGAAATTAAAGTTTACTTCCTGCATCACTCCTTTAGCTGCTATGTATTTTTACAGGAACATGAAAACTTATACTGACAAGTATCAATTTAGGGATTTAAAAATATAAATCAGAAGTGCTCAACTGAATCAGATTTGGAATATACCGGACAGAATCGTTCTTTGTAGGGAGATGGATTATTGTGTTCTTCATTTACATCTACAAATACCACATTTACTAGGTTTCCCCTTTTTAGATGGCATTGTGCAAGAGGAGGAAATAACAGCATTTAAAGAGATGATGATTTTGGTTAATTCTTTCTTCTATCATTCATTGACGTATTCTCTTTTTTTTATCAGTATGCTGCTGCTGGAGTATGTGAATTTCCCCTTGGGGATTAATAAAGTATCTATCTATCTATCTATCTATCTATCTCACTGGCGTCTCTACCCATTTTTAAAACACATTTTCTGTTGGTTTGTTCTTTATGCACAGCCTCCACATTTGGCAAACAAGTACAGGTACTTTTCACATCAAGTTAGGTTTTTGATATGCAATCTTGATTTGCCAACAGGATTTGGCTTGGGGTCAGATGGAGTGGCAAGAAATTCTACAGTATGGTCGATCAACTGGGCAATGGTTGTGATGTCAGTGTAATGGCAAGCACACTTACCTTTTTGTTTATTTCCCTCACTTTTCTTGGCATGTTCCCCCCCAAGCAACCCCATATTGCCTCAGAAGTTATATAGTGCAAGTTGGAATCACAAGTATAATCACTCCCTAGTACACCACCACCACAACCTGCCTCTGTGCTGTTTTAAAGTCAGGTTTGAAGTTGTACTGTTCTCTGCAGTGAGGTTAAGAAGACCTCAAAAGGAGGTGGCCAAGGAACAGAACAAGTGGCCACTATTTTAAAAGGATATGATAAAAGAGGAACCATATTTATAACGTGAATTCTTCTCATCCCCATTAAATTACCCGTTCCATTGCAAATGGCCACGGTTCCTTTGAGTTTATGTCTTGATGTTTATGTCTTGCATCTCTTCTCAAACTGCTTCTGTCATGGGCAATTCTATGTTGTATGCTCAGACAAATGTAAAGTAAAATTTACAACAATGTTATAAAATAATACTTGAAAAACACAGCCTTTGCATAATAGCAAACATAAAAATATACATAAAAATACTATAATGGCTTGCAGACTGTAAAGGGTGATCCATGTCAATCCTGTATGGCCACAGTGGCTGCAGCTTTTTGTTCCAACCAACTTGTTTAATTAGAAAACAAACCTTTCCAATAACAGATCTTGCTTGATTGTATGACTTGATAATGTTTTTAACTTTGAAATGTCAGGTCACTCTTATATTGTAGATTTTTTTCTTTCTAATGGTATAATCAAAATGATTTGAAGCCTAAAATGGATGAGAAATTTTCAGTTCTTTACTTTCTCTTCAGTTTCCTTCTGAGTACTTAGTTAAACTAAATAGTGAATGATGAATATTCACAGGTGGAAATGGAGACAAGCTAGATGTAGAACTGCTGGTTCCTTTTTCATTTACATCTTATTGCTAATAAAGAGCTGTTAAAACAATGAATATGGCTGTTTAAGCAACTGGGTTGGAACAAAAACCTGAAGCCACTGCAGCTACTCTCTAGGACCGATGCTGCTCGGCCCTGATTTAAAAGGTCTGAGCCTTAAATATCAAATCCATCCATCATCCAACCCGCTATATCCTAACTACAGGGTCACAGGAGCCAATCCCAGCCAACACAGGACACAAGGCAGGAAACAAACCCCGGGCAGGGCGCCAGCCCACTGCAGGGCACACACACACACACCCAGCACGCACTAGGGACAATTTAGGATCGCCAATGCACCGAACCTGCATGTCTTTGGACTGTGGGAGGAAACCGGAGCACCCAGAGGAAACCCACGCAGACACGGAGAGAACATGCAAACTCCACGCAGGGAGGACCTGGGAAGCAAACACGGGTCTCCTTACTGGGAGGTAGCAGCATTACCGTTGCGCCACCGTGCCGCCAAATATCAAATCAATTAAATTAAATTATTTCCAGCACAAACTGGTCACTAATTAAGAAAATGGTAAGAATGAGAATTATGACCACTCATTAACTGAAAAGTACACATAGCTGATGTAATAAACTAACTTTTCCATATTGAAGCAACATCACAAATGGTTAATATGTCATTTTTTTTTTTTTTTTTTAATTAATTTTATTACAATCCATACAAAGCAATCAAGTTTTTACAAAGAGAAAAATTAAGAACAGATCGATCCCCACCCCTGAGAGAGAGAGCAAGCCAAACGGCGTTAAATTTAAGACTTGGAGACATACCTAAATTAATAAATTCTCTGTGCCTTTTGAACTTATTTTAAAATATTACTGATTAGATCCTGCCATGTTTTGAAAAAAGTCTGTACGGATCCTCTAATTGAATATTTGATTTTTTCCAACTTCAAATAATATAACACATCGGTTTCCCACTGACTTAAAAGAGGAGAGTTTGGGTTCTTCCAGTTTATGAGAATAAGTCTACGTGCCAAAAGTGTAGTGAATGCAATCACAATTTGTTTGTCTTCCTCCGCTTTAAACCCATCTGGAAGAACACCAAACACAGCTGTTAATGGGTTTGGAGGGATTGTAAGTCCAAGGCTATCTGAAAGGTAATTAAAAATGTTTGTCCAGAATAATGTTAATTTGGTGCGGGACCAGAACATGTGACCTAGTGAGGCTGGGACTTGGTTACAACGTTCGCAGGTTGGATCATGCCCTGGGAACATTTTGGAGAGTTTTAGTCGAGACAGATGTGCTCGATATATAATTTTGAGTTGTATAATTGTATGCTTTGCGCATATGGAGCTCGAGTGAATTCTCTGCATTGCTACTTTCCACTCCTTTTCTGATATATTAATTGAAAGATCTTTTTCCCAGTGTCCTCTTGGATCTTTAAAAGGGAGGGATTGTAAAATGATTTTATATATTGTAGAGATGGAGTCTAAATCCTTGAGATTGAGCAATATTTTTTCCAGCATGGATGAGGGTGCAAGATGAGGAAAATCTGGAAGGTTTTGTTTAACAAAGTTTCTGATTTGAAGATAGTGAAAGAAATGTGTAGCTGGAATGTTAAATTTGGAATGTAATTGCTCATAGGATGCAAAGACGTTGTCTATATAAAGATCTCTAAGCAAGTTAATTCCAAATTTTTTCCAAATATTAAAAACTGCATATGTTTGTGAGGGTTGAAAGAGGTGGTTCTCTTGCAGGGGTGCCACAGATAGAAGCTTCTCCGTCTTAAAATGCTTTCTACATTGGTTCCAGATTCTAAGTGAGTGGAGCACAATTGGGTTATTAGTGTATTGCTGATAACGTGTGTTTATTGGAGCACAGAGCAAGGAATACAAAGAAGTACTGCAGGAATTTAATTCTATTGCGGACCAAGCCTGTGTATGTTCTTCTATTTGTGTCCAGGTTCTTATCGCCTGTATATTTGCTGCCCAGTAATAAAACTGGAAGTTAGGTAGAGCCATGCCGCCTTCTGCCTTTTGTCTTTGTAGGGTCGCTCTTTTGATGCGTGGATGTTTTGAATTCCAAATAAATGAGGTTATTGTCGAATCTAATTGCCTAAAAAATGATTTATTAATGTATATTGGGATGTTTTGAAATAAAAAAAGGAGCTTAGGAAGAATATTCATCTTAACAGTGTTAATTCTTCCAGCTAGTGTGAGATGAAGGGTTGAC